>LPNX010016545.1:10107-59602 GCA_001517045.1 Pseudotsuga menziesii | reverse complement strand
AAATATTGAAGTTGGGCATCACGATTTTTGAAGGAGAAACGCATTGTGTTTTCAATTTGTGGGATCTCTGTGTAAACGCTCTCGTTGGTGAATGATTATCAAAATTTAGTTCTGTAATTTCTTTCCTGTGCGTGGAGTAAAGCTTTGGAGGGCCCCCATTGTTGAGCTCTCGCACATTTTTCATTTGCCGGTGTAGAAATCAATGAATGCAGCGATTTCCCTTCTGTGCAAGCGTTGAATACATTGGTATGGTTTCTTTGTAGTTTCCAGTTCATAAATTGCAGCATAGGTTCAGTTCATCTCTTCATTGATTCTATTTGATGCTCTGTTTCTTCCCTTTACAGTTCAAATTATAAATTTCATTGTGCTGCATACCACCCACGATTTTGATAAACTCTGTTTTATTTAATGGTTAAGACTGAATGCGTTGAAGGCAAATCAAGATTTAATTCATTATATATTGCTAAGAATCCAAATGAGTAATGGTAAAGAACATTTACAGATTATGAAGAATGTCTTGTAAGAGAAATTAATTAGTGAATGTGTCTTCAGCGCTGGTAGAACTCTGTGATTTGAGCTTAGGTTTTAGATTTGTTATTGTTTTTCTTTTCTTTACTTCAGTCTTTCATGTTTTCACAAATCAACCAATGTAAGTTTAAAAAGAAACAATGAAATCACCCTTGTAAGAGGATTTTGTCTCAGTAAGCTGCAGTGTTTTAGTTTCTATCAGTAGATTCATTTCCAGTTATCTAAATTCCAACTGAGTTCAGCTTCTCTGTCCTAAACTTGGATGTTTCTCGAAGTTCACAAACCCGGATTGATTTTAAATTCAAGTTCTTATTAACACTGATAGATCAGAGCCCAACAGATACCTAACTATTTATAAAAATAGGGTTCTTGTAACTGGCTTATTACATCTGTCATATAACTAAAAATAAATTTTCCAAAATATTACAAAATATTTAATTCCACGTTAAAATAGACCTTGATATATTCTTTGTTCGAGCATTTTGGATTAATGTCTTCATTGATGTAGCTTATATTTCATCCTCCCAAATTTCTCAATTGTCTTCCAGTGATATCCAGAAGGTACTTCATGACTTGTCATTTCCTTGGCCAAAAATCTCAAATCCAAATGATCCACATAAGAAATAGGAGTCAGCTTGGCACTTATCATTTTAAATAGATCCAAAATTTGAAAATCCATGACTAGTTTATCAATTACAACTTTCCCAGTCAGAGACTGATTCATATCCTCAAATTTCCTATTATCCATTCTAGCTTGAACCAATAGAGCTTGATAATCAGATGGATATATCAATTTAGCATCCTCATCCCAAAAATAAGGGAGTCCTTTCTAAAATATCTTCTTAAATAATCCCTTAAAATACTTTACCTATTGTAACATTTAATCATCCTTAGCTTGGACACTCTCAACATGATGATGATTTCCAACAAATTTCTTGGCCCAAGTTATTTATATTGTGAGTCTATCCTTGATTCCCACTGTTTTTAATTCCTCTCGTGACAATGTGTTGAGGAAATTGATAGTATTTTGAGTTGTCTCTGCTAGCCTTTTATCCAAAGTTTCATTTATGAATGCACAGCTTTGTCTTGCTATATTGATCACAACTTCTTTATATTTTATAAAATTCAAATAGGGCCTCATCTTAGTAGCCTAAGTAATACTCATATCCCAAATTAGATTCCTGGCCCCCTAAATTGGAAATTGTCACAGACTCTCTTTTTGTCAGTTTTTTATTCTTTTTAAGCAGTTCTTTAATTTTATTCTAAAAAAATCTCCTTTCTTCTTTTTTATTAATTGCCTCAGCCAATTTATTGTTAACTGCCTTGCTTTAATCTCTTCATCTTTCAAGCTAACTTAAGACATAGCTTGAACTATGCTCTATGTATTTGTTTCTACACTTGATTGACTTGTTTCAAACTGCTTTTTATTTTCCTTCTCCAAAATCATTTGTTTCTCATTTAAAACATCAATTTTAACTATAAGGAAATCCCTTTATTTCTCCCATTGACTCTGCTCTTCAGTAAATTTCAACAATGTTTCTTTTCTATCATTCAACTCTTGGGACAATGAATCATTTTATTTCTCCAAAATTGTTAATTTCGGTGCCTGAATTAACTAAGTGGCTGGAATTTTTAGTTTATTTTTCAGCAACTAGATAGTGTTTTCTTTTTCAGCCAAGATTTTTTTTGTGGATTGTCCCCTTCTTGGTTCACTATCCTTAATCAAAAGATCACCCTAAATCTTCTTAAATTGTTGTTGATAAGTATTATTTTCAATCTTCTCCTACTTCAGTTGGTTTTCTAATCTTGACACTGTGGATTGCAACTTAGAAACTTTCAAATTGGCTTTCAACTTAGGCACATTTTTACTCGGGTGCAAAAAGAAAAATGGTGTATTTCCACATGACTTTCCCTTAAATAATATTCCAAAAGAGATTTCAGAATCATGGGAGGTGGTTTCTCCTTACCACTTTTCATCCAGTGGAAAGATTCCATGCTCACCACGTGGAAAACGGCAAAAATTTCGCTACCGCTTGTCGGTTGCATTTTCCTTGCATGTTCAGAGCGCAGAATGCCTCCAATCATGCACTGTCGATCACTTCCAAAATTTAACATGTTCCAACTATCATTTCGCCAATATCCATCCATGTTAAAAATCAAGCACTTTCTCTCAATAGATCCCTTGTCCAATGTTGATCTCATCTCATCTCGGATCTAGACCACCAATTTCTTTACAAGGGTCTACAAGGAGGTTCATCCACTCTCCTTAGTCACTTTTAAACTAACATGTGGTTCCATGGGATATTTTGCTCTTCCTTTTAACACCTTATCTATTAGTTGTTTGGTCATATCAAAACAAATCTCTAAATAGATGCCATTCCTTTACCTTAAGCTCTTCTTCCAACCCTGTGGAACAAAAAAATTGTGCTAACACCACCAACAATGTTCATGATGAATCCATTAACTTTGTTGGAGATCCAATGACCAAATCTGCAAGATTTTGCTACTAAATATATTCATGGTTTGATCAACTCCAACATTGTTCAAGCTTCCATATGCATTATTAATGATTCCATTAACATTATTTAAGGTTCCTTAATTTCACAAGGTGTTTCATGCATTGTACACGGTTCCATCTGCATTGTTCACGGTTTCATCAAAATTGTGCATGCTTCCATTTACATTATTCATGGTTCCACCCCTAAAATGCTCATTTACCACGAATTTTGTTCAAGTTTATTTGCATTCTTTCACCACCTTGCTACTATTACTCATGGTTCCACCACTAATGTTCATGGTTCCATAAATAGAGTTCATGGTTCTACCATCAATGTTGATTATTGGTGGAACCATGAACTATATTCGTGGAACTAAGACCTCTGTTTATATATGGAACCATGAGCCTTGTTGGTGGAACCATGGGCATTGATGATATAACTATGAGCTCTATTCACAGAAGCATGAGCATTATTGGTGAAACCATGAGCTCTATTTATGGAACCATGAACATTGTTGGTGGAACCATGGGCATTGATGGCTGAGCCATGAGCTCTAATTATGGAACCATGAGTAAAAGTGGTGGAACCATGTGTTAGTTTTTCAACATTAAGCTATCATTATTAGGATCTTTAACTAAGAGAATAACAAGTACAATAATCAAACACCAGAGACAATGAACATAGTGTTTTTTCTCGGGGAAACCATAAATGGAGAAATCCCCACAACTTCCTCAGAGATAGAATCAACACCAAAATAGTAAAAGCCCAAAATAGTAAGTGATCTCCCAACAGCAGTAACCTTCTTCTTATCTAGCCCCAGTGTCTTCTCCTTCCTTAAATATGTGCTACACTTGAGTGTGTTTGTTATATGTGTTAAATAGAGAGTCCAGCTCTCTATTTATACTGATCCTGGCATGACTAAAACCATACTAGGTCCGACCTCTACTAGGAGAGTCTAATAACCCTAGTGCCCCGGAACTGCGGGGACTTTAACCCTTAGACAATCAGAGGGTTACCCACAATGACTTGACATGACTTGTTTACATTATTAATCCTCCCGATTGGAACATCAGGGCATGGCAGCATGACTCAATTACATTATAGATACATCCTGGAACAAACATCGGGTTACAATACATAAGATACATAGATGAATACATTCCGAAGTTACAAATACATCAACACTCCCTCTTAACTAGGAAGGTATTCTTTCGACACAATTTTCGGCATTGGTCTTCTTCTCTGGATCATCTCGTCATCTGCATCTTCAAGTCTTCTTAGTCTTCAAGTCATCTTCATATTCAAGTCATCTTTGTCTTCAAGTCATCTTCGTCTTCAAGTTATCTTCATCTTCGGATCTGGATCATCACTGGACATCATCACTGGATCTGGATCATCACTCGATCTAGATCATCGCTAGATATGGATCATCACTAAACATCATCACTCAATCTGGATCATCACTCGATCTAGATCATCACTGCTGGATCATCATCACTGGATCATCACAGGTGCTATCTCATGATTCTTCTCATCAGAGGAAGTTCTATAGAGCCAACCCTTTTTCATGCTGGTTGTAGGCCTAGCCTCCATGTAGGTCTTCTTTAGCACTTATATCTGACCTACTCGTCAGAATTTCCCGCCCAACACTTACATCTAACCTACTCGTCAGAAAGGCATGCCCAACACTCACATATGATCATGTAGGAACCAATCCTATAATCATATCAGAAAGGCCCAGCACTCACATTCAATCATGAGGGAACACATCCCACAACCCTATTGGAAAGGCTTAGCACTCACATTCGATCATGAGGTAACACATCCCACAACCATATCGGAAATACTCAGCACTTATATTTAGCCATGCGGGAACACATCCTACAACAATGCTAAAAAGGCTCTACTCTTTCACCCATGTGGGAACACATCCTACAACCATGATGAAAGAGCCCTGCACTTACATTCACCCATGCAGGAACACATCCTACAACCATGATGAAAAGGCTCTGCACTTACAACCACCCATGTGGGAACACATCCTACAACCATGATGGAAGGGCTCTGCACTTACATCCACCCATGCGGGAACACATCCTACAACCATGATGGAAGGGCTCTGCACTTACATCCACCCATGCGGGAACACATCCTACAACCATGATGGAAGGGCTCTGCACTTACATCCACCCATGCGGGAACACATCCTACAACAATGATGGAAGGGATTGCACTCATATCTGATCTTGTAGGAACCACTCCTACAGTCATATCAGAATGGCCCTCAGTCCTATATTGAGCTACCTGGTAACTAACCAGGTGCCTCCATTCTCCTAGAGAATGGCAGTTGCCCTTACATCCGACCTGCTCGTCAGAATGGCCAACACCCACATATGACATGGAAGGAACTTAATCCTTTAGCCATGATAGAATGGCTCGGCCCTTACATCTCATCAAGTGGGAACACATCCCTCTATCACATCAGAATGGCTTCTCAGTCCTGGACTGAGTTTTCCTGGTAATTGACCAGGCACCTCCACTCCTAGAATGGCAATTGCCCTTACATATATCCTACTCGACAGAATGGACAGCACTCATATATGACATGGAAGGAACCAATCCTCTCACCATGACAGAATGGCTCAGCCCTTACATATGACCATAGAAGGAACCAATCCTCTCACCATGTCAGAATGGCTATGGGTCTCATCACTTTCTCTTGGAGGAAACGTCAATCTGGAGAACACCAAGCTTCTCCCTGAAGTACTCGAACTTCAGCCTAGCCAATGGATTTTATCAATACATCATCTATCTGTTCCTCCATCACAACATACTAGAGCTTCACTACTCCCCTCTATACCATATCCCCGATATAGTGATACTTGATCTCGATATGCTTTGACTTGTCATCAAACACTGGATTCTCTGACAACTTCACACAACTCTGGTTGTCACAATGTATACAAGTAGCATCTAATTGGAGATCAAATAAATTAGACAGCAGCTTCCTCAGCCATACTGCCTCACAACTAGCTGAACAAGCTATGACATACTCTGCTTCAGCTGTACTTAGTGCCACACAGGATTGCTTCCTGCTAAACCAAGAGATAACACCTGATCCCATACTAAAGCAACACCCTGAAGTGCTCTTCCTATCGATGCCACTGCCTGCCCAATATGAATCAACATAACCTTCCAAGTTAATCTTCTGATTTGCATCGTACTTGAGCCCATAATCAAATGTACCCTTTAGGTACCTTAGAATATGATTTGCAGCAATCAAGTGAACGGGTCTCAGATCTGTCAAGAACTGGCTCAAGGTGCTCATAGAAAAGCAAATATATGGTCTCATGTTCATCAGGTGCATCAAGGACCCAATCATCTGACGATACATTGTAGCATCAACTGACTCTGATGAAGCATCATTCAATAGCTTCAGGTTCGATGCCATAGGTGTGGCCATAGCCTTGTACTCCATCATCCCAAACCTCTTTAGGATCTCTACTGCATACTTCCCTTGTCCAAGGAAGATTCCATTCGCCCCCTGCCACACCTCCATACCTACAAAATAATGCATCATCCCCAAGTCCTTCATTTTGAACTCGGTAGCAATATTTCTCTTCGTATCAGTAATCAACCCATCCATTCTTGTCACAAATAGATCATCTACATATAGTAGAAGCATCACTGGGTTGCCATATTCAACCTTGTAGTAAAGGTTGGAATCTGCTTTACTCTTGGTAAATCCCAAACTAGATAGAAAGCTATCAATTCTTCCATACCAGGTCCTGGGTGCCTGTTTCAAACCGTACAGGGCTTTCTTCAATCTGCACACATGAGACTCCCTGTCATGAGTCTCAAAACTGAGTGGTTGTTCTACATACACTTCCTCTTCCACTACACCATTCAAGAAAGCAGTTTTGACATCCATCTGGTGTATCTTCCATATCATCACTGTAGCCAGAGAAAGTATCAATCTAATGTAAGTGTATCTGGCTAGCAAAGGTTTCTTCATAATCTATTCCTTCTTTCTGAGAGAAACCACGAGCCAAAAATCTTGCTTTATATTTTTCAATGCTACCATCTGCAGCATGTTTGATCTTGTAGATCCATTTGGAAGTTACAACTGACTTTCCTTCTGGTCTTGGAACAATATCCCAAACATCATTATTCATGATCGATTGATACTCTTCGATCATAGCATCCTTACATTCTTTTCGTTCTGTCGCTTCTTCATAACTAGAAGGTTCTTTATCAATGAAATCACATAGTAAAGCTACATACCCGGAGTAGGATCTGGTCCTCTTTCTTTCTCTATGATTATCTTCTGGATACCCATATATTTCTGCACCTTGGATAATTTCATGTACCCAAGTAGGTTTCCTCTTATGAGGATTCTTCTCCAGAGGTGGATCTACAGTTCTTTGTGGTTCTTCAAAATCTCGATCTTCTTCTTGAGTTTCTTCATTCATGGATGTATCAAGAATTCTGGCTGCTTCTGCTTCTTTAGGTTCTTCAGCAGGTCTTGTCCTGGATTTGTTGTAAGCTGTGTCTTCATCAAATGTCACATCCCTGCTGATGTCAATATTCTTTTATCCTGGGAAATATATTCTGTAAGCCTTCGAGCTTTCAAATTATCCCACAAATATACCCTTCTTTCCTGAAGGATCTAATTTTTTTCTCTTCTCTTTTGGAATGTGTATATATACAGGACAACCGAATATTCTGAGATGGCTGAATTCTGGTTTCTTACCAGAGAAGACTTCTTCAGGAGTCTTGTTCTCGAGTACTCTATGTGGAATACGGTTTTGTACATACACCGCTGTTCTAGCAGTTTCAGCCCTAAGATGCATAGGAATATCTTGATCATGAAGCATAGCTCTTGCAGCTTCCATGATATTTATGTTCTTCCCTTCCGCAATCCCATTCTGTTGTAAATTATAAGGAGTGTACAACTCCCTCTTAATCGCTGATTATTTGCATAGCTCTTTGAATTCATTCGAAGTGAATTCTTCGCCATTTTCTGATTGAAAAGTATTGATCTTGTTTTCAATGTGGTTCTCGATCAATGATTTGAATTCCTTGAATTTTCTGAATACTTCATCTTTGTTCTTCATGAAATAAACCCATGTCTTCCTAGAAAAATCATCAATAAAAGAAACATAATATGTATACCCGCTTAGTGAGCTTGATGACATAGGACCACATACATCGGAGTGGATTATTTCTAGGATTCCTTTGGCTTTGCTTTCGTTGCTAGGAAATGTCTTCTTTGTATTATTTCCTTTCGCACATCCTTTGTATACCCCATCGTGTTTTTCTTGGAATTATGGAAGACCTTCAATAGCTTTTCTTGCAATTGGTAGTGCTCTATAATGTACATGTGCAAGCCTTCTATGCCAAAGTTCACTTGGATCTACTGTGTCGTGGACCAATGCTTGTTCTGGATGTCCCTTTAATTTTTACAATCCTCCTTCTTGTTCTCCAATCACCACCGCATCATCGATAGTCTTTCCTTTTGGCCACATGATGACTTGACCATCTATGAATGCAACCCTCATTCCTTTTGCAACTAGTGCAGATATGGAGAGGAGGTTCTTCTTCAGTCTAGGCACAAACAAAACTTCCTTCCTTGTTATAGACTTTCGAGAGTCTATCTTACAAGAGGATTCCCCACTACCTTTTATTGGATACTGGTAGTCATCTCCTAGCTTCACCTTGTGAGGTGATTCATGTTCTGAAAGTTTCACAAAGGATTCCTTGAATCCTGTCATATTTTTGGAAGCCCCACTGTCTATAAGCCAATCAGTGCTTCCATGATTAATGTTTCCTGTAAGAGTGGAAATCAAAACATATTCATCTTCACTGGAAGAACTTTCACTTTCATATCTGGTTCTTTTCTTGGATGGTTCATCATCTTCTACAACATGAGCATGATGTCTTCTCTTGTTCCCCTTCTTCTTATGAGAGTGAACCTTTTTCTTAGGACAGTCTTTTGCAAAGTGTCCTCTTTCATCACATGTATAACATCTCATTTCAGATAGGTCCCTTCTACTGTTATCTCTATGATGAGGATCCATACGTGCAGTGATGAGATCTTCTTCTTCCTTTCTTGGAGTGAATTGTGAGAGCTTGATCTTCACTTCCCATATTCTCTTCTTAAGCTGCTATCTGAGATTCTTCTTGAGAATATTCTTCCCATATTCTGCTGAATTTGACTAACTTCTTTCTGGCGCAGATTCCTTGGATGAATGAATCCCATGACCTAGGAAGGCCATTCAGTGTTGTCATCACAATTTCTACATTCTCCACTTCTTCATCTATAGCTTCTAATTGTTCCTTGATCTGAGAAACCCTTGTGAAATAAGACTGGATGGTCTCTGCATTCTAAATCTTCACATTCTTCAGTTGGTTCCTCAAGGTCATCTTCCAGTTTATGTTCTTCCCTTCAAACAATTTGGTTAGGGCATCAAACATAGCCTTAGGTGTCTTGAGAGAGGACACCTGTGGGATAAGGTGATCCTTAATAAAATTAGCAATGATCCTCTTTTCCATAACCAACTTTTTCTTGTGCAAGGACTTTGCCTCATCTCCCTATGGAACTGGAATCTCCTCATGGATGTAGGATTCCAACTCATTTTCTTCTAAGACCAGGGAGATCCTATACTTCCAGGATCGGAAGTTATCAACTCCCTCAAGATTTTCATGAAGCTTGGTGTGATGAGACATCTTAAACTGAGAACCTCGAATGGAAATACAAAATATTTAGATCTTACTAGGTCAAGATGTCAAATTTGGATTTGGAGCTGAAATCCCGCAGTACTCGATCAGGAGAAAATTAGGGTTTTTCTTTTCCGGAGTTCTGTCCACCCAAATGCCTTGAAATTTATCCCTAGCTTTGATTTTGGAGAGGAGATCAATCCAGGCCTGGGCTCACTGAAAAATTCCTCTTCTGTGAAAAGCCCTAATTTACGGCAGTAGTGTCGGGTCCAAAACCGAAAACTTCAGAATTGGATTCTACTTCGACAGAAAGATGCGCCCTAGGGAGGAGATTTATTCCACCCTAATTTTGCTGAAAATCTGTGGAGAGAGATCCACAAAATAGGAACCCTATTTTTCATAGCTGCACAGTGTCTTCTTCTCAAGTTAGCTTTGATACCATGTTAGTTTTTCAACATTAAGCTAGCATTATTAGGATCTTTAACTGAGAGAATAACAAGTACAACAATCAAACACAAGAGACAATGAACACAATGTTTTTCCTTGGGGAAACCATAAATGGAGAAAACCCCGCAACTTCCTTGGAGATAGAATCAACACCAAAATAGTAAAAGCCCAAAATAGTAAGTGATCTCCCGACAGCAGTAACCTTCTTCTTATCTAGCCCTAGTGTCTTCTCCTACCTCAACTATGTGCTACACTTGAGTGTGTTTGTGATGTGTGTTAAATAGAGAGTCTAGCTATCTATTTACACTAATCTTGGCATGACTAAAACCCTACCAGGGCCGACCTCTAGTAGGAGAGTCTAATAACCCTAGTGCCCCAGAACTGCGGGGACTTTAATCCTTAGACAATCGGAGGGTTACCCAGAATGACTTGACATGACTTTTTTACATTATTGATCCTCCTGATCGGAACATTGGGGCATGGCAACATGACTCAATTACATTATAGATACATCCCGGAATAAACATCGGGTTACAATACATAAGATACATAGATGAATACATTCTAAAGTTACAAATACATCATTGACCATGAAGAATGTATATACAACCATGGACAATTTTGATGGAACCATAAAAAATGTAGGTGGAACCATGTATAATGCATACAAAACCATGTGCAATTAAGGTACCTTGAACAATGTTGGTGGAACCCTAAATATCATAAGCATTATTTATGGATCACTAACAATTTGTTCAATAAACACATACAGAGTCAAGAGTTGGTGGAATCCTAAATCATGCATATGGAACCTTGAACAAAGTTAGAGTTGGTGAAACCATGAACATATTTGGTGGTGGAATCTTGCACACTAAGTGGTTGAACCTCCAACAAAGTTAATGGACCCATGAAAACATTGTTAATGGAACCATGAGCTTTATCTATGGAACCATGAGCTCTAGTTATAAAACCATGAACATTATTGGTGGAACCATGAGAATTGTTGGTGGAACCAAGAGCTCTATTTATGGAACCATGAGCATTGTTGGTGTAACTATGAGTATTGATGGTAACCATGAGCTCTATTTATGGAACCATGAGAATTAGTGGTGGAATCATGAGAATTAGTGGTGGAATCATGAGTAATGGCCGCAAGGTGGTGGAACCATGTAAGGAAACTTGAACAAAATTAATTGTAAATGAGCAATTTAAGGGTAGAAACGTGAAGGATGTAAATGAAACCATGGAATTTTTTATGGATCCATGAACATTGTAGGTGTAACCATGTACAAGGAATCATACAACACCATGTCTAATTAAGAAACCTTGAACAATGGTGGTGGACCCGTGAATATCATAAGCATATTTATGGACCACGAACCATTTGGTGAGTAACACATACATGGTCACAAGGTGGTGGAATCCTAAATAATACATATGGAACCTTGAACAAATCTAGTGTTGATTAAACCGTGAACATATTTGGTGGAAGAATCTTACACATTTGGTAGTTAGATCTCCAACAAAGTTAATGGATCCATGAACATTGTTGGTGGAACCATGAGAAATGTTGGTGTAACCATGAGCTCTATTTATGGAACCAGGAGAATTCGTGGAAAATGAGAATTTTAGGGATGGAACCATGATGAATGTTTATGGAACCATGGACAATTTTGATGGAACTATGAACAATGCAGACTCAGAATCATGTACAATGCATCAAAACTACGTGCAATTAAGGAACCTTGAACAATGTTGGTGGAACCATGAATATCATAATAATTATATATAGTCCATGAACGATTTGATGAATCATGCGTATATGGTCATAAGGTGGTGGAATCATGATGAATGTATATGGAACCTTGAACAAAGTTAATATAACAATGAACAATGTTGGTGGAACCATGAGCTTTGTTAATCTCTATAAAATAATAAATTAATATCTAAATACCAACTCTCATAAAATGTTGATTTTTCCTAATAAGAGGAGCCTCTACTATGTGCCTATATACTACTAGAAATATAGATGTAGAGATGGAAGGTCACAAAATATGGAATTAGTTCACCTACATGATCTTATGTGTTTCTAGACCAATGCACCATGCACCATGATCAAGGTACCACTGAAAGACACTCTACTACCCACTCTACACACACTCAAGCTTCAAACGACCAATAGTACCAACATAGATTAGGGTGCATTGTAAGGGAACATCAAATCAAGGGATGGAACTTGGAATTGGCCTTGAGCAAGAACCAAGAATGTCTCCTATATCGATAAGTTTCCCATTGTTCCCTTTCCCATTTCCAAACCAAATAATCCTAAAGAACCCAAGTTGGGAAACGATTAATAGAATCCCATAGTGGTTTATCTTCCTATGGAGGATAAAGATAGTCCTCTTGGCACGAGTTTGATTTTTACCACATCTTGATCAATTTTCTTATTATGTCTGGATAACTTATGTGTTTATGTATTTATTTCTTTCTACCTTGAGCTTTATAACAATTTAATTTTGGTGGCCCTCCATGATAAATTTTGATTGGATAGACTTTGTTCATCCCCATGTCAATAACTTGTGGCGGTTATCTCTCAACAACTTATTTGAAAAGTTCATGTTTTTTGTATAAGTAATGGCCCACATGAAATATTTTATAAATATTAAAAACCCATTTCTCCTCTAAAAAATCCCAACTTGGTGCCTCATAGATTTTCTCAATATCTAATTGTATGCCTTTGCAATGATCCTCTACATCACATTATCTGGAGATAATTTAACAATGATTGATGTTGTCTATCATAATTCCTTTAAGAATTAGTGTTACCAAATATAACTTTAATAAAATAAATATTTTTTTTCAATTTCTTAAATTTCCATTTGTTCCTACTGCAACCACTACCCCAAAAAAATTTCATGTTTTAGGGCCCCCCTTTGATTTCTTAGCTCTTGATCTTACTTAGATCTTTTTCTCCTTAAGAAAGTTTCTTGTCAGTAACTTGGTTTTTCTGTGCAAGTCTGAATTTTTTCGCATCAAGTATGAAAACTTTTCTGATCCGCTGTGTTGAAACATTTCCTAGATTTTTGTCGATACTGCGGAAAGAATTTTCCTTTCTTCCTGGTGCTTTACCGTTGATTTTACGTTGTTTTGACCCAATGTGTCGAGAAATTTTTCATCATTCCTCCGACATAGAAGAGAAGGTTCAAGTTTTTTTTTCAGCTGATCTTGCGCTCGGGGATTTCAACCTGCGTCAGAAAGAATTTTGATTTCCAGCTGATACTATCGACAGTTTTCTCCCTTTTGAAGCCGACGTGATTTGTTAGGATGTTTCACCTAAGTTGACCGACAGTTGCAGCTAGAGTTTTCTTTCGCCGCCAACATGTTTGGTTTCGAAAAGTTTTATAACCATCGGATCCTTTTTACAAATTTGTCTATAGGCTTTGATCGGATGATTTCGGTATCTATCTCCGATAGTGTTGTTTTGCATTTGGTTTTCTTCCCGAAGAAGGTGGATTTTTGTTTGTGTTAATAGTCGATTATGTCATCGCCGAAGTTGTCGGATGAACTGCATCGACACTACTGCAGTTTGGCTTCTATGAAGCTAACCAACAGTTGTGGCAGAGTCGTGGTTTTTGAGCCGCCATAGTTGAAGGTATTTCGTCTCACCTCGCTGACACAATTTCATCGATGAAGTTTAAGTGTGAGTGCCAAACGACGTTTACACATACTCGTGCGGCGTAATTTCCCCACCAACCGCATTTAATGCATCCTTGTTGTTTTATTATATAAGAGCAGGGTGGTGTTTTATTACGGACATTATGATTTGATAAGGCTTGTGAAGAATAGACCGTTTGAGCATGCATTGCGGATTTGCGAAAGAGTGCTACCTCCTATTATAAGTGCGCACCTACCAAAGCTTTCCATTTGGATCCTTCATAGATGCCGGTGTCGATATTTTCAAAGAACCATCGAACTATCCTTTCCAAGTAGGATTTAATCTTGCAATGACTTGTTTGATTGGTTAAATGGAATTTTATTTGGTTCTTTGCGTTTGGGTTTCACTTTACGAACCTAGGGTTGTCGTAGTTGTCGTTAGGTTTAAAATCCTTCTCTTCGGCCTTTTGTTTTGTCTTTAGCAAGAATTTTTTGACCGAGCTGTCATTTTCTTTACCTAGCTTTCTATGTCTGTGGTTTTATTTCTAATACGTCCCAGCCTTTTCCTTCCCTAGCCCTCTCAAACCACTCAATCCATTTAGACATGGCTGGCTTAAGGCCCTGGTTGTGAAATAATGAGACTCTCGTGGCCCAAGTTTTCTATCGGCCCTTCCTCCCTTGGTTCATATGTGTCTGCGGCAATAGGGGTTCATGAAGCTATAGGCTCATAAATCCTAATTTTCCTTTGGTTCGTAACCTAAGTTTTCTTTTCATAAGGTGTTGGCCCTAGTGGCCAACGCCATGGCTTCACCATTTTTTCTTTGGATTGGTGCTTTTGCAGACTGGGATTTTTCTTGAGAGGAGTCATGCAAAGGGTTCAAAAAATCCATGTTATCCTAACTTAGAATGCTAAATGTTTGAGGACTCAACAATTTGAACCCGCATGCAGACCGATTTTATAATCATGTTATGATCATGCCTTAGTTATGGTTTTGATGGTATGAGGGGTTTACAGTGCAAAGTCACTTTTCGATGGATTAGGATGATACGGTAAAAGAATTTTGGTTATGATTGTTCTAGGAAGGAATGATTTGTCAACAAAATAATATCTTTTACAATAGGTCTTCATTTCTTATATACATGAATGCATGTGGTTTATTTTAATCATAGGGATGCTAAGACATGTTTTGGTGTGCTTTATACAACCTCAGTATGCATCTGATACCATTCCCAAGAAAGGAAATAAGAAATCTAAAGTTGGTGAAGAAGATTCAGACTTAGAAATCATGCGCAGGACAAAAATCATTTATGAAGACACTAAATCAGTCACCTGAGCTGAGCCAAAATTCAAGTGGGGGAAGATATATCATGTGTTTGAAGATCAGAAGATCCCTAACACAGGTTGGATGGATTTACCTCTGTTTGAAAACATTTTGAGATCGGGGATTACAAAGGTATCCATGCGACCAGAGTTGTTTCCTTGCACCGAGGTCATCAGTTGGATTTTTCCTAAGACTAATGCAAGAGATATGATTATGTATAATGTATAAGAAAAGGGTTTCACCTCTTTTACCCCCGAATACATAGCCCAAGCCTACAACTTGCAATTCTTAGAAGTTAGCTTGACTGACGATTGAATAAATAGTGTGACTATTGATTATGTCGGATGTGCAAAGATGATGACAGAAGGAAAGTCATTCCATCAGAAACCATCTGATGAACATGAAACCACTAGTCTATGTACTCCATATAGACTTGTAGCACTAATTCTAAACAGGATTTTGGGTAGGGCTAATGGAAGATTTTATAATATTGGTTGGATACCACTGATGTATCATGTGACCATGGAAGGTACTATTTTCAACTGGTCAAACATACTAGCTAATAGATTGTCTTCCTATATATCTGCAGCATAGGAGGGATTGCTCAAGTGCAAGTCTCAATTCTACATGGAATCATTTTTAATTGACTATATACTCTTCCTACACCCATTTGAGAAGATGAAATGCAGTTGGAAGGATGGAAAAGCACCTATTTACACTCCATACCAATTTTTATGGGGTCACAGATATCATAGCTCATACAAGCTCATGTGTGAGGAATTCCTAATGCCTCTTTATCAGTTGATTTCTATTGAAGAATGTAAATGTATGTCAGAAGGTGCTCTAGAATATATAAGGGAATATGGATTTTTTTTCTTCTCTGAAGAGTGCACTTATTTGAGAATGTATAGAGAAACCAAATCCCCTTCACTACTGCCCAAGTATGCCACTGATTATATAGTGCATAAGGAAGTAGTAAGACAAATATTTTTGGACGGATTTAGGAGATATTTGTTCAATATGAAGAAGGTGGATTTCCCTCCAATGCCTTTCTATGTTGGCAGTTATAAATTTTCTAGAGTTAAAAGTGCACCAGAGTTTGTGAAAGACCTGGAAAATTTCCATTTTGGTGAGAAGAGTTTTCACAGAAATGATTCTCAGGGCAAGTTTGTTGCACACCGTGCACTTGTGAAATTAAACTTCGATTGCTCCGATCACTTAGACAAAGATGAGGAAGTATACCATAATGCTTGTAATATGATTTCTTTGAACAAGCGTTTTAAGAGGAAAATCATAGTTTCAAGAGGAAAAGGTAGCAGTAGCAACACTATTGAACAAAAGAGACAGGAAGAAGAAGCTGCTCATAAAGAAAAGGTAGAAGAAACAAAAAGGTTAGTTGAAGGAGCAAAGAAGTTGTTGGTTCAAGAGGCTCAGAGAGAAAAAAAAGAAGAAGAACAAAAGTGAAAGGAAGTATAATAAAGAATACATAAGGATTCAACAAACCAAGAAAAGGAAGAAGAGGAGAGGATAGCAGAGGAACTGAAATGTAAGGAGCAAGAAGATCAAGATAGGGGGAATCAGGAACAGAGTACTGCTTAAGACAATCCAAAAATGATTCCTTCTACTTCAGGAGATATATTAACTGGAGGTCACCTCCCTATTGTTGAGTTAGGATTAGTACCCTTTACTCCATCTAAGAAGCATGCATTTGCAAGTTTGGATAAAGTGTTTTTCGATCCTAAGAAGAAAACAATTATTTGGAGATATGAAAAGAAGTTGAAAATGGGTACTTAGCATGAGGTAACCACGGTTACCAAAAAGGCTATCATGAAAACTACAGATGAAGATCTAGAACAAATGGCCTTGCTCAAGGTTGCATCTGCATAGGAAAGTGCTTATAATGTTGGAAAATTGAAAGGAGTTGTGGACCACTACAAAGAGAAGATGGCGCAAATAAAAGAGACCTTGAGAAAATAACAAGGGGAAGGCCGAGAGGTGAAAAGGAAGCATGAATCCACACTTTCAGATGTAGAAAGGCTTCAGGAATCCTACCAGAGCCTGGAAGCAGAAAAGAAAGCCTTGGCATTATCAAACACTATTATTGATGGAGAAAAGAAGGACCTAGAAATTAACATTGCAGGTATAGAGACACAAAGGGATTAAGCTTATAAAGAAGAAGAGGATTTGAAGGCCTGAGTTGAGGAATTGGAGGCACAAAATAGTTCTTTCAAGAGGTTCTCTTTAAGGAAACAAATGAGTGAAAAATGGATATAACACCCCTTTGAGAGCATGATCTCATGCTCAGAAGGAAAATATATCAAGCTCATTTAAAAATTTCATAAGAAGTCTACAAGATTAAGCAAGAAGAAGCCAGATTACATGAGATATCGGTAATATCCACTAATTTCGGAATGAGAACTCAAGAAATTGCAGAAATTATCCAAGGCAAATTGACTTGGTTGGAGACTAATGTAGAACTTCCAGAAAATGCACCTCAAAAGAGTACATAGAATTTGAAGATCGAATATGAACTCATCAATTTCAACAGCAAGGCTGCCGTAAAACTGACAACCATGGTTGGGAAAACATTGGATAAATGCATGGAATTTTACAAAAGGGTGCTTACGACACATAACATATGCCATACCTCTACAGCAAAGAGAATTCAGGAGTTTCTAGGTCAAGAGGAGCATATCAAGTACCTTCATGAGAGGATGCAAGAAGATGAGCTTAACATACAGCTGGTTAAGGGCCTACATAAAAAAGTGGTAAAAAGTTTGGTGGTGCAAGTTGCAGTCAGCAATTGCTTATTTGAAGACTACCTCAGATTCAATCCACCAAGAGTAGCAAAGATAAAGTCCCTACTATCCGTACATGAAATAACAGTAAGAATATTGGAACCTATGGAATTGAGGACCATATCTACAAATGTAGCTGCAAGGAAACAATTCGTGGATGGATTGGCTGGGCCCGCTTAATCTTTTGTTTTATTCACATGTGGCAAATTCTATGTAATATTTTGTATTTATTCCAATTTTCCTAGTCTGCACACTAGAGGACAAAGTTTTTGTAATCGAAGAGTTAAGCAATCCCAAGAGGCTAGGGTAGCTGAAAATTCATTTTGTGAAAGTATAAGTAGAAGTATAGTAGAGATAGGGGACTTTTTCTAGCAGAAATATGTGCTGAAACCTTTTGTAAGGAGAACTAATTCTTTTTATAAATAAAGAGGGCCTAAATTTTTTCCTGGGGGAAGGACTGTATGAGCTTCAAGATGGATTATGTGGATTGTTGAATGTGAACTATCTATGTTTTGGCTTGCTGCATAACTGTGAGATCATTCCAACCTGTTGAATTATTTCTGCAGTTTATGAATGGTTTCATTTTCTATTTCGAATCATGTGCAATAAATGAGTAATGAATGTTTTAACTTAACAGAGCTATCTTTGTTTTATTTTTATGTTTTATTTATGTATGAAGAGCTTAACAGCTATCTCTAGGATTTTATGAGCAAACAATATAGTACATTATTCATTTTAGTATAAAATCTATTCCCCAGGGATAGATTAGATTGTATTAGATTATAATAGATGAGACAGTTTTGCTTAATAGTGATTGAGAAGCAAAGGGGATAAGATGAGAGGTAAGAAACTATGCATAACAGGTTGATGTCTTTTCTCCCTGATCACTTGCATTTAGCTTAGGCACTTGCATTTCATTCCTAAACATAAAATCATATAAATGGTGGACCAGGCCACAACTGATAAAATAGATTTAAAATTTTCTTTAATTCTATGGTAGTCGGGCTACTAACCGAACATATTCCCCATTCCAAATGATAAACAATCTAATTGGGAATGATTATTAGGGAGAATACCTACTGTCAGTACCTGGTATTTTTCCAGGAATCAACACTCTTGGTGCTAGAAGGAGGGCCACCAGTGCTTGGTTGGGAGAGGAAATACGTTTACTCGAAACTATTCCACTAGTAATAAGTATGAAACTAGTTTTTCTGAAGATTTCATTCCTGAAGAATGAGTAAACCTTGAAGTAGAAGCTACATAACACCTTTACCATGTTCCTTTTGAAGTAGTTAATCACTTTAAGGAGACACATAAGGTCTTATGTGAAGAAGCTTGGAGGATTGCAAACAATCCCTGAATTACTGAGAAGGCGAGCTCCCAGAAGGGTACCCACTTACACGAAAGACTCAATTTTGGTGGGAAATTTGGAAGAATTAGTGAATTTTTCCTTACAAGAGATTGTTCAATGAATTAATCAGTTGGGACTAGATTCCCTGATTTTTTAACCTTTTCAGTCACCTATTCACTCTCCACCGCAATCTCCTCACATAATTATGGCTGGGAATGCACCCCCAAATGCTAATCAACGTAATCCACCACCAACTTGGAGAGCTAGAAATCAATTCAACCTAACTCCTCCTTTGCATACTTTGCCTTAGAATGATGATAAGTCATTTCCTAAGTTTGATCCAAGAAAAGGCATTTCTGTAGATGATCACTTATAGAGTTTTTTTTGGGCTCTAGAACTTTTAGTAGTAGAGAATGAACATGTAGTGTGCATGATGTTTCCACACACTTTTGAAACTAAAGTATCAACCTTGTATTTTGGTTTATCGACAAATTCTATAACAAATTGGGATACTTTTGAAATATTGTTTAAAGGAAATTTTGGTAGCCAAAGAAACACTGTCGCTCTCATGAAAGAATTGCTTGCTCTATGGATGGACAAGAAAGAGAAAGTGTAGGATTTTAGTCAGAGGTTTGCTGCTCATTTAAATAATTTCAGTGCTGCCATAAAATCTGCTGAAGAAACTTTAATAGAATATTATACTTCAGCACTTTCCCAAGAAATAGAAATGTTTGTTAAGAGGTCAGTAAAGCCATATTTGGTAGAAACTTATGAAGAAGCCAAAAAAGTAGAGGATGAACTTGAAAGTATAAACAAACATACTGCAGAACCAAATACACGGACTTTTAGCAGTAAGAAACCTTTGTTGTTGACCAAACCTAAAGAGGAACATTCAAGTGAATTAGAAAATGTTGTTAAAATGGTACAAAATCTATCAAACAAGATTGTTGATTTAGAAAATGATAAATAAGCCAGTTCATCCAGAAAACAGTTTAAACATTTTTTCAAGAAAAGAGAGGAAGGTGCCACATCTCAACCCCCTGTATATAGTTCTTCTATTTTAAATTTTAATGAGGTAGGAATGGATAATTTCTGTACTTTTCATCAAGAACTTCATTCTAAAACAAATTGTCCACAATGGATCAATTCAATGACTCTGGTGATGAATCAAATACTAGATGCTCAAATAACAAATCCTGAAGTAAAAGAAGAGAAAACAAATGAACCAGAAGTGGCACATGGAACAACAATGGTATTGTGGGACTGTGCACCTACGTTGGGGTTAGAGGAGGAGGAACCTATGGAGGAAATTCAACTTTCAGCAGTTAATGCCACAACAATAAGCAAAGGACCAATAATGGATGAAAGTTTATTACTGCCCAAGATTAGGAATATTCAAGAAAGTCTGAAGAAGATCAGTAGTAGTACCCAAACACCACCTAAGTCTAATTTGGTCACCTCTAAAGAGAAAGTTACAATAGTAATTAAGCCTGTGAATGTTGTGGAAAATACAGCAGAAAGTAACAAGAAAAGTTCAATAGATATGGGATATGGCATAATAGAGGATATCAAGAAAACCAAAGCAAATATTTCTTTATTTGAAATGTGCAACTTACCTCAACAAAGAAGAAGGCTCCTAGAAGCCTTTGATCCACAACCTAGTAGATCCCAGGATAATATTCAATCAGATAAAGAAATAAGTGAAGCTAGTATTGGGGGGGAGTCTAAATATCAAACTTTTCCATTTTTACTGTCCTTTGATATTTTCAACCATAATTTGCATAATTGTTTGGTAGATTCTAGAGCTTCCTTTAATGTCATTCCTCTTTCAGTTTGTACAAAGATAAATGGTCAACCCATGCCTTCTTCATGTAAAATCATCTAGTTGGATAAAACAATAGTCAAGGTGGTAGGAGAAATGAAGAATGTGTTGATATGGTTATCTGCAGATGAAAGGGTCTACCAGTTCATAGACATCATGGTAGTGGATATACCAGAAGCACATGGTTTGATCTTGAGCGGGGACTAGTCTTTGAAACTCAATGGTTACTTTGCAACTGACTGGTCACACTTGTGGTTTCCCTCTAAGAACTTTCAGAATTATATCAAAGTGATGAGGGAACCACACATGAAGCATAATGTGACATAATTGGAAGGAAAAAATGAGCCTGTAAATTTCTCACATTCAGTTTTGGGTAACTATTTCATAGAGCTTGAACCTGGAAACTATCAAGTGGAAGAAGCCAACAGTGAGTCAGATACACAATCCGAGCTCCTTATTTTTTCTCGGAATGACAATATTTATTGTAACATAGTTAATTTAGTTTCTGATTTAGAGAGTAACACTAGTTCTATAGAGTTAGAAGATAAATTTTGGTTGTTATATTTTGACGGTTCTAAAACTCAAGAGGGATTAGGAGCCGGTTGTGTCTTGATTGATCCAGAAAAGAATAAATGTTTTCTCTCTTGTATATTAGATTTCGAATGTACTAATAACATAGCAGAGTATGAAGCTTTAATCCAGGGCTTGAAAAAGGCCATTGAATTCAAAGTAAGGAATCTAAAGTTTTTGGGGATTCTGAAATAATTGTCAAACAAGCTCGAAAAACAATTCATTGTCTGTCACCACATTTAAAAGACTACCAAAATGAGGTTTTGGAACTTATAACAAATTTTAACGCTTTTAATATCAATTCAATTCCTAGACTGCAAAATGCAGTAGCTGATTTGTTAGCTACTTCTACTGCAAGATTGGTGTCTACTAATAACAAATGCTCAATTGAATTATTTTTCAGACCATATGTACCAAACAATGTCACCAATTTGAGGTTCTTCGATGATGACCAGAAAATTTTGGAGTTCTAAACAAATGATGAGACTTTCAAATACTCAGTGATTGATAATGAAGAACATCAAGCCAATATTCAAAGTGGGAACTTCATACCTAAAGGGGTAAGAACATTGGAAGGGATGTTTGATTTGAATAGCAAGTTCAGAAAGCCTACCAATGTCAAAACAAATAGTTCAATTATGTAGTATGAGTTAATCAATCTTGGGACAGAGGCTGAACCCAAGTATGTGAACTTGGGGAAATGTTGTTCACCATGCGAGAGAAGCAAATTCCTTAGTTTATTTCAACAATATAAAGATTTTTTTTCTTGGACGTATGAGGATTTGAAGACATATGATACCCGCATCATCCAACCAGGGATGATTATAAGGAACCATACTTATTTAAAAGTGTATAAATGTTGACAAATATTACAATTCTTAAAATGCAAACTATAAAATGATTGGCGATATTTTTCAAAAAATATTTTAATTTCCAAGGATTTTATATTGTTTATATAATAATTTAGGGATTTTTAGGGTGAAAATTTTTCACCCCATCAAAATTGGGCGAAATAGGGCTTTAAAAAATGCAAAATGGAGAATCTTTTTTGGGAGAAAAACATGCAAAAATAACCCACTCGGCTACAATTTGCCCCTAAATTTATCCCTGCATCCAACATGTTATTCCTATTAAAGCGGGAGTGAAACCATTTCAGCAGCCACTAAGGAAAATGCACCCCAAGCTGGAACCCTTGATTCAAAATGAAGTAAATAAGTTACTTGATGTGAAAATCATTTTCAGAGTTCGCCACTTAGAGTGGGTAGAAAATATGGTACAGGTAAGAAAAAAATATGGTGAAATAGCGACTATGCGTAGACTTTAGGAATTTGAACTGTACTTTAGACAAGGATAATTATCCAGTCCCACCAATGGAGAAAATATTACAAATGGTTTCAAGTTCTAAATTGTTCTCCTTATTGGATGGGTTTTCAGGCTACAACCAAGTATTGGTAGAAGAACAAGATAGGTTGAAAACCACATTTCGTACAATGTGGGGAAATTTTTCTTACAGAAGAATGCCCTTCAGGCTGATCAATGTTGGATCCAATTTCCAAAGGGCAATGGATATAGCATTTCAAGGTTTAATTGGAAACGGTGTGGTGGTTTATTTGGATGATGTAACTATTTTCACCAAGAAGAGAGAAGATCACATGTTACATCTAAAACAAATTTTGACCGTTGTCGAAAATATGGAATCTCTTTGAATCCTAAGAAATATGTTTTCGCAATATTAGAAGGAAAGATTTTGGGTCACATAATTTCTAAAAATGGAATCTCCATAGACCCACAGAGGATAGAAGCTATAGTACAGATTCCCTTACCGCGCAATAAGAAAGGCATGCCATCTTTCATGGGGACTATAAATTTTGTTTAAAGGTTAGTTCCAGATTTTGCACAAATAGTAAAGCCTTTGCAACAAATGGTGAAGAAAAGTGTAGAGTTTAAATGGACTGACATAGAAAAAGGTGCATTTAACAATATTAAAGTAGAAATAGCCCATGCACCTTCACTTAAAATTCCTGATTTTGAGAAGGAATTTATCATATACACTTTTGCTTATGATAACTCACTTGCAGCAGTGCTTACACAGAAGGAAGAAAGGGGAGATGAGTACCCCATATCGTTTATGAGCACTTGGTTTCAAGGTGATGAATTGAATTACCCTGCTATTGATAAATGGGTGTATAAAGTCTTCAAAGCAGTAAAACAATTCAGGCCTTACACCCTTAAAAATAGAACCAAAGTGATTGTTCATAACCAAAGTAATTGGGTGACCGCTTTACAACAATACGATTTGGAATTTAAACCAGCCACTATTATCAAAGGACAAGGACTCTGCAAGTTAATGGCTGAAAGTCAATACAATGAAGATGATGATTGGGGAAATGAAGCTAAATTGCATATGATTGATGTGTATCCTATTTTTACAGCTACAGAGTCTTGGTACAGAGATATGATACATTATCTCCAACAGGGATATTTACCACAACACTACAATTCTAAACAAAGAAGAGAACTTTGTTTGAAGTCAGAATAATATCAGATAATTGATGGAGTTCTTTTCATAAAGAACTATGATGGATTATTTCTGAGATGCCTGGAACAAGAAGATGCATCAAAAATTGTTAAATAATTGCATGATGGTCTTGCTGGAGGACATTTTTCAGGGGATACCACTACACACAAGATTCTAAGGGTTGGATATTAGTGTCCAACTTTGTTTAAAGATGTTGATGCTTATGTACGAAAGTGTGACACATGCCATAGAAGTGGTGGGAGACAAGCAAAGGCAGCTGGGCCATTGGAACCAGCCATTGTTTCAGAGCCATTTGGACAATGGGGAATCGATATCATTGGAGAAATAAATCCAAATTCTTCATTGCAACACAAATACATCCTCACAGCCATAGATTACTTCACAAGATGGGTGGAAGCAATTTCGTTACTGAAAGTGAACGAAGATGTAATCATAGACTTCTTACAAGAGAATATTATGACCAAGTTTGGGGTTTCAATTTCCCTGATTTTTTATAATGCGTCCTACTTTTCATCGATTAAGATTACTGAGTTTGCTAATGAGAAATGAACAAAATTGCATTATTCTGCTAATTATTATCCACATGATTATCCACAAGGTAACGAATTAGCTGAATCAATTAATAAAAATCTTATTAGAATTTTAAAGAAAACTGTCATAAAAAATCAGAGAAGTTGGCATGTAGCTCTTCCAAATTCACTATGGGCTGATAGGGTCACACCCAAAAATTCACCTTATACTTTAGTTTATGGAAAGAAAGTTATTTTACCCCCGAATATTTTATTTCCATCTTCTCAGTTAACCCAAGCGTCAAGAGGGTCAGGTAGTGAGGTTTTACAAGCTCGAATTAATACTTTGCTGAAACTGGAGGAGTCTAGGCTCAAATATAAAGAGAGGTTTAAGCACCAGTAGGAGATCGTCAAAATATGGTTTGACAAACATAAGTCTTGGAAGGGAAGCATTGAATTAGGATATTTAGTTCTCAAGTGGGATCACCCACATGATGAAAAGGGCAAGCATACTAAGTTTCAGCACCTATGGTTTGGCCCATTTTAGATTGCTGAAAAGTTATCCCCCTCAACCTATAAGTTACCGGATTTACAGGGTTGGGAAGAGAATCTGCATGTCAATGACCTAGTTCTCAAAACTTATTTCACTTAGTACTGTAGGAACTTTTTGTACATAAATAAACTTTACATTTGTTTTCTTTTAGTTATGTTTGCTTTCTTTCTGCTGATTTGCTTTTCTTTGCATTTGATCTATTTCAGTTTTTCTTTGCTTTATTTTAGTTTTATTTCAAAATAAGCCAACTCAGCTTTTGGTTCTTAGGGGACATTGAAATTTGGACAAACTTCCAATATTTTTAATCCAAGAAATGCTCATTGTAATTTATCTATTGCAAATTTTTATTAGAACAAGATTCTTTAATTTGATAGACTGTTGAAGGGAAGTTATTTTAAGAACACATTGAAGTCCTATTTTAAACTATGTTAAATAACTGAGGTAGAAGAGGTCTAGAATACTATTTTGGGGCTCCACCCACTTCACATTAATATATGCCCTATGAATATCGTAGCAAAACACCCACAGAAAGGAAGCAGGATAGACAGGTGTATGATATTCAAAATAATCCCATGCCGCAAATAAAAGCCAAAAAGCTTAATATAAAGAGACATACTCCTAAAGAGAGAATATATCAATAGGATATACTAAAACATAATCAGTAAATGATTGGATTGCTCAAAGGTTATTCTCCCTCCCTGAGCTAAAACAAATTATCACTCACACAAAAGGACACCATGGATGGAAGAACCTAAATCAAATCTCAAATACAAAAGAAGAAATCCAGGAAGACTCAAAAGACAAAAGTCTTAAGCATCAAAAGAATGAAAAAGGGCATGGGAATGAGGAAAAAACGAATACATTTGTCCAAACTCTGTTACGATCCTTTGGTGTCTCAACCGAAAGCAACCAAATGCAGAGGTAAATGAATCTCACATTTTTTCCTCAAAAGAGTCATCGAGACTTTGAAAACCTGGTTACCATACCTAAAGGGACTAAAATCAATGGGATGTTCTGAATCTTACATTCCTAGAAAATTTATATAGTTTTAAATAACTTTGAAAGATAGTTTTCTAATGAAATAATTGGTTTAATGAAATGCCATAAAGCAGTGTTGTGTTTTAAAAGATAGTTTTTCCAGAGATCTGTGTTTGCCAACCAGTTGCCAATTATTGTTGCTGCAACCACTACCCCCAAAAAAATTCATGTTTTAGGCCCCCCCTTTTATTTCTTAGCTCTTGATATTACTTTGACCTTTTGCTCCTTAAAAAATTTTCTTGTTAGTAACTTGGTTTTTCTGGACAAGTCTAAATTTTTTTGCACCAAGTATGAAAAAATTTCTGATCCGCTGTGTCAAAACATTTCCTAGATTTTCATTGATACAACGGAAAGCATTTTCCTTTCTTCCCAATGCTTTACCATTGATTTTACATTGTTTTGACCCGATGTGTTGGAAAATGTTTCGTCATTCCACCGACATAGCGGAGAAGGTTCGGGTTTTTTTTCTGCCGATCTTGCACTCGGGGATTTCACCCTATGTCGAAAATATTTTTGATTTCCAACCGATACTGTCGAAATTTTTCTCCCTTTTGAAGCCAGTGTGATTTATCGAGATGTATAACCTAAGTTGGTCGACAGTTGCAGCTACAGTTTTCTTTCATCGTCGACACGTTTGGTTTTGCAAATTTTTATCACAGTTGAATCCTTTTTGCAAATTTTATGATAGCCTTTGATCGGGTGTTTTCAATATCTATCTCCAATAGTGTTAGGTTGTGTTTGGTTTTCTTCCCAAAGAAGGCAGATTTTTGTTTTCATCAACAGCTGATTATGTCACTTCTGAAGTTGGTGGATGAACTACACTGGAACTACTGCGGTTTGGATACAATGAAGCTAACTGATAGTTGTGGTAGAGTCATGGTTTTTGAGATGCCACAGTCGGAGGTATTTCATCTTGCCTTGCCAACATAGTTTTGCGGATGAATTTTAAGCGTGGACACCAAATGGTGATCGCACACGCTCGTGCGGTGTAATCTCCCCACCAACCGCATTTTATGCATCGTCGTTGTTTTATTAAATAAGCCTCGGGTGGTTTTTTATTACGCGCATTACAATTTTATAAGGATTGTGAAGAATATATTGCTTGAGCGTGCATTACAGATTTGTGAAGGAGTGCTACCTCTCGTTATGAGCGTGCGCCTACCAAAGTTTTCCATTTAGATCCTTCATAGCAGTTGGCATTGAGCTTTTCAAACAACCATCGAACTATCCTTTCCAGGTAGGATTTAATCCTTCCATGACTTGTTTGATTGGTTAAATGGGATTTTATTTGGCTCTTTTCATTTAGGTTTTGCTTTGCGAACCTAGGGTTGTCGTGGTTTTCATCGAGTTTAAAAGACTTCTCCTTGGCCTTTTGTTTTGTCTTTAGACATAATTTTTTGACCCAACTGTCCATTTGTTGACCTAGATTGCTCTGGCCATGGTTTTATTTGTACCTGCTCCTAGGCTTTTCCTTCCCTAGACCACTCAGACCACTCACTTTATTCATACATGGTTGGATTAAGGCCCTGGTTTTTCAATAACGAGAGTGTCATGGCCCAAGTTTTCTGTCAGCCCTTCCTCACCTGGTTCATATGTGTCTATGGTGATATGGGTTTACGAAGCCATAGGCTCATAAAGATGTTATGTTCCTCTGGTTTGTAACCTAAGTTTTCTCGTCAGAAGGTGTTGGCCCTGGTGGCCGGCCCCATGGCTTTGCATATTTTTTCCTTGGATTTGTGCTTTTGTGGACCGAGAGTTTTCTTGAGAAGAATCATGCATAGGGTTTGAAAAATCCATGGTATCCTGACTTAGAATGCTAAATGTTTGAGGACCCAGCAGTTCCAACCCACACGTAGACCGGTTTTATCATCCCATTCTCATATTTTCATAGTTATGGTTTTGATGGTATGAGGGGTTTTACAGTGCAAAGTCATTTTTCGAAGGATCAGGATGATGCGGTAAAAGAATAGTGGTTAAGCTTGTTCTAGGAAGGAATGATTTGTCAACACAATAATAGATTTTACAGTAGTTCTTCATTTTCCTTATATACATGAATGCATGTGGTTTATAATTTTAGGGATGCTAAGACATGTTTTGGTGTGCTTTGTACAACCTTAGTCTGCATCTGATACCATGCCCAAGAAAGGAAAGCAGAAAGATAAAGTTGGTGAAGAAGCTTCAAACTTAGAAATCATGCCTAGGACATAAATAATTTATAAAGACACTAAATCAGTCACCTGAGATGAGCCGGAATTAAATTTGGGGAGGATATATCAAATGCTTCAATATCATAATATCCCTGACACAGGTTTGGAGGATTTTCCTCTGTTTGAAAACATTTTGAGATCGGGGATTACAAACGTATCCATGCGACCAGAGTTGTTTCCTTACGCCGAGGTCATCGGTTGGATTTTTCCTAAAAATAATGCGAGAGATATGATTATGTATAATGTAGAAGAAAAGGGTTTCACCTCTTTTACCCTCGCATACATAGCCCAAGCCTACAAATTGTCGGTCTCAGAAGTTATCCTGACTGATAATTGGATAAATAGTTTGAATACTGATTATATTGGATGCACAAAGATGATGATAGAGGGAAATTCATTCCGTCAAAGAGCATCTGGTGAACATGAAACCACCAATCTACGTACTCCATATAGACTTGTAGCACTGATGCTAAGCAATATTTTCGGTAGGGCTGATGGAAGATTTTATAATATTGGTTGGATACCACTGATGTATCATGTGACCATGGAAGGCACTATTTTTAATTGGTCGTACATAGTAGCTAATAGCTTGTCTTCCTATATATCTGTAGCAGAGGAGAGATTTCTCCAAAAGAAGTCTGAGTTCTACATGGGATCATTTTTAATTGACTGTATACTCTGCCTACACCCATTTCAGAAGATGAACTGTAGTTGGAAGGAGGGAATAGCACCTATTCACATTGCATACCAATTGTTATGGGCTCACAGATATCATAGCTCATACAAGCTCATCTGTGATGAATTCCTAATTCCTCTTTATCAGTTGATTTTTCTTGAAGAATGTAAATGTATGTCAAAAGGTGCTCTAGAATATATAAGGGAACATGGAGATCATTTCTTCTCTGAAGAAGACACTTATTTGAGAATGTACGAAGGAACCAAAGCCCCTTCACTACTGCCCAAGTATGCCACTAATTATATAGTGAATAATGAAGCAGTAAGACAACTCTTTTTGGACAGATTTAGGAGTAATCTGTTCGATATGAAGAAGGCGGATTTCCCTCCAATTCCTTTCTATGTTGGCAGTTATAAATTTTCCAGAGTTAAAAGTGCACCATAGTATGTGAAATACCTAGAAAATTTCCATTTTGGTGGGAAGAGTTTTGACAGAAATGATTCTCAGTGCAAGGTTGTTGCACACTGTGCACTTGTGAAATTAAACTTCGAG
This sequence comes from Pseudotsuga menziesii, assembly GCA_001517045.1. Lineage (NCBI taxonomy): Eukaryota > Viridiplantae > Streptophyta > Pinopsida > Pinales > Pinaceae > Pseudotsuga > Pseudotsuga menziesii. Next base: position 29,818 of record LPNX010016545.1, on the reverse strand, counting down.
TACTCCGATCACTTAGACAAAGATGAGGAATTATACCACAATCCTTGTAATATGACTACTCTGAACAAGCATTTTAAGAGGAAAATCACAATTTTAGGAGGCAAAGGTAGCAGTAGCAGCACTACTGAACAAAAAAGACAAGAAGAAGAAGCTGCTCATAAAGAAAATACAGAGGAAACACGAATGTTAGTCGAAGGAGCAACGAAGTTGTTGGATGAAGAGGATCAAAGATAAAAAGAAGAAGAAGAATAGAAGCGAAAGGAATAAGAAGAAAGAATACAGAAGGAGTCAGCAGATTGAGAAAAGGAAGAACCCGAGAGGATAGCTGAGGAACTGAGATGTAATGAGCAAGAAGATCAAAATAGGGGGAATTAGGAACAGAGTATTGCTCAAGACGATCTAGAAATTATGCCTTATACTTCAGAAGATATATTAACTGGAGGTCACCTCCCTATTGTTGGGTTAGGATTAGTACCCTTTTCTCCATCTAAGAAGCATGTGGTTGCAAGTTTGGATAAAGTGTTTTTCAATCCTAAGTGAAAAACAATTGTTTGGAGATCTGAAAAGAAGTTGAAAATGGGTACTCAGCCCGAGGTAACCACGGTTACTAAAAAGGTTTTCATGAAAAATACAGATGAAGATCCAGAACAAATGGCCTCGCTCAGTGTTGCATCTGTAGAAACAACTGCATATAGTGTTTGCAAACTCAAAGGAGTCATGGACTACTACAAAGAGAAGATGGTGCAGATAAAAGAGACCATGAGAAAAGAACAAGGGGAAGGGCGAGAGATGAAAAGGAAGCATGAAGCCACACTTTCAAATTTAGAAAGGCTTCAAGAAGCCTCCCAGATCTCGGAAGGATAAAAGGAAGCCTTGGCATTGTCAAACACTATTATTAATGGAGAAAATAAGGACCTAGAAAGTAAGATTGTAGGTCTAGAGACACAAAGGGTTTCAGATGATAAATAAGTAGAGGAGTTGAAGGTCCAATTTGCGGAATTGGAGGCACACAATAGTTCTTTTGAGGTTCTGTTTAAGGAAACAAATGAGCAAAAAATGCATATTACACCCCTCCGAGAGCATGCTCTCATGCTCAGAAGGAAAATATAGCAAGTTTAGTTAAAACTTGCATAAGAAGTATACAATATTAAGCAAGCAGAAGCGAGATTACAAGAGATCTCGGTAATATCCACTGATTTCAGAATGAGAACTCAAGAAATTACAGAAATTATCCAAGTCCAACTAACTTGGTTGGAGACTAATGGAGAAATTCTGAAAAATGCACTTCAAAAGAGTACAAAGAATTTGAAGACCGAATATGAACTCATGGATTTTAACAGCAAGGCTTCTACAAGACTGACAACTGCGGTTCGAAAAAGATTGGATAAATGCATGGAATTTTACAAAAGGTTTCTTACGACACATAACAGATTCCAGACCTCTACAACAAAGAGAATTCAGGAGTTTCTAGGTCAAGAGGAGCATCTAAAGTACCTTCATGATAGGATGCAAGAAGATGAGCTTAACATATAGCTGGTTAAGGGCCTAAATGAAAAAATGGTAAACATTTTGGTGGCACAAGCTGTAGTAAGCAATTGCTTATTGGAAGACCAGCTCAGAGTCACTCTACCAAGAGTAGTAGAGATAAAGTCCCAGCTATCCATACATGATGTAACAGTCGGAATATTGGAACCTATGGACTTCAGGACCATAGCTGCAGAAGTAGCTGCATGGAAACAATTCATGGACGGATTGGTTGGGCCCACCTAATATTTTGTTTTATTCACATGTGGAAAATTCTATTTAATATTTTGTATTTATTCCAATTTTCGTAGTGAGCACACTAGAGGACAATTTTTTTGTAATCGAAGAGTTAAGGAAGCCCAAGAGGCTAGGGTAGCTCAAAATTCATTTTGTAAAAGTATAAGTAGAAGTAGAGTAGAAGAGATAGGGGACCTTTTCTAGCAGACATATGTGCTAAATCTTTTTGTAAGGAGAACTACTTCGTTTATAAATAAAGAGGACCTAGATTTTTGGCTGGAGGAAGGGCTGTATGAGCTTCAAGATGGACTATGTGGATTGCTGAATATGAACTATTTATGTTTTGGCTTGTTGCATAACTGTGAGATCGTTCCAACATGTTGAATTATGTCTGCAGTTTATGAATGGTTTCATTTTCTATTTTGAATCTTGTGCAATAAATGATTAATGGATCTTTTAACTTAACTGAGTTATCTTTGTGTTATTTTTCTGTTGTATTTATGTATGAAGAGTTTAACAGCTAATTGTAGGATTATATAAGCAAATAATACAGTACACTATTCATTCTAATATAAACTCTACTCCTCAGGGATAGATTAGATTAGAATAGATGAGATAGTTTTTCTTAATAGTGATTAAGGAGAAAAGGGGATAAGACAGGAGGTAAGAACCTACGCATCACAGGTTGAGGTCTTCGCTCCCTGATCACTTGCATTTAGCTTAGGTTCTTGCATTTCATTCCTAAACATAAAATCATATAAACGATGAACTGGGCCGCAACCAGTAAAAAAAAATTAAAAATTTCTTTAATTCTATGCTAGCGGGCCTCTAACCAGACGGATTCCCCATTCCAAACAATAAAATATCTAATTGGGAACGATTATTGGGGAGAATCCCTACTGTCGATACCTGATATTTATCCAGCATCAACACCATTATCATTAGCTTAGATTTTTTTTAAATTTTAAAACTTTGGATCCATTTTGTCTATCACACACTTATAAATATATCCAAATTAAGATATAGGAGCACAAGAAATTAGACCTAAATTTTTTCTACTTACAACAATGATGTAGGGGGGGACTTTAGAAAGTGGTTTAGTTGATCTTTTATATTAGAAACTTCTTGCATGAGATGATAAGGGATGGGACATGGAGACATGCATTTTCCCTCCATGTGGAGATGCCTCTACTTATCTAATTCAAGGAAGAAGGATGATTTTTTTTACATGATCGCATGAATCAAGTGTTAGATTTTTAAAATTAAGCTATCATAAAATTAGGATATTTAATTGAGAGAACAACAAGCACAACAATCAAACAAAAGAGACAATGAACACAGTGTTTTTCCTTGGGGAAACCATAAATAGAGAAAACCCTGCAACTTCCTCAGAGATAGAATCAACACCAAAGTGAAACCCAAAAACAGTAAGATGATCTCCCGATAGCAGTAACCTCTTTCTTCCTTGCCCCATTGTCTTTCTCTTCCTCATATATGCGCTACAACTAAGTGTGAGTGAGTGTGTGATAAATAGAGAGGCTAGCTCTCTATTTATACTAATTCTCGACTTGACTAAACCCAACTAGGGTCGACTTCACTAGGTGAGTCTAATAACCCTAGTGCCCCGAAAATACGGGGACTTTAACCCTTAGACAATAGGAGAGTTAACCACCTTGACTTGACATGACTTGTTTACATTATAGAAACTTCCCGATAGGAACATCAGGGAATGAAATGACTCAAGTACATTACAAATACACCCCGAAATAAACATCAGGTTACAATACATAATAAATACAAGTGAATACATTCCAAAGTTACAATTACATCAACACTCCCTCTTAACTAGGAAGGTATTCTCTCGACACAATTTATCAGCACCAGTATTCTTCTCTGTATCATCTGGACCATCATCGAGTATTCATCATCTTCACCTTCAAGTCATCTCTAACTTCAAGTCACCTTCATATTCAAGTCATCTTCACCTAGATATGGATCATCACTTGATCTGGATCATCATCATTGGATTTGGATCATCCATAGATCTAGATCATCTCTGGACCATCATATCTAGATCTGGATCATCTCTAGATCATCATCTTTGGATCTGGATCATCCCTCGATTTGGATCATCTCTGCTGGATCATCAAAACTAAATCTTCACAGGTGCTATCTCATGATTCTTCTCGTCATAATAAGTTCTATAGAGCCATCCCCTTTTCTTGCTAGTTGTAGGCCTACCCTCCGTGTAGGTCTTGTCTAGGACTTATATCGAACCCTAAGTCAGAATGGCCCACCCAACACTTACATATGATCATGTAGGAACCAATCCTATAATCATATCAGAAAGGCATGCCCAACACTCACATCTAACCATGTGGTAACATATCCCACAACCCTGTCAAAAAGGCCCAGCACTCACATCCATCAACCAATGTCAGAATGGCTCAGCACTTACACTTGGCCATGCGAGGAACCAATCCTCCATGATGAAAGGCTCTACACTTACATGACAACCAATGTTAGAAAGGCTTAGCACTTATATTTGACACATGCAAGGAACCAATCCAACATGCATGTTCAAAAAGGCTCTGCACTTACATTTGACACATGCGAGGAACCAATCCAACATGCATGTTTGAAAGGGATCTACACTTACATTCGAAACATGCGAGGAACCAATCCAACATGCATGTTCGAAAGGGCGTGCACTCACATCTGATCATGTAGGAACCAATCCTACATTCATATCAGAATGGCCTCCAGTCCCAAACTGAGCTACTTGGCAACTCACCAAGCACCTCCATTCCTAGAATGGCATTCAATGGTTATTTATGATCATGTAGGAACCAATCCTACAGTCACATCAGAATGGCTCATCACTCACATCTGACACAGAAAGAACCAATCCTCTTACCATGACAGAATGGCTCAGCCCTTACATCTGACCATGGAAGGAACCAATCCTCTCATGTCAGAATGGATCTGGGTCTCATCATTTCCATTTAGAGGAAACCTCGATCTAGTGAACACCAAGATTCTCCCTGAAGTACTCAAACTTCACCCTAGCCAACGGCTTCATCAACACATCAGCTATCTATTCCTCTATCACAACATACTAGAGCTTCATTGCTCCCCTCTACACCATATCCCTGATATATTGATACTTGATCTCGATATGCTTTGACTTGTCATGGAACGCTGGATTCTCTGAAAACTTCATGTAACTCTGGTTGTCATAATGTATACAAGTAGCATCCATCTGGAGATCAAATAAATTAGATAGTAGCTTCCACAGCCATACTGCCTCACTACTAGTTGAACAAGCTACGACATACTCTGCTTCAGTTGTACTCAATGCCACACAAGATTGCTTCCTGCTAAACCAAGAGATCACACCTGATCCCATACTGAAACAACACCTTGAAGTGCTCTTCCTATCGATGGCACTGCCTATCCAATCTAAATCAACATAACCCTCCAGGTTAATCTTCTGATTTTCCTCGTACTTAAGCCCATAATCAATTGTACCTCTCAGGTACCTCAGAATATGCTTTGCAGCAATCAAGTGAACATGTCTTGTATCTGTCAAGAACTATCTCAAGGTGTTCACAGTAAAGAAAATGTTTGGTCTTGTGTTCATCAGGTACATCAAGGACCCAATCATCTGACGATACATCGTAGCATCAATCGTCTCTAATGAAGCATCACTCAATAGCTTTAGGTTCAATTCCATAGGTGTGGTCATGGCCTTACAGTCCATCATCCTGAATCTCTTTAGGATCTCTACTGCATACTTCCCTTGTCCGAGGGAGATTCCATCCGCATTCCGCCACACCTCCATACCTAGGAAATAATGCATCATACCGAAGTCCTTCATTTTGAACTCGGTAGCAAGCTTTCGATTTGTATCAACAATCAACCCATCCATACCTGTTACAAACAGATCATCTACATACAGTAGGAGCATCACTGGGTTTCCATCTTCAACCTTGTAGTAAAGGTTGGAATAAACTTTCCTCTTAGTAAATCCCAAACTAGATAGAAAGATGTCAATTCTACCGTACCACGTCCTGGGTGCATGTTTCAAACCGTAGAAGGCTTTCTTCAATTTGCACACATGAGACTCCCTGTCATGTGTCTCAAAACCAAGTGTTTGTTCTACATACACTTCTTCTTCCACTACACCATTCAAGAAAGCAGTCTTGACATCCATTTGATGTATCTTCCATTTCATTACTGCAGCCAAAGCAAGTACCGATCTAATGGACGTGTATCTGGCTATAGGTGCAAAGGTTTCTTCATAATGTATTCCTTTCTTCTATGAGAAGCCACGAGCCACAAATCTTATCTTATATTTCTCTATGCTACCATCTGCAGCATGCTTGATCTTGTAGATCCATTTGGAAGTTACACCTGACTTCCCTTCTGGTCTTGGGACAACATCCCAAACATCATTCTTCATGATTGATTGATATTCTTCGATCATAGCATGCTTCCATTCTTTCCATTCTGTCGCTTCTTCATCGTTGGAAGTTTCTTTATTGATAACATCACATAGTAAGGCTACATATCCAGAGCATGATCTGGTTCTCTTTCTTTCTCTATGATTCTCTTCTGGAGCCCCATATCTTTCCGCACCTTGGATAATTTCTTGTACCCAAGCAGGTTTCCTCTTGTGAGGATTCTTCTCTTGAGGTGGATCTACAAGTCTTTGTGGTTCTTCAAATTCTCAGTCTTCTTCTTGAATTTCTTCATTCATGGTTGTATCATGAATTCTATGTGCTTCTGATTCTTTAGGATCTTCAGCAGGTCTCTTTCTAGATTTGTTGTAAGTTGTGTCTTCATCAAATGTTACATCCCTACTGATGTCGATCTTCTTAAATACTGGGAAGTATATTCTGTAAGCCTTCAAGCTTTCAGAGTATCCCACAAATATACCCTTCTTTCCTGAAGTATCTAGTTTCGTTCTCTTCTCTTTTGGAATGTGTATGTACACTGGATAGCCGAATATTCAGAGATGGCTGACTTTTGGTTTCTTGCCGGAGAAGACTTCTTCAAGAGCCTTGTTCTCAAGTACTCTGTGTGGAGTATGGTTCTGCACATACACCATTTTTCTGGTAGCTTCTTCCCGTAGATGCATGGGAAGATCCTGATCATGAAGCATTGCTCTTGTAGCTTCCATGATAGTTCTATTCTTCCTTTCTGCAACCCCATTTGTTGTGGATTATAAGGAGTGGACAACTCCCTCTTAATCCCTAATTCTTTGCATAAGTCTTTGAATTCATTTGATGTGTATTCTCCGCCATTATCTTATCGAAAGGTCTTGATCTTTTTTTCTGTGTGGTTCTCAATCAAGGATTTGAATTCCTTGAACTTGCTGAAAACTTTATCTTTGTTTTTCATGAAGTAAATCCATGTCTTCCTAGAAAATTCATCAATAAAAAAACATTGTATACATACCCGCTTAGTGAACTTGATGACATTGGTCCGCATACATCAGAGTGGATGATTTCCAAGATTCCTTTTGCCTTGCTCTCGCTACTTGGAAATGTCTTTTTTGTATTCTTTCCTTCTGCACATCCTTTGCAGACCCCTTCATGTTTTGCTTGAATTTCTAGAAGACCTTCAATAGCTTTGCTTGCAAGTGGTAGTGCTCTGTAATGCACATGTGCAAGCCTTCTATACTAGAGTTCATTTGGCTCTACTGTGTCATGGACCAAAGCTTGTTTTGGATGGCCCTTCAATTTGTATAAACCTCCTTCTTGTTCTCCAATCATGATTGCATCATCAATAGTATTTCCTCTTGACCACATGAGGACTTGGCCATCTACAAATGCAAGCCTCATGCCTTTTTCATCCAATGCTGATATGGATAGAAGATTCTTCTTCAGTCCTGGTACAAACAAGACATCCTTCAATTTCATATGCTTTCCAGAGTCTAGCTTGTAGGAGGATTCACCACTAAATTTTATGGGATATTGGTAGTCATCCCCAAGTTTCACCTTATGTGGTGAATTATGTTCTGATAGTTTCTCAAAGGATTCCTTGAAACATGTCATGTGTTTGGAAGCCCCACTGTCAATAACCAATCTTTGCTTCCATGAGTGATAGTTCACGTGATAATGGAGATCAGAACATATTCATCTTCACTTGAAGAGTCTTCACTTTCTTGTTTTACTCTCTTCCTGGGAGGATTATCATCCTCAGTAGTGTGAGCATGATTTCTTCTTTTGGAGTTCCTCTTCTTCTTGGATCCATTCTTATTCATGGGACAGTTTGTAGCATAATGTCCTATTTCATCACATGTATAACATCTGAGTTTGGATGGATCCCTTCTTGCAATGTTATTTTTCTGATGAGAATGCTTACCTTGGTGATGATGATTTTCCCTTCTTCCTTTATTGGAGTGTACTGTGAGAGCTTGATCTTCACTTCCCATATTTTCTTCTCAAGCTTCTATCTGAGCTTCTTCTTGAGAACATTCTTCCCACATTCTACTGAACTTGACCAACTTCTTTCTAGCATAGATTCCTTGGATGAAAGAATCCCATGACCTAGGGAGGCCATTCAAGGTTTTCATCACAATTTATGCATTCTCCACTTCTTCATCTACTGCTTCAAGTTGTTCTTTGATCTGGGAGACCCTTGTGAAGTATGACTGGATGGTCTCCTCATTCTAGATCTTGACATTATTCAACTGGTTCCTTAGAGTCATCTTCCGATTGATGTTTTTTCCTTCAAACAGTTTGGTTAGGGAATCAAACATGGCTTTAGGTTTCTTGAAGGAGGACACTTGTGGTATGAGGTGATCCTTGATATAATCAGCAATGATCCTCTTTTCCATAACCAACTTATTCTTATGTAAGGCATTGGCCTCATCTCCCCCTAGAACTGGAACCTCCTCACTGATATAGGAATCCAACTCATTTTCTTCCAGGACTAGGGAGATCCTATAGTTCAAGGCTCGGAAGTTATCAGCTCCCTCAAGATTTTCATTAATATTGGTATGATGAGACATCTTAACTGAGAACCTCAAATGGAAATACAAAATATTTATATCTTACCAGGTCAAGATGTCGGATCTGGATTTGGAGCTAAAATCCTAGAGTGTTGGTTCATGAGAAGATTAGGGTTTTGTTTTTCCGAAGTTTTGTCCAACCAAATGCTTTGAATTTGATCCCTAACTTCGATTTTGGGGAGGATATCAACCCAGGCCTGGGTTCACTGAAAAATTCCACTTCTGTGAAAAGCCCTAATTTTCGACAGCAGTGTCGGGTCCAAAACTGAAAAAACTTAGAATTGGATTATGCTTCGACAGAAAGATGCGCCCTAGGGAGGAGAGTTATTCCACCCTAATTTTTCTGAAAATATGTGGAGAGAGATCCAAAAAATAGGAATCCCTTGTTCCCGCAGCTGCACAATGTCTTCTTCTCAGGTTAGCTTTGATTGCATGTTAGATTTTTAAAATTAAGCTAGCATAACATTAGGATCTTTAACTGGGAGAACAACAAGCACAACAATCAAACACAAGAGACAATGAACATAGTGTTTTTCCTCGGGGAAACCATAAATGGAGAAAACTCTGCAACTTCCTCAGAGATATAATCAACACCAAAGTGAAACCCAAAAACAGTAAGATGATCTCTCGACAGTAGTAACCTCTTTCTTCCTTGCTCTAGTGTCTTTCTCTTCCTTAGCTATGTGCTAAAACTGAGTGTGAGTGAGTGTGTGATAAATAGAGATGATAGCTCTCTATTTATACTAATTTCTGACTTGACTAAACCCAACTAGGGCCAACTTCACTAGGTGAGTCTAATAACCCTAGTGCCCCGAAACTGCGGGGACTTTAACCCTTAGACAATAGGAGAGTTAACCACCTTGAATTGACATGACTTGTTTACATTATAGAAACTTCTTGATAGGAACATCAGGGCATGACATGACTCAAGTACATTACAAATACATCCCAAAATAAACATCGGGTTACAATACATAAGAAATGCAAGTGAATACATTCCGAAGTTACAATTACATTAGCATCAAGGACTTGTACAAGGCCACCTACATTAAGCAAGTTTTGTCTCCAATTTAGAACAAAATTTCCAAGATACAAGCATGGGTACACACTAAGAAAGAATTCATCAAGGCTATTGGCATTGCTACAGAAGTGAGTCCTTGGGTTTAGGAAGATATACTCTCATATCAAAGAGATGAAATACTACAAGTCTGTAGCTCTCTATTGGCAGTTCATGTCGTTGTTGGGTAATTTTGTTCTTGATAGATAGGTTGAAAGGAATAGAGTTCTTGATGGATGAAATTATAGAAGGTAATATGAAAATGCAAGGAAATTTCAACAATATTATCAAGGTTACTACATGTTTGGACTTTGTTATTTCAACATCTTCTCCAAATCAAACTTCATCTTTTGGATCCTCATGGAAAATAGGTGTGCTTAATTCCCATTTATGATGATGACAAAAAATAGTTTACTTACTCTACTTGGTTATCATAGTTATTCCTTTAAGTGGTACCTAGTATCATAGTCCACTAGAGTGTGAGTAAAATGTAACATCCAATATTCTAGGAGTTCCATGCGAGCATGCAGATTGAGACTTCATGAACCTTCCTAAAATTGCTTTTCTGCATAATCATAAATCTCCTATCACACCAAAAATTATCATGGTTCCACCAACAATGCTTGTGGTTCCATAAACAGAGCTCTTGGTTCCACCATCAATGCTCATGGTTCCACCAATAATGTTCATGGGTCCACCAATAATGTTCATGGTTCCATAACTAGAGCTCATGGTTCTACCAACAATGCTCATGGTTCCATAGATAGAGCTCATGGTTCCACCAATAATGTTCATTATTTATGGAACCATGAGCTCATGATCAAATCCGTGTTCCCTAGAATTTTCCCTCAACAGAAAATATCTATCCAAGCATAAAATATATTAAATGTTAGAATTCAAACTAGCATAATCCATTTAAACAGGTATAAAGCAACCATACCCATGGATACAAATATAAACAATTTCATATTAAATTTGGACAAGAAATGGATATTTCTATTAATGTAAAAACATAGATACAATTTGACAACCATGAAGATATTTAATGGTGGAGGAATCTTGTGCATTTGGCGGTTGAATCTTTAACAAAGTTAATGGAACCAGGAGCATTGTTGGTGGAACCATGAACATTATTGTTGGAACCATGAGTAATGGTCACAAGGTAGTGGAACCATATAAGGAACCTTGTACAAAATTCATTGAACCATGAAGAAATTTTATGGAACTATAAGAATTGATGGAATTATAAACAATGTAGGTGGAACCATGTACAATGCATACAAAACTATGCGCAATTAAGGAACCTTGAATAATATTGGTGGAAATATGAATATCATTAGCACTATTTATGGACCATGACACGTTCAATAAAAAATGCACACTACGTCATGAGGTGGTGGAATCATGAAAAATGCCTACGAAACCTTGAACAAAGTTACCAGAACTGTGAATTTGGTGGTGGAATCAACTTGAACAAAGTTAGATTTGATGGAGCCGTCAACATATTTAATGGAGGGACCTTGGAAAATTGATGGTTGAAACTTGAAGAAAGTTAATGGATCCATGAGGATTGTTGGTGGAACCATGACCATTACTTATGGAACCATGGGCATTATTAGTGGAACCATGAGTAATGGTCATGAGCTGGTGGAACCATATAAGGAATATTGAACATTGGTGCTCTCAATGACATGAATCACTAGTGCGCCCAAATGAAATAAACACATTCCTAATCAATTTACAAATATAAAATAGTAATGCATCCGGAAATTTTTTTAACTTTACCCTACTATGGTGCTCTCAATTAACTGACACATCGGTGCATCCAAAATAATTAAATGTGTCGCTAATCAATATAAAACTAAAAATAAAAAAGTTTCCCATGAGGTAATGGAAATTAACAAACATTTATTCAAGTGCCAATTAACGAGGAATGTTGAATTTGGTGCATGCAGTTTATTAGTGCATCGGTGTGTTATCCTATCTAGAAAGAACAATAATGTTTTTCTTAAAGAAAAAAGACATATTTTTCCATTCGAGGGCATGTATTTGTGGCTAGAATTGATTCATTATGTATGTGATACACCTATGTGTTAGTTTAATTTAAATGCACTAGTTAGTGTTGCAAGTGGGAATTAATAAATAAAAAAATGCATTCAACAAAAAAAATTGATATCAATGTGTTGTGCTTTGGTATACACTGGTGCGTCGATATAAAGTGTGCACTGATGTTCTTGGTAAGGATAAAATTATTTTGATAAAACCTCTGCTAAATTTTTCTATAAATAGATATTTGTGCTCTTTTTATAAGAGAATCCACAAAAACCTCCACTAGAAGGTTTTTTCCTTGCTGTGACGTTATAAATTGTTCGCCCAATACACAGTTGACACTTCATCAAACATCTTCAAGAAGACTCAAATCCTCCACCCGAGTATACATGGAACCAAAATATTTTGGGGTATAAGGAGTGCATCTTTCTCACAATAGATTCAATATTGAAATTGAGAATCTTGGCATAATTACATTCACCATTTACAATAGGTCACTCAATATTTTATAAAACTTATATGAAAGAATTAAGCACTCTTTCTTCTAGGAAGGCATGAAGAAAGATATCCATAACATCGTTGTATCCTACCACATTTGCCAATGACACTAGGGGGTAAAAATTAAGTCACTAAGGGCTTTGAATTCACTTCACATTCCAAATCATATATGGATGGGTATCTCTATGGATTTCTTCATGGGGATTCCTAAGGCAGGAAATAAAACAATAATTATGGTGGTATTATATCGTCTAACTATATATTCCTATTCGTGTGCCTTACCACACACCTTCACACCCTCTTTGGTGGCCCAAGTTTTACTGGATCAAAATCAATCTCAAAGGAACGGTGACATCTAATGTCTTTGATCATGACCCCACTTTTTTCGACAATTTTTAGAAATATCTATTCAAAATTCAAGGCCTTCAATTGAATTTTAGCATGACATACCACCCTTAAATAGATGGTAAAACTAAATAAATCAATAAGTTGGATTGGAAAACTACTTTCATTTCTTTACATTTAATAAGCCACACTAATCGATGCACTATCTCCCTTTGGATGAATGGTGACGTTATATGACTTATCATAGTTCTGTAAAGATGGCACCATATGAAGCAGTGTATGGCTGAAAACCCTTATCAATGATTTCCTATATAGCAAGTACATCAGGGGTCCAGGTATTAGATGATGCACTAAGAACTAAGAATAACATTATCCACATCCTTAAAGATAGAATGATTCTTTCCCAAAATAAAATGATCCAACATGTCGATAAACATCGCTCTAAGCACTCCTTTGAAGTTGGGTATTAGGTGTTTCTTCAACTACAACCATATAAACATACATCTCTCAAGACCCATCTCCATCAGAAGCTTTCTATTAAGTTTTATGGACCCTAAACATTCTACAACACATTGGATAGCTCACCTATAAGATTTCTCTACCAAACTACTCCAATAGTCACCATGTATTCCATGTCTCTTGCCTCAAAAAAGTGGTGGGACTAGATAGACTAATTTACCAGTATTTGAGAAGGAAGTCTCCATTTAGATTCAACTGGTTGTAGTATTGGATTCTAGGGAAATAATATTGCAAGGGTGCACCATCAAGGAAGTTTTGATCCATTGGAAAGATATGCTTCCAAATTATGCCACTTGGGAACCATCCAACATCTTAGAGCAATTTATGCACCTTCATCATTGAGTATAATACTACTTTTGAAGGGGGAGAGGGTGTTAGGATCCTACCCTAACTCACCTAAGTATAATAATTAAACATAGATAGTATAAGGCCATAACTTTATAATAATTTCGAAAAAATTAGTATTCATCAATTAATGTAAAAGGGTCTCTTTATTAATGAAGAGCCATTAGGGAATTATATTTTGACCATGTCAAGTAGTTAGGGTTTTGGACATTTGAATCCTATTTAATGAATCTCCAAGGATATGAATAATTTTTTGAACTATATTGTAGTATATCTCTTCTTAAGTGAGTGTCACCCTACCATAAGAGGCATGTGAACATTATTCCCATAATAACAAATCTCTTTTATTTCCATGTTCTACTATTGTTGTATCATATTTTTTATTTTATGTTGTTTACTTTTTGTTCTTTATGTATTAATTGCTATATACTATGTGATTCTCAAGTTACAAAGGTAAGGAACACCACAACTTGATCAATTGGTTGTTGTCAATGTTGGGTATTTCGATAGTTTTGTGTTGCTAGGTGTCTAGTTTGAATACCCTCAAATAAAGCACATTAGTTTACAAAACAAAAATCTATGTTAAGAAATTTACTAAAAATTCCATTCATGAATATCATCCCTTCAATTTCTTCACGAAATTTTCCTCGAAAAATCATTTTAAAGTGTTTGTAAACAATTTTCAACTTCTAGCATATATTACTCTAAACCCTAAATCTACCCATAGATGAAAAATCTAAATGTTTCTATGCACTACCTACTTTGATTCTCTCCATTTCTACACCCATGAACACAACTTATATATGTCCTCACATGACATAGAAATAAAATCTTAAAGCATTAGAGTATGCCAATTTATTTTGTTTGGTATCGATTTGTTGACAAATCTTATTGTTTATTGGCGAGCCATTGCAATATCCATGATTGATAGCTATCTTTCAAATCATTAGTCGAAGTATGCTATGATTTGGGAATTTTTGGTCATATTTTTCTAACATTTTTTACTCTAAATCCAATCAAAGATAGAGAATAATTGTTGGAATTACAATTATAGGTTATTGAGATTGCATAATCATGGTAAAATGGGGGTATGTGAAGGCATTGGATCCATTCAAGCATTCAAAAATGCAATTCTAGCAATGAAAAAATACAATTTCACCAAAGATTGTATAGCTGGATTTTGGTGATTATAGCCAAAAGTCCAAATCATATCATGTTTAGACTACTTCTCCTTGAACATTTGGACACCATTAAATAATGTCCTCACTACTCATGAATGAATACACTTAGCCATACTAGGATTTCAATAGTCTTGGTTTCATATTTCATGAGTAATAAAAATAATGAATATATTTATGTTATTAGATATTTAATAAGAGATTACATGAAACTACGATATCATGATTTTGTTTTGAAATTTCATTTTTCTCAAATATTTACAATTAGTGAGAATATTTATGTTTTCTTTAAATCATAATAATGCACGTATTTTTCTTAGTCATAATATGTAAGTAGTTCTCCTAGTGTATAATAAATTAATCATCATTGTACTCTATATGTTGGATATTTTAATAGGAAATGAAATGGAATTAGGATTTCACGATTTATTTTGAATTTGGTCATTTGCTTGTTTTATTCCATCAATGAGCCACACGTATTTTTGTTTGTGCTTCCCCGCCCATTTCCAATGTGATTTTGTTACCTTTAGTGGAGAATCTAGTGAAACTTGAACAATAATTTAGTTTTTCTCAACTATTATAGATAATCATTAGGGAGATTTTATATCTAATTTTTATCAGTCTTTTTAGTCATAATACATACATAGTTCTACTAGTCTATAATATATTAGTATTTACTGTAACCTTTATGCTTAATAAATATGGTGTCATGTTCTTGCAAATACATGTGCAGATTATTTTTTCTTTAGATGATTTCACGAATCCTCTAGGCCCTTAGAGGATGAGGAACTCAAATATCCTTTTGCTTGGGATAATTTTTAGAGGATATAGCATTATCCACTTACGTATTTGAGAGAGATATGAGAATATGTAGTAATAATGAATGACAAAGGAGGTCATAGTAAATTCATTTACTTCTTGGGATTGTATTGTGCATCACCAAAGAATTATTTGGGTTAGAGGGTGCCTCGTGCATTTGTTTCCATGGGCCTTAACATCTTTGTTTGATGGGATAATGTAGTTGACTTGAAATGCTTTTCAAGATAATATTCAAAGGAGGGATCATCTTTCTTAATGAAAAATATAGGAAATCTAAGGATAATTAGTGTATGATAGCCCAAAGTCCACTAGTATACAAAACACTATAAATTCGAGGAAACTCGGTAGGGATTGAGTCCCTATTATCTATTGTAAACCTAAATCCATGTTCCAGGTTTTAAAGTTGGAGCTCTTTATTTTTGTAACTATCAAATCCTAAAAAATGTGTGCAACAAATCAAAGATATTTTTTTGGTAGACAAAATTTGATCATTCTTATGCTTCAAGGAATCCAATTTCCAATTTCTAGAAATGCATAACTAAAAATGAGGGAGTTTGGAGGAGAAATTTTTTGTACTCATTGAACGATTGAAAGAAACATGCATTAAAATATACATAAAGAGTAATGTTGGTCTTTATTGTCATGTTTAAAAGGCCAACTACATGCCATTTTTAATGTGAAGATGTTAGTCTTTGACAAAAAAAAATTATATAAAGAAACAAATTTATAATGGAGGATATGCATGCCATTGCATTAAAATTGAATAATTTTACATCAGTTTTATTGTTTCGAGTTTCCAATATATAAATGTGGTTTGCTTTATCATATTCATTTAATCAATTTGATATGGATGCAACATGCAAATAACATTAATATTACAAGCATAGAGGGACATTGTCAAAGAATAAATGCATAACTAAATAAAAGAAAAAATATACCTTTAAACAAAACAAGATATGAGCCGAAACACAACTGTAGCTTAGGAGGAAAATTTACGGACATCCATAGATATAAGAAACATATTTCATTTTTATATTTATTAATATTTAAAAATTGGGCCTTGATGTTCCAATTGTACCATATCTCTTGCTTTTTTACTCCTTATTTATGAGAAATATAAAATCTTGTTGATTTGTGAAAAAATAATACTTTGATTAATGTATAGATTTATGAGGGTTTCCATAGTATCCCAACATACCAACATTTTTTATATAAACCATTGTTATTTTATAAGTTCAATATGGTTTGCACATTTAATACATTATATTAGTGATTTGTATTTAATAATGTATACCATCAAGAACTATAACAAGAGCCACGTGGTGGCAATGTCCCGGACATTGCCACTTGCAATGGGGAGGAGCTATTTGCGTGTAGTTTTTGACAATTGATGCAATTTAATACAAAAGGTTTAATTGTTATTTTGGTAAAAGAGTAAAGATATGGATGCATACATTTCAATCCATTTGACTAGGTATGTCCATTAATATATTAAAGACATATATATTTTTTATTTCATTTTTAATATATTTCAATACCTAATATTTTCATTATGAACTCTTCAATGATAGTCACTTACATGTGAAAGAAAATCACGTGTAAAAATTATAGAGTAAATAAAATAGTTCATGACATTTTAATTTTAGATTGTTAGTTATACCATATACCATGTATCATGATAATTTTCAATATAATGTATAATTACTTACCATAGTTTCCAATATCATATATAATTTTCCTTATGTTACTAGCAAAGTTGTTTAGTTGTTGAGAGACTGAGGTAAAACATACCATAGTATGGAAAAAAAACATTTGCATTTAACATTAATTATAAAGAAATATGTGTTGCTAGCTAACAATGTAATTAACATGAGGTCATAAATATTATAATATGTCAAACCTTAATAAATGTGTTAAGAGTGAGCTTTTGTCCCATTGAAATCATATTTCTTTACAATTTATTATTAATCATTGAAAACCATAGAATGTTTGTTGATTCTCCAATGGATAAATTTTTATTACATTGAGTTTCTCAATTTTGTAATATTGGTTTTATTCCTTTCATATAAAACTATCCATAAACATTATTTGATATTCTTGCAAGTAATAAAAAAGGAATCCAAATGAATTGGATAGGGTAAATACCTTATGGAATTCAAATGTGTTGACTAGTATGAATCCCAAATGAAAATGTGTTTTTACTATGTAGTAAACAAAAAATAATATTGAAAAGAAAAACAAATTGTAACTCAAATATATTTCTTATCAATAATATTCTCAAAGGAAATTTTCCATAAATGAGATGTCATTCTCCATGGTATTTTGTCATTGTTAATTTCTTTCTCATTAAAAATACTATTTTCTATTGTATGATACCTGTGGTTTCTAGGGATGAAATGTGTGTTCTTATCATACACCTCATTTCATAAACTTCTTAAATGTCTAAATGTTGTCATGAGACCACATAAGAAACATGCATATTTACTAAAAAAAATGTTTATAAAGCTTGAAAGTCATAAAATAATGTTAATAGAACTAAAAAAATATTTGAAGCATAGAATAATGATTTATAAAGTTTGTATTTTATTATATGGGAGACATATAAACATTATGTTTAACTTGTGAAAGTAGAACAATGTGATAAGCACCACTCCTATAGTCATTCAATGTCAAAGCAATATAAAGCTAGCTGCTAATTTCGCGGTAGAGGGTAAGTGTAATTAATACATATTTTGTAGGGCAGTATTTAATGCCTTTACATAAACATGGTTAGATGTGATGCATCATGATATCCAATAGTGTATCATTTAATAACCGGATAAATACATATTAACTGTAAATATTATGTTAAAAAATAGAAACTAAAACTATTTTTTGCTCGCAAAACGAAAAGGACGCAGATTGACATTCAAAGTATGTTTTCGCTCACCAAAATGGATAGAATCATGTCTCAGTATTTATGGAGAGAGAATATCCAAAAAGCCCAAGAAAAGAATAATTCTTAATTAGAGCCACATGAGGAAGATCGATGTAATTCAGGAACATGGGCGTGCTTGGAGTGGTTGGCAAGGTTTTAATAGTTATACTATTAATTCTTCATGAATCCCCAGTTGTTTCATTAATTCATGTTCTCATTAGATGGATTTAAAAATTCCTTAAAGAGACTTAAAAATTGATAGTTGTTTACATCTTTCATATACTTTATATAGATATCATATAGACTGTGAAGTTGTAAGGGTAAGGCAGGGAAGGAAAAAAAAATACATGACTTACTTCTCTCGTCAAAAATGTGTAGCACTTAAGGCAGTGAAGGAAAAAAACAATACATGAATTAAATTGGCTCTTGGGTTTTCTAATAATTGCTATGATGTTTGTAAAATATTAAAAATTTAACTTTTGTACGATAGAATTAATACAATCTACCCAACTATATATATTACTATCTATATATCACTGCTTGAGGTGATTGACATAATAATCTATTGGAATTCACGAACCAAATTATAACTTAATACTAGTTATTGAAATTCACTGCTTTTATGAAAAAAACGGCATATGGGTGAATCCATGAAGATGGGTGTCTATTTTGGGGGGTCTTATGAGAAAATAAATTTGATTTTTTCATGTTTTTCAACTTTGGGCGAATGAAAGTGATACTTTTGTTTAGAATTTCACTTTTAAGTAAAAACAAAACTTTTAGAGAATTATGTTAGCTTTCTATTCATAATTTTTTCAGTTTTTTTTATTGAGTTTTGTCATGTTGTTTTGGAAAATGTTTGACAGTGTGTCCTTATGAAATGAAAGGACTAAAAAATAGTCATGTTTGGTTGCTCCCGTAAAATCATTGTTAAACTTGTGTTTTGAAAAAAACAAATATGCTACAACAATCTACACACAATATACTATTGCAATGACTATAATTTTGTAACCAACGGATCTATATACTAATTATAATATTTTTTTGAATTCGATCAATGGGAAAACCTTGTCATTTTTAAACATGTTTTTGGTTGCGCCACTTTTCTCTCAATTGACTATAAAACTTAAAAATCTATGAATACCCTTTTGAAGTAGACACTCCAATTAACGGCACCATATTTGTTTCAATTTGTTTGGTGG
>LPNX010016533.1:0-15061 GCA_001517045.1 Pseudotsuga menziesii | reverse complement strand
AATTTATGTGTTTAGTCTTGGGGAAGGCATTGGCATATCATCATCTTTGGTTGGTTGGTGTTTTGGCTATGAGATGGTTGTTTATTTTTTTATGGTTTTTTATTGCATTTAGAAATAAAAAATGGTAATTTAAGTATCTAATTGAAAAAAAAAAGCTATGGGTGAATGAATTACCTGTTAATATGACGATTCACTGGAGGATTTGTCTTCAAATGGAGGAATGGGCACTCTTCCACGCTCCTTCGGCACTCTTCCATGCTCCTTTTCGCGATACTGTTCGGTGAAAATGACTCTCGGGTGGAGGACTGTGTGTTTTTTATTTATTTTTTTAAATTTACAAAACGCGCACGCGTTATAGAACTACAAAATGCGTGCGCATTATTGTTACCTAGCCTACATGTTTGCTGACATGTCAGGCTCGGATTTACTATTCCAAGTGCTATGGAAGAGGAGCGCGTTCTTTTTCTATGTAACGTGAGCATGTTCTTAAAAAGTGAAATTGCATCTAAAAGGTCCCTCAACTTCTTGCACACACCCTCCACTGAGATATGGAAGGAGAATAAGCATCATATTTGAATTCTTCTCATATTTCAAGAATTTTTTGTCTTTTGGATAATCATATCAGTCATTGTTTGGATTAGTCCATTGGGTTTCTTGTTAATGAATATTTTGTGTTTCAATTGTACCTCGAGGACCTATTCATATTTTAAATGAAAAAATGACTGTTCCGTTATGAAAATACCTAGTTCATTGATAACAAGATTAAAATGTACTATTTGAGCTCACTCCATGCAGTTTGCAAGGAATATCTCCAACTATTTGATATCAAATCTTAACACCACTTGTATTTCTATTACAAAGGTCATTTGGGTCATTTGGGAAGAGATAGGAACCCATCAAGCTAAGAAGAAACACCCATCCTCTAGGAAACCATTGTTCTCAGACCATTCAGAAGGTTTTATGCAATATTTAAGAAGCATGTGCATCAATGAATAACTCTCAACTTAGGGAAGCCTCCAATGCTTGTATCATGGTGAAAAATTGAATGTCAAGGTGTAGATGCTTTATATGTGGAACTCCCTAGGCTAAGAAAAGATAACTGGCAGCTAGCACATTCCCCAAGGCTAAGAAGACCTATTATGAGGATAGTCTAACTTGAAGGGGCCTCTCTATATATTTTAATATGGTTATTTTTGGAGGAAGCATGGATATAGCCCGTAAAAGAAGGATGTCCCACACAAGAGGACATTTGGAGGGATATCATGAGATATTTCACATGGTTCAAGGTATGTCTCACATATTTGGAGGCATGATAAATCATCTAATCGATTATTGGCATGATTTACATAGAAAAGAGGAGGAACTCCCTTCATAAGTCAATGGCATTTTCTCTCCAAAGATAAGATCAAATACCATGACTCAAGGGAACACTGTAAATTGGAAAGTGACAAGTGGAGGCAAGAAAGCATTCAAACCCTATTATATGCAATTTTCTCCCTTCAATGAGGAGAAGCCAATTTTGAGGAGGCTTTTAGTGGCCCTTGAAGCATGGATCTAGAAGCTGTTAAATGTGTTTTACTTTTATTATTGGTTATTGGAGAGAAAAGTGGATATAGCATCCACTTATTGATATTTTATTTCAAGGTAAGTTGAGTTAAATTTAGAGGCTAGGAGGCCCTTTATATTTGTTAAAGTCCTGTAGTTCAGTTATGCCTTTTGTAACAGTACCATGAATCTTCCAACTAAAATACTATTTCTTTCTCATTCTTGTAGCTTGAAAGCGTGCAATTTTAGAGGTGCATTGGTCCTAAAAAGTAGTTGGAAGTGATAAATCATCATATACATGGTGCGTGCAATTTTTGAGTAATCCTACATAAAAAGTAGTTGGAAGTGATAAATCATCATATACATGGTTTACCACACCAAGTCCATGTAAATGTTGAATCACTTCCAACTACCGTAGTTAGTAAAAAATCATCATATACATTTTCCAACTCAAATGAATATGTAATACATTACAAGCAATCACATGTCTTATGATCACTAGAAGTGCATAATCCAATGAAGAGAACATCATCCTCAAAATATTATCTTGGTATCTATAGTTATAATAATGTTCCATGATGTATGCAATATCAAATAAGTCAACAATCTATAGTTAGGTGACTAAAGTAAGAAAGCTACAAAATAGGGTGTTACAACTCTTTCCCCTCAAAAATATTGTCCCTCGAGTTGAATTGTCTACAAATAAATAAGGATAATTTCCTTTAATTTTATACTCTAATTCCCATGCGTAATCATCCTCTTAGTATTGTTACCAATGATCTTTGACCTAGTGAATTAATTTTCTTTGCATATGTTACAACTTCTCGCCTAGTTCCTATGATCATTAGGAGTTTGGTATGGAACTCCCTAGTGTCCTTCACTGAGGTACAAACCTCTCAAGTAATGATACAATAAATACATCATGAATAGTCATGATAGAAAAAATGGTTCCTTATCCCAACACACTAATATCCAAGCAAATGTGCCCTAGTGAATATGATTGATCCTTCCTTAGGGGCCATAGTTTGGGATATAAAACATTAGATTTCTTAGTGATTTAGTTAAGATAGTCATCTCAGTCCATCCTTGTGTTGCATGGGATAACGTAATGTTATTATTTTACATTAGTTTATTAGTTTATGAGGGATAGCTAGTTGGATTATGGACTCATTGTAAGAATACAAGAGTGGTCCTACCAAATCTATGGAATTATGCTTTCCATTCTAATCTATCTTAATGGTTGGGATTCATGGATCAACTACAGTTGTTTCCTTTAATCTATCACATTTTCTAATTTCTTCAAGCGAATTCAACAAATTTTGTCTTTTGTTATTTTCTTTCTATTGATAGTGAAATTGTTTCTTATGATATGGTATCAAAGCAATGGGGTCTAGACTTACTCCTCCAAGATCTATTGGCCCAATGCCCACCTAAGAAATTCTAACATTTTGGGTTCCTTGAGGATTTCCCTTCACCCCAACAATAGTCTATTTAGATAATTCTCTTAGTCGTTAGATTCACCCAACAAACTCAAATTCATCTCACCTGTTTATCTATTTGGTTCTTGAGGCTCCGGGCCCACCCAAATATGCACTCTCTTATTATTTTAGGCTACCCTCCCACCCCAACATCAATCTTGGATACATATCCTTCTCCCCATCTCATCTTCAGTATCATACACTTCCAACACTTTTTAGCTTTCAAATTACTCTCAGTGATTCTCCAAATTCCCTTCATCTCTCAATCCTAAACTTCTCAGTAACCAAATGTTTTCTTCTCCCAAGATGCTTTTCCTAGTTGTTTTTTAAATTAATTTTATATGGGTTCTTATGCTATTTAACTAGCCCATATTAATATAACATTGATTATTAAAGTTTATAAAAATTTATAGCCCTGAACAATACAAATATTGTTAATTTATATTAGTGAATTTATAAAAACAATAATAAAATTTGGATATTCTATTACATTTTCAAATGAAAAAAATGATTTATTTTTACATGTCAGCATTAAAGGGTTCACTATCTCATAGCCCTTCAAAGTGAAATGGGACCCTACCCTTCAAATTTGATCCTTGCTTGTAACCCCCAATCCGGTAGCAGTTCAAGCAGAACCAGTAGATTAAGCAGTTTATTCAGTAGTTGACTAAGCAGTAGTACATCCAACGCCAGCAGTAAATACGACTGTTCAAAGTGCCCAACCCGTCCAATAAATGACTAAGTTGGAGGCTCCAAAGAGTGAAAGCATCCGAGCCTGCTAAAGCAGATTCAGTTACAGAAGTAGTAGCAAAGCCACCATCTCGCCACCCCGAGCACAGACTGGGTGGGGGGTTTATGCCGAAGAACCCACCCTATAGACCTATCCATTGAATGTAACCCACGTATCATTTGACCCACCACTGACAGATTAGAGGAACTTACTTTCTATTGATCTAACCCATAATCGTTGCAAGCTGAGAATCGTGACAACAAAGAACTGACAAACTTAGGTCCAGATCAACGCCGACAAATCAGGTAAGCTTTGTAGTGACCACACACCAAAGGAATGGTTAAACAATATTATGAATCAAGTTTAAAATTAAATATGGCTTTTTCAGGATTTGGGTTTTGAATAATGTCTAAAATCCTAAAAGTGTCACTGTGTATGCCGTGGTAGGATGTTTGGCTGATGTTCACCAAATGTTTGACGAAATGCGCAATCAAGATGTGGTGGCATGGACTGCCATAATTGCAGCCTCTTCAAGATATGACCATAAACAGGAGGCGTTGGCTTAATTCTATGGAATGCTACAGACATGTATGCACCCCAATCATTTCATCTTTGCCACTATTATGTTATTCCCTCCTATAAGTTGTTGTACATCCCAAGCATGCCAAAGAAATTCTGCGAGAAGAAGCCATCTCTTCTTTAGTAGTTTCTAAATCCGTTCAGGCTTAAGTATACCATTGCTGGAAGTAAGGCTTGGTTGTTACTTGTGGTGTTAATTTGTTTTATGCTCAGTCTCAAAAATGAAAGAAAGCAGCCCTGCAATTTTTTATAAAATCAATGAATTACTTTGATTTAAAACCGTGATAATAGAGATGAGAATTCCAAGACTGCAGAGACAGGTCTGAAATTCAAGATTTTGCATCAAGGTACATGGTTACATTCTTAGAATGGGATTTGATCTCCAGGATTTGTTTGGGTAACGCGCTCATGGATATGTATGCAAATGTGGGATTTTAGAGGATGCATGCAAACTGTTTGACAGAATGACTGAAAGAGATGTGGTGTCGTAGAGTGTGATTATTACAGGCTATTCATACAGTTGGCAGTGTGATGAGGCCTTGAATCTCTTTCATCGAGTGCAAGTAAAAAGTGTTATGACCCTGGGAGACGGGTTCCCGTGGAATACTGGATATTGATTCTTCTTGGAGGTCGAGTCCCCAAAGATCATAATTCTTGAGTCATAAAGGCTAGGCCTTGAACTCCACTTGAACAATGGGATGGGGAATAGTTTGCTTGCAACAGATGATGTGACTGAGGGTTACTCTCTGTCCTAGCCCAATCAACTTGAAGGAAACTTGATTTCTAGATTTCAAAACTGTAAAGGATGGCGGGTTTATTGATCGTGTCAAAGAGGTGTATTTTTGACGAATTATTTTGGAAATGGTTTTAGAAGCAGTCTATCAAGAAAGGAAATGGAGTTATATCCATTGTTGTACTCTGTCTATAATATATATAGTATAGACTAGTTCATTAAGACCTCTGTCAACCGGATGAGAAAATAAATCAATACCTTTTATGTAATGAAAAATAATGCTCCACTACAATAGTAACAATTTACCAACAATGTTGTCCTTGAGACTTTTAGCACATGAATCACATGTCTTAGCTGTTAAAGTTAAATACAGAAATCCTATGTCACTACAAGCCAGCATACTATCAAGCCTAAGAGGCAGGAGTGTCCTTGAGGTTCTGAGGTGTGCCTCACAGATATTTTAATTTTGAAATATAGTTCTTCTTAAATATCCCCAGCAACAGGGGTCCTATCATTATCACGAATGTCACTTCAGTTTTGTGATGCATGTGGGTCCCTTACGAGGGACGTAGGTGGAGAATACCTGGATGCAGGTGGCCATGTCACCTCCCTTTTTTTGTGACTTATACTTCCTTTTTGATCTTTGGTAATACAGTGTGTAGTTTCTAGCATTCAGCCTAAGTCGCCCGTGTGTAGGATCCCACACACTAGGGTGGCTCAGGTTCATTTATGATAAAGGTGGATCTTAGCAGCAATAGAGGTGGTTCATTTATGATTTTGATTTTGATAAATATGATAATGATCCCCAAGTCATGACTTTGTTTGTGTCTCATAGACTTAACAAGCTTGCAGCGTATAATGTTTTTGACAGATGTTAGGTCAAGCAGCAAAGATTTTATATTATAATTGCTTTTCATTATTTTGAGTAGTAATGTTATTTTCATTTCCTTTTCTCCCAAAATATTACAGTATTTTTTACTATGTTTTTATTGTGTGGTCCATTTAAGGAGTGACATTGGAGCTAGATGATGAAATTACAAATGGCAATGAAGAGCAATGGGAACTACTACAAGAAATAATTAATAACATAAAACTGAGCGAGGGTTTTCTGACTCTAGCACGTGATCTTGAGATAATGGAGTCCAATTCCCCTGAGGATATCTATAAGGTGACACTGCTCTGGACAATTTTTAGATTTTTTTTAATGTTATTTTTGTTTATCATGTTCTAAACTTGCTAGACATACCAGAAGGACACCATTATTTTAGTTAATAAAAAATTAAATCAACAGTGTTTAATTTGATTAACAATAGAACTTGTTGATGTTCTTACTTACCATCTTATGGTTTACTAAAGTTTTACATATTTTTAAAATTTTAATATCCCTTTATGAAAGAGGCTGTACTTGTTGAATCCTTGATTAGATTAGATTAGATTAGATATGATAATTTTTGAATTTAATTCAATCATTATATGTAATTTCTATATTGTCATTAGTGAGAGCTCGAATTTCTGGATTATCTGACATGATTTTGACAGATTTAATTGTCAAACTCTTAGCTACAATCTTGAACTTTGTATTCACTTGATTTTGATCCTGTGTTTGTTTTCCTGCCTACAACTGATTGGAAGGAGGTAGAGTTATATCTCCTTCTGTAAACTACAAATTCTTGGACTTTATTGTCACTAAATTTATTCATTTAAATAAATGTGATCCAAGGATTTCAATTTTCTTTTTTACCATTACACAGTAATTAGAATTTCTATGAATCATAACTTCATCCTCAACATCTGTGAACTTGATTCTAGGAAATTTTCTTGTATGTTCCATAGGTTTCCCTGTTCCATGTTTTCAACTTATATGACCAAACTGCAACCTTTTATACATCCTGTACATCTCAATGGCTTTCTCTCGTTCACCAATCTTCTGGCATCTTGTTGAATTTCTGTAGAACTCTGGGTGTCTTAAATACATATTCTGGAACTTGAAAGGCATGTTCTGAGAGGTCCTAAAGTGTCTACTTCAATATTGATTTGCTAGTGCTTGGAACTTGTGCATTGCAAAATTCGGGTCTCCACACCAACTTCATTAGAAACCTGTCAATCCTTTAACAAATTATACTATAGCCCATTCTCCTACTTATCGTTACAAGCGAATGTTCTTTACTTGTGTGGTAAACCAAGTAAAATCTGCTAGATACATTTTAAGTGGGTCAAATGTCTCGTGTCCTGTTTCCTTTTCCCAATTATGCAGAGAATTCCAATCTCCTGCATTACAGCTTTCCTTGTATATTTTCATATTCTCTTGAGACTGCATCTTGGCATTCCTTGCTTAAATTGAATAAAATTGGGCTACAGACATTAAACAAATAAAAGATCTTAAAAATATGCATACAAACAATATAATGTAGAGTTGCAGATAGAGGGAGAGATATGATTGTCGTATTCAATATGCAAAATGAGATGTAAAAAGTCAGATGTCTTCTGTAGGGAAATGGACTGTGATGACAACTAACCTTATATATCTAAAAAATCGCATGTGACTAAAACCACTATTCTAAGTTCTTATGCCACTTTTTTTTGTAAGCTAGTACCCACAGGGTATTTAAACTTGTGACCCTCTATTTATAACTTCCCATCTCAATTAGTCATTACCAATTGCTTTAATCCCCGTGAGCCGTTCTTATGCCACTTTATTTAATATCAACTCTCTAAATTACTAGGCTGTATAGTGTATACATTAAAGTATATTAAATAATAATAATGATAATGTATTTTTAAGGTCAGCCTAGCCATACGCAAAATTGGTTTATCAGACCCCCTTGTCTGTGGGATAAGGGAGCCCCCCTCCATGCAATGATTTGATTGCTAAAGTATATGGAGGTGTACATACTCTACCTCCTCTGGAGTTGAACTTGTGACCTCCTAGAAGGAAACACATGTTTATAACTGCTAGGCCCACTCAAGTTATGACCATTAAACCAAATACTTTTTATCATTAAAATGGGATTTGAATGTGCGGCGCGATCATGCTCGCAAAATTAAACTTCCAAGACTTCACATTTGGTTTAGGATGCTTTTGAGACAAGGACACACTTTATAATGATAAGACTATCAAGGCACATATATGGGATACTTATGAGTAAGAGAGGTATGGGATACTTATGAGTAAGAGAGGTTTGACACATATAGAACCTTAATTTCTATGTTCTGTTTTGCTAATATTTTCCTATTCTCCATGACTTTTTGAAATTATTTGAAAGATTCTCTGAAGAAAACTTAAAAATTAATAAATTTGCAAGTTTTTAGTCTAAGTTTAAGTTTAGTAGATTTGATAACATTAGCTTCATTTAATTGATCAGAATAACCTATTTCCTTGAAGGTTTGTGAGAATTATATTGGGGTAAAAGCTTGAAAGGTAGTTCAAATAGAGATGCATATTTAGTTTTCAGATAGAAGTTTTAGAATTATTAGACGTATATGTAGGATAAAAATGTATTCAATTAACGATTTCGTCAATTTGGATGTACTGGGACACCTTTTAACTAGTATAATTTGCCGTTTAGATTCTACTATTTTATCTACAATGGGATTTTGTTCTATCTGTATTCCCTGATCTTAGGTTGTTTCCAAGATAAAGCAGTAAGTATTGCTGTTATTTTCAAACACATGAAGTGTTATTCACCATATGTCACTGGGAGAAGTTGAGCTTTAGTGTTTTGTTTGATCATTGCAATGCATTCAGAGTTACAACTAACAACAAATAAAATTAGCACAATTACAAGTACCCTGGCAGGTGAATGTTGATAAGCACAACTAACTATTAATTTGGTTTTGTGAAGATAGTTAGCTGTTAACCATTAATTTAGTTTTGTGAAGATAATTGGCTGTTAAACAAAAACTAAAATCGATAATTTTATATTCGTTATTCATACCATATTGTTACAGTTTGAGTTAATATAAACACAAAACAAATACTATTTAATAAAAAAATTAAAAAAACTAATATGAAAAAATAAAAACAAAATGTTAACAGTCTTTAAACTTATTTAAATCTTAATTAAAATACATTTAAACATAACAAGATACAAATTAATACTACCATAAAATAAAATGAATCAGTGCTGTACACTTCTTGTATTTGGGTTAATCTTGATTATCCACATAAATATGGAAGATCTAAAATCATATCTAAATACCTCTGCACATAAATATGTCTCCCTCATCTTTTGAAACTCAATCTTAACAGCCATAAAATACTGAGGTAAGAGAAGTTTCCCGACTGTTTTGCATTGAAATGTCTGAAGCTATCAATAATCCAGTGTTCTTTGGGAAAAACCCATCAGATCCAATATTCTAGAAAATGAAACGCTATTTTATTTTTTTCGCATCATCTGTGGACTATCATTTCCAGCATGGCCTATTGTCGACATGGAGAAAGTCTTAGATAGACATCTATTCATCATCGAGATTAATTCTTTATTTTCTAAATTTTTTCAATCACACTTCTGTGATATAGTGAGGTCCACAAACCCTAGCAACGCAATGACTGAAAGTTTCTCTCTGGGTATCCCCAACATGGGAATTGGCTGATATAATGACCATGGCCACGAGCATATTTGAGCCACCCATTCTTGCAGTGCTTGCTATGAGAGCATTGAGAAAACAAGATATGACCTTTTGGTTAAGGTTTATACAAGTCCCAAAACCTGCAGATGTTGGTGAACATTTGAAACCCAATACAAGGCCCAATCACTAGCCCGCCTTCAGCATAGCTTGAGGGAGTTGAAGCTGAGACCTCTGCTTTGATACCATGTAAGGTTTGGGGTTACACCAAAACTTTTAGATGTTGGTGAACATTTGAAACCCAGCACAAATCCCAATCACTACCAATCGAAGTTAGTCCACTTGTTTTATATTCCCAGAGGTGCAGCAGTTAGGCCATGTGAAGGTTGTACTGATACTCCAATAGTTAGTGGATACATTGTTTTTCAAGCCACTTGAATAGTGGAACAGTAACTTCTCCATGCACCTAGTATCATGGCACTGTCCTAGCTTTCCCGTACCTGGTTTATATTTGCTTTTAAATAGTTTGTTAGATTCCATTCTCTATATTCACAATCAAATCTAGTTGGAAATATTGTAGATATAGGTTATTAAGGTGATAGCCTTTTAATATTATCTTATATTATGGGCTTAGTTGAGTGGATCAATAACATTAACCAGAGTGTAACAAGTGTAAGATCAACATTAATTTCATGGTAGTCCTATATTGTTATGATAAATGCATTTTGATTAAGATTTAAATAAGCATTATTTAAGTGATGGTTAAAAAAACGGATAGCTATAATGTATTTTTATGTGTATATTAATCAATTTAATGTGGATTTAGTAATTAGTTGAAATTTTGTTCTTTGTTTAACAAGCAACTATTTCCACAAAATTAAATGGGTAGTTGTGTCTATCAATCTTCACCTACCATAGATTAAATAAAAGTACATCACAAACTAAAAATAATAATAAAAAGATCCAAACCTTCTAAAGTGACCCTACAAACAAGCAGGTAGGTAGATAAAATCAATCTGTATTTATACCAAAACAGATGATTATACAAATGGGATAGGACCATTTCAAACCAGTCCTCTCACATTCAAAAAGAGAAACATATTACAAATTTGAAGTTGTTGATGCTTTTGTTGTATCAAATTTGGGTGTATTACTGAAATTAGGAATTTAAGTGATTTGAAGCTTAAAGAATGGTGTTGCTGATTTTCCGGTTTCTTAATATTTATTGGTGTTTTTTTATGGTTGAATCCTTTAGCCGGTTACTATGAATATGAGCTTCTTGAATAAGACAAATGAAACCAGTTAATATGCGTGATTGACTTTTACACTGCTGCCCCTGCATCAAGGAGTAGGCGGATGGAAACCTGGGTTTCAATGAAGTTGATAGTGTTGTTTTCAATGTTGGAAATATTTATCTAATAAAAAAATGTTGTTAGTTGGGACAAAGTTTTTTCTGACTGTCGGTTGCAGAGTTGCAGCGAGTGTTAAAAGCACTAGGTATCACCAAACAACCTACATTGTTGAATTTATGAAAAGATTTTATCTTTTCCGTATGTAAGAGAAAGGAATAAGCCAGTAGCAGCAACTGTTAAGAAATGTTATAACCACAACCTTTAAACAAAAATTTTTAACAAAACATCTTGTCTCCTCATCAAATTCATTTATGGTCTAGTTGGGCAGGTTGAACCAGACTAGACCAGCAATTGGATAGAGTTTGGTTTACTGACCAAAGTTTTGTTAAGAAAATTCCACAGAATTTAATGAGGAGACAAGAACACCTTGTAGCGCTCGGGATAGTATGACATGGTAGAGAGATGTTATTTCTGTGTGCAAAGTGCTGTAAAAAAAATTCATTACACATATCTTGAGACCTAGAGATACTTGCAGCATAAGCGATTTATGTTTTTACAATTAATATTAAGTTCATATACATGTTGCTGCAAGGCCGAAATGTGCACTAAGCAACCATATACTAGCCATAGACGGGATCTCATAGTGGAGCCTATGCCTGGTAGGATACTTACAATTGTCTGCCAACTAGCCATAGACGGGATCTCATAGTGGAGCCTATGCCTGGTAGGATACCTTACAACTGTCTGCCAACGCTTGAGTATGGGAATATGCAGTGAATGTTCCAAGACAATGCTCACCCCAAATATCTTATGAGCTGTTGTAAAATGCTTAGCGCCTTCATCAAAGCCATAGTATGCAAAGAAAAAGCATCTTTCACATCCGTTCACGCATTTCCTTCTTGCAAACCTGGAAAGCGCTCATCCTCTGCACATTGTGCAGGATTCGAACTATCGACCGCCAGTTTTCAGAGGTATCCTTGATGGAATGGGAAGCTTCTTTTGCCATGGCCGAGAATGGAGGGAATTGATGTGAAGAACCATCGCAGGAAACTTTCGTGGACGGTGGCCATTTGAAATTCAAATTTCAAATTCGGTGTCTTGAACACCACGTCTGAACAGTGAAGCGACGATTTTACCCGGTGACGGACATCGAGGTGACGGATGGGAAGGACGGATCTGCAGGGATCATGTGGGACCCGGTGAAGAATGTTCATGGAAATGAGAACGGAAGGGGCCGGAGGCGTTGACGGTTAATAGAGCCTGCTAACAGAGACGATGGATGGAGTAGTCTAACGCCGGGCGAAATCATCGACCCGTTAGACTACTCCTTTTCATAATGGTGTAATGCGCTAACACACATAAGCTTTCGCTCATAATGCCATGTTAGAAGGAAAGCTAACTCCAGCTAGATCTCCATCATGGTGTAATGTATTTGATGACAATGTGGTAGTGTTAAATGAAAAACTACCTTATGAAAGCTAACAAACATTAGCTTTTACTCACCGTGCAATGTTTTAAGAACGAAAGGTAACTCCAGCTAGATTTCCATCATGGTGCATTGTGATTGATGACAATGTGGTTGTGCTAGATGGAAAGCTACACTATGAAAGCTTACACATATTAGATTTCACTCACCGTGCAACAATTTAAGGATGAAAGCTAACTGCAGCTAGATTTCCAACACAACGCAATGTGATTGATGACAATGTGATTGTGTTACATGGAAAACTACCTTATGAAAGATAACACACATTAGCTTTCACTTATCATGCCATGTTGTTAAAAGGAAAGCTAACTCCAGCTAGATTTCCATCATGATGTAATGAGCTAACGCACATAAGCTTTCCCTTTTAGTGCCATGTTGTTAGAAGGAAAGCTAACTCTAGCTAGATTTCCATTATGGTGTAATGTATTTGATGACAATGTTGCTGTGTTAGACGGAAAACTACCTTATAAAGGCTAACAGACATTAGCTTTACTCACCATGCAATGTTTTAAGAACGAAAGCTAACTCCAGCTAGATTTCCATCATGGTGCATTGTGATTGATGACAATGTGGTTGTGGTAGATGGAAAAATACACTATGAAAGCTTACACACATTAGATTTCACTCTCTGTGTAACGATTTAAGGATGAAAATTAACTCTAGCTAGATTTCTAACACGGTGCAACATGCTTGATGGCAATATGGTTATGTTACATGGAAAACTACCTTATGAAAGCTAACACATTAGATTTCACTCATCGTGCCATGTTGTTAAAATGAAAGCTAACTTCAGCTAGATTTCCATCATGGTGTAATGAGTTAACACACATAAGCTTTCCCTTATAGTGCCATTTTGTTAGAAGGAAAGCTAACTCCAACTAAATTTATATCATGGTGTAATGTATTTGATAACATTGTGGTTGTGTTAGATGGAAAACTACCTTATGAAAGCTAATAAACATTAGCTTTATTGACCGTGCAATGTTTTAAGAACGAAAGCTAACTCTAGCTAGATTTCCATCATGGTGCATTGTGATTTATGACAATGTGGTTGTACTAGATGAAAAACTACATTATGAAATCTAACACACATTAGATTTCACTCACCGTGCAATGATTTAAGGATGAAAGCTAACTCCAACTAGATTTCCATCACGGTGCAATGTGATCGATGACGATGTGGTTGTGTTAGATGGAAAACTACTTTATGAAAGCTAATACACATTAGTTTTGACTTATGGTGCCATGTTGTTAGAATGAAAGCTAACTCTAGCTAGATTTGCATCATGGTGTAATGTATTTGATAACAATGTGGCTGTGTTAGATGAAAAACTACCTTACGAAAGCTAACACAGATTAGTTATTACTCACCGTGCAACGTTTTAAGAACGAAAGCTAACTCTAGCTAGATTTCCAACATGGTGCATTTTGATTGATGACAACATGGTTGTGCTAAATGGAAAGCTACATTATCAAAATTAACACACTTTAGATTTCATTCACCGTGCAATGATTTAAGGTTGAAAGCTAACTCCAGCTAGATTTCCATCACGGTGCAATGTGACAATTTGATTGTGTTAGATAGAAAAATACCTTATCAAAGCTAACACACATTAGCTTTCACATATCCTACCATGTTAAAAAGAAAGGTAACTCCAACTAGATTTTCAAAATGATGTAATGTGTTAACACCCATGACCTTTCACTCATAGTACCATGTTAGAAGGAAAGCTAACTCTAGATAGATTTCCATCATGGTGTAATGTAATTGATGACAATGTGGCAGTGTTAGATGAAAAACTACCTTATGAAAGCTAACACCCATTAGTTTTTACTCACCATGCAATGTTTTAAGAATGAAAGCTAACTCCAGCTATATTTCCATCATGGTGCATTACGATTGATGACAATGTGGTTGTGCTAGATGGAAAAATCACTACTACATTTCGATCCAAAATCCGACGGTTACTTCCGACGGCGCGTGGATTTTTTCTTTTAAACCTACCAAAAATCACAAAGTTAATTTTTTTTTTTAAATTGTGGTCATAAGCGTCGCTTAAGCGACGGATAGGCTCATAAGCGTCGCTTAAGCGACGGCTAGCCTAGCAAGCGTCGCTTAAGCAACGGCTCCTTGAGTGAACAAAATCTTAAAATAAAAAAAATTAAGTAAAATGGTACACGTTCACACAACAAATTTTGTTGAAATCCTATAACAAATAGTAGGCGTCGCTTAAGCGACGGTGCCTTTAGATTAAAAAAACTAAAACTAAAAATAAAAAATGGTACACCCGCGGCCTTTCTGTCCCATGAGTTTGCTCGGGGCTTTCTTGCCTCTGCAAACTTAAACCCCGACTTGTCCTCAAGCAATCACTAAGCCATCTCCAATGTGCAAATCCACAGATCATCCAGGTGCCGATCTTACACCATGTACCCCATTACCCCAGGTGCCAATCGATTTTGTATTTTGAGCATTTTTTAGGCATCCTTCCCAACTGTAGGGTGCATTTGCTTCCAGTAGATTGAGGATGGTATGTTTGGAGGGTCTACAGTTAGAAGGCTGTAAATATATGTTCAGAAACAGTCCAACATATG
>LPNX010016531.1:16130-36229 GCA_001517045.1 Pseudotsuga menziesii | reverse complement strand
TTTTGTGACCTCCTTAAAAGTTATGAGATGGAGGTAGAAACACATGTACATGTATAAATCCTAAACCAACTAGGGTTTCATGAACTACAAATTCCATGCCATAACTAGGGTTGAGAAGTTATGAGATGGAAATATGGATTTATGAACTCTTTACAAGTTATGAGATGGAAAAGAGAAACACACCTACCGTTTCATGAACTACAGTTGCATGATAGGGCTTCATGAACTACAATCTTGTTGAGACTTGCATACTAGGGTTTCATGTACTACAATTGCATACTAGGGTTTTATGAACTCTTTACAGGTTATGAGATGGAAAAGAGAAACACACCTACCGTTTCATGAACTACAGTTGCATGATAGGGCTTCATGAACTACAATCTTGTTGAGACTTGCATACTAGGGTTTCATGTACTACAATTGCATACTAGGGTTTTATGAACTCTTTACAGGTTATGAGATGGAAAAGAGAAACACACCTACCGTTTCATGAACTATAGTTGCATGATAGGGCTTCATGAACTACAATCTTGTTGAGACTTTCATACTAGGGTTTTGTGTAGTACAATTGCATACTAGGGTTTCATGAACTACAATTGCATGCTATAGTTTCATGAACTAAAATTGCATGCTATAACTAGGGTTGAGAAGTTATGAGATGGAAGTAGGATTTTATGACCTCTTTACAAGTTATGAGATAGAACTAGAATGATATGGTATGTTATATGTTAGTATGGTATGGTATGGTATGGTAGTACATGGTATGATGTTAGTATCATAGGGTATTGCACGGTATGTACTATGATGTTAGTATTGTAGGGAATGGTATGTTAGAATGGTATGATTTTAGTATGTTATGGTATGTTATAGTAGTTGGTAGGGTTTCACGAACTGTTTCCAGGTTATGAGATGGAAATAGAAACACATGTACATGTACAAATCCTAAACCAGCTAGGGTTTCATGAACTACAATTACTTGCTATAACTTGGGTTGAAAATGGCTCTCTCCCTCATGTTTTCATGGACCAATGTGTCTAGAGATCATTAAGAAAACACATGTTGCTGCATTATGAAAACAGTATGTGTCTAGAGATCATAGGTTATATTATTCATGTACTAAAATATAAGCCAACAACTTGCATAATAAAACTAGGGTTCACAAATTGAGACATGGAAATACAAACTAGGGTTTTATGAACTCTTTAGGTTTGAATATCAAGTTAGATTGGTTAGTACCACTTAAGTAGAAAACAAAAGGCCATATAGTTCTAGGCTACACTTACAAATTGAAAACCAACTATGGTTTCATGAATTACAAATTGCATATTATAACTAGGGTTCACAACTTATGAGATGGAACTAGGGTTTTATGTTTCTTTAGGTATACATCATTAGATTGGTTAGTATCATTTAAGTAGAAACCAAAAGGCCCTATACCTAGGATATGCACATACATGAAATAATTTTATTGGTATTAATATGAACTACTTACTATTTCATATGTTCACAAATGCAAATACCAATGTGTGAAATTAGCCCCAAAACTTGGAATTTAAAGAGGGAAAAATGAAGATACTTATATGAATAATTTAATCCCAATGTCACTTAAAATCATCATTATAGACTTCACATTTGCACATGTTTTGTAGCAAGTTTCAAGCACCAATGTATGATATTCGATGGAGTTATGATTTACCCTTATGTCCAATCAGTGCACCTTCATAATAAGCAATAAGAATTTTAACAAAATTCAGATTTTGTTTAAAAAGAAGCAGTAAATAAATGATTTAAACTCAGAATTTGTAGTTTGAGGTAAATATGGTAGGGTAAGGTTCTAGGGTAGTCTAAGATGGTTTAGGGCGTTAGATGAGAGGGTGATGATGAGGTTTAGGTAGCTGATTTATGACGTATTATTTTCAACCAACAAGAATTTAGGTAGTGTATGGTTAGGGTAGTTTAAGGTATATATAAGAATTGTAAAGAGGATAGCTAGGATGATTTTTAGAGAAGTTTAGGAGGCAAGCCAACATACTCAAATTATCAAATTGTTACAATTGAATTAAGCCCTAGGTTATGAATTGAATTTGTTTGTTATCCTAAACCCTAGCTAACACTATTGTAATTGATGAATAGTTACATGCTAGACTTGCCGAAAATGCTAACCCTAGCTAGAATTGCCTAAAATGCCATGTGCTTCTATGATGAAAGGTGATTAGGGTTTATAAACCCTAAAGAGGAAAAAAATATAGTGTGGAGATTTGAATTTTATCTTATATTATCTTTATGATTGGGTATCTTCTAGCATTGGTTATGCATGGAAAACAAAGAGAACATGTCGCTACCAAAGGAAGGATCAATAGGGATGACAAGATAGGAAGTGAATGGGTAATATAGGAAGGCAAGGGAGTGACCTTAGGTGGTGATAGGTGGGTAAGAAGGCTATTAGGGCTTCCCTAAATAGGATATTACCTATAAGCGTTTCCTCTTTGATTATAAATCCTAGTCTATGCAAGCTAACCTTTCAACTTGAGTTAGGGTTAGGGTTTCCAAGCCAAAGGGACTCTTAAACCAAATCAAATTTCCAGTCAAGTAAAATGTCTTATGACAGTCCAAGATGTAATTTCCAATAAAGTAGGAATGATAAGAAGTATATTCACTTGGCTTTTGATGACACAATGACTTGCAAGAAATTTAAGGCCTTTCCTTGTATTTTTCCAAGTTATTGAGGTGAGGCATTAGTGAGTGGGTAAGATAGGAAGGTAAGGAAGTGAGTTAGTGGTGTTCTGGGGCTATCCAAAATGGATAGTACAGTCATAGATATAGGTAGAGCCATGGGGATTTAAGTAGTGTGGAAATGAAAGGAATAAGCCTTGATTTAGAGAGAGGGAAAGGTAGGAGTCTAGGGTAAGGGTTGTAGCAAGGGTTAGGCTAGAATAGAATGGGTTAGGTGTGTCTGATGGCTACCTAATAGGTAGTATTACAGTCTAGTTTGATAGAAATTCCTAGGGTTAGTAAAGGTTATAAAATGGAGTAGAAAGCCAAATGAGACAACAATTATTACTATGTAAATACCAAAGGTAAACAAGTGCTTTCTATTGCAATTTCGACAATGAATAAGATGATACGTGTTAATATGTTGGTTCAATGTGAATTAGGATTCTATAGGAGATAGAGTTCAATTATCATTTTTATTGTACACGTTTATGCATTTGTGTATTTTTTGTTAACTAACCTACAATGTTAAATTTTTTATGCATTATATTGTGAACATACAGACTTTATTGCTTTGTCAACAATAAGTATTGCAAGCGCATCAATTGTAAACTAGTACTCCATTGGATGTAATGTGTGCAAATATGTAATAAAAGGCAAAGTAATATAAAGAAGTACAAAATTATATATTAATATACAAAAATTTCCAATCATATACAATAGTACTGAAAAATGGAACATCATTCCCAGTGTCTATACAATGGCAACTCGTGCCGTATACAAAATATGGCAACTCATGCCCTATACAAATTTTGTCAACTCATGCCCTACACAAAATATGGAAACTCGTGCCAAAATGCCACATAATGGATAGTGTAAATAGAAGGTTCTCTCAATCCTTCTTCCCACCCTTGGAGCTCCCAGGTGCAACTCCAAAATCGATCGACCTCTTCTTTGAGCTAGAGGAAGCTTGGTTCTTCTGGATGATTCGACCACCTCCCCTTGGGATCTGAAATGACAACAATCAAATGTCAACTCCTATGGGAAATTTTACAAGTATAAAACAAAATTCAAAAATCATAATTACGTTTTCAAATTTTAAATAGCTCACTTGAGATGAGACCGTAAGTTGTGAGTGTGATACCCTCCTCTGTGATCCAAGTCTCTCGAAAATGCCACCCTAGAATAGTTAGACAATAAGATAACTCATACAATTTACTACCTATGTTAATTTTTGTTAATATTGAATGATATTTTCATAAACTAAACAATCTCACCATGAACACAGTAGGCTAGTCTTGGGGGCTGGCACATGGATCAATCGGCTGGTATTCAGGGGTGGCAGGTGGAGCAGTGGGCTGTACAACATGCTCTGATGCTAGGGAGGATGGCGTAGAGGAGGATGTAGCCACATTGGCGTTGGATACAAAACTAGGGGCACGATGGGAGAAGGAGTGGACTGGAGTGGGTGAAGTGGTGATGTACGACGATAAAGGCCAACTAGTTGTAGAATGGAATGGGCCACCGTGGAAGATGAAACGAGGGTGGTGGGGAAATATGGGAGAGGGGGATGTGGTCTGGAATGAGGTGGAGGGAGTTGGTTTTGTGTATTAGTACATAAAAATATAACTATACAAATCTAAGACATCCAAATTGAAATTAAATTTATACTTTATTACAATATACCTGCTCACGAGGGGATTTGTTGATCCCCGGTGGGGATGGTTGGTCACCGAATCCTGCAGACACTTGTTCATTTGCACAAAAATATTTAGATTCAATTACTAAATATTAACTACATCGAATGACAAGATTAACTAAATATGGGCCGATAATTTAAATAAATATGCGACGATTGACAAGAACTAATTTAGTGATATAATAGAAGTCACAAATCAATCAAGTTACATAACATCAATGATATGATAGTGATAATAACAATCTCAAACTTGCATAATAATTTTTCTTTTAATTTATGATTTTGAGGGATGTTACATTTTTCTCTATTTTTGAGAATATCCACAAAGTTTATGGGCTTACTCCTTAGACTTTCTTGTCGATCCTTTAAATGATATTCAAAAATCATATGCTTGTCTTGTGCAATATCAAAGGATGGATGTTTTGTAGGGTAAGTGTTTGTCATATTTTTACTAACTATATCTTTGAAAATTGTATCCATTATTGATGCTAAAGTTTCCTTATATACGAATTAGTTGACTAGTTAGCCCTAGTAAACCTTGCTTATGGTTCATTTCCTTTCTGGTCTAGAGAGTTGACATGGCTATGAGTTCACTTTTCCTCCTATTTCAAACCTAATTTTTTAAGGTATCCTAATTTAGAATACCCTTCTTTGTACATTTTCTTCTAAGTTTCCATTAGAGGTAGCATATTGAGCAGATAAGGGTTACTTTCACATATTCAATTCCTGACAATAGAATAAAGACCCATTTCATTAATTACCGATTTATTTATCTAGCCCATCATCTTGGTGCATCTCCATGTAAATGTTTTTCACATAAGTTTTTTCTCGGTTCCTCATTTTTTCACCAATGTCAAACATACTTCCTAGCTTGTTACCAATTAAAGTAAGAGAACATTTCATACATTTTTGAAGGAATTGAATGAATTTTAAGATAGTGTGGTAGAATATGTTTTTCTCTCATGACCTTGTTAGAAAAAAAGGATCACAGAGCAATAACAATAAACAATAAACACGATGTAAATATTAAAACAAATTACAAGAGAGACACATATCTTGGACGACAAGATTAACTACTAACATTAAATTTAATGACTGAAATAAAACTACCTATGTGTATGGTGCCATGATGTCCTCTATAGATGCCATGGCTCCATCTAGGTTGAAGGAACCAGCGTCCTCCCACTTGTGTGTTGGAGACTCGGCACCGAATAGGTGTACATTAAAAAAAATCAAGTCATCAACATCTGATTCTAAGTTAAATTTATTAGGAATTATGAGATTACTAACGTATAATCAATACTTAAACATTAAATAAAACAATAACTAACCTGGTTTAGGTATCTCTCTGTTCCATGCTCGTGCGTGAGAACTTGGCATGGATTTCTAAAACAAGAACAACGATGTGGCACTAGTCTCGTTGAGTTGGATGGATCCACCTGTCTACCACATCTATCAGCTCTCCCTCACCCACCACTAGTAGATCATGCATAAGTGTGTCTCTCAGGGGGGTCCTGCTTGCTCTGTGAGGATAGAGCCATAAATGCAGATGCTTGAGAAGGTGTTGTGTTCCACGTCTAACAGACTCATGGATCTCATCTAGCCCGCTACAAAACCCAGGGGGTTGAGGAGACAGGTTTGGCTCTCACCTAGTTGCAGGAGGTCCTCTAAGTGGGTTCTGCTGGGCATGAGGTCGATCTTGGGCCGAGATAAAACCGATGTTCTGGAACTCGATGATGTCCAAGTAGTTCACATGGAACCCTAACAAAAACTCAAGCCATATTTTCTTGATAAAATACTATGGGACCTCGACATTGTTGCATGGAAGCTTGTCGAAAACCATGAACCATCTCTTCCTCCAGTTTTCTCTTCATGGCTGGTAATTACAGTAGTCCATGCAAAATCACCTCTTCCTCACATATGGAGGCTGTCCTATTCTAGGATCAATAAATTTGCTCCACAGTTGGGCTTTTGTGATATTGAGGTTTTTTATATCCTCTTTGGACATACCACTGCCATAATGCTCTCTCATTCAATCCCTATATTCGCTCAAACTGGTAATCTCACTGTGGGAAATGTTGATAGATTCTATTATGTTTTGTAGTGATGTGGCAAGGGAAACCTGAGAGGGTTCCCTCATGTTCTTTAGTTCATCACTAAAAATTCTTAATTGGTTTAAATCCCCGTGTAATTCATCTTTGGGGTTTTCTTTGTTTAATTTAGGGTTTTCTTCATTTAAGTCGGGGTTTTATTCATTTAATTTTAGGTTTGGGTCCTCTGTTTGGTTTGTTTCATTCCTTTCTTGGGATGGTTCGCTAGTATTTGTCATTGTGATTAGGTAATTTGTACCTGCGGTATCAAATTTTGCCCATTTAAATTTATTTTCAATTTTTTTAAATTTTGTATTTTATTTTAAAAACAATAAAAACAATGAAATAAACAAGAAAAATTGCATTGCTACTCTATTTACCTTACTCCAACATCATGTTAGGAAATTTGAAAAATTCCTTTGGGATCCTTGGGGGTCGATCTAGTCTCCTTAGGGTCGTTGACTCATCCTTGCGTGCTCACGGGTGGCTATAAAACAAATTACAATGCCCACTATTTTGGTTTTTGTTTTCTTAAACATAGGGATGCGTGCATGTCCCTGTTTACGATCATGGCTAACACACATGTGTGTCCACATGCGTGTGCATGCATAGGCACACGAGTGCATCCACATGCACGTGCGTGCTCCTATTTCCCATGCTAGAAATCTGATGTGGAGGTTCACCATTGCCGAAGCAGGAGTGCATGCACGCATCTACTAGTTGCGTGCGCGTTGTCGATTTGACCCACTTCTTTGCTCCCATTGAATTATATTTGGGTAGTAGGTTATTGCGGGTTCCCCAAGCCATAGTTGTATGCGAATAAATAACAAATATATTGTTTCTCTTCTAAGTTAGTATAGTACTCAATAGTATTCATAATTTTGTATATATAAATTTTTTTATATAATTAAATTAATGTTTATTAACTCTTTATTACTTAATTTTTGGGTCACTATTGGAGATTTCATATGATTATTAACAATGTTGATTAGTTAACAATAGTTGTGTCAAATCTTTGGTATTTTTTTTGAAAAAAGAGCCACAAGGTGGCAATGTCCTCACAGTTGCGATCAACGGTTGTTATAAGAAAGAAGCTATAAGAATATGATACTTTTTAACACAAAATTGTAATAGAAAAGAAAATTATTTTATTACAAAATTATTTAGCCACCGAATTTATTTCATTACTTAGACATCCATTTTTCAATGTTTTGTCGGAACAAATATAGTGAAATCTTGTAACTACACTTCAACTATATTGTTGCATTCTGTGCAAACTACTGGAGCGTTGCGAGATAATATTGTGTTTGATTCAACATGCATATTAAAAATACTAGGATTTTAGCTATCTTTTCTTTACGACATAGATAATCTTAATCTTAGGATTTTAGTAAAGATCACAATATTAAAGGAAAACTTCTCTAAATAGTTGTAACTCTAAGAAACACCTAAAACAAGGTTGTAGAAAAAATATAAAAGGAAAAAGGGAGAGGCAGAACAAGGTTGTAGGATTTACAAAGAAAATTTTCAAATATCGGTGTCATGCCACACATATCAAAGGAAAAAAAAAACGGAGCATAAAACTTGTGAAATTTCAGTCATATTTAAAAGAAAATAACCATACAAAAATCAAGAAAAGTTGAAACAATTCAAGAAAGTGATCCTTCATCAAGAGAATTCACCAGAACAAAAAAAGGTATAAAAAATTAAGGAAAATATCTTCAAGATTCCATACCTTTAGATGAAAATATCGTTGAAAAAGTCAAACTAAGATTATAATCCAAGCAAGGGGATGTGATAGAAGAATATGAGTGTGTCACACAAAGTTTCCATATCGCTCAGGTTTTAGATAGGTTCCGACAGAGAAATTCTAGGCCTATAATTCCAGGTTTTAGTATGTCAAATTACAGGCCTATAATTGAATTTCTGATTAGAGGCTTGACCAATATAGATATCGGTAAGTTTTCCATGAATGCTAGTTCTAAGAAGATGGAATGATTTTGAGAGGGAATTTTGATTTTCTTGAAAATTGTTAAGTGATATTTCTGAAGGGTTCCATATCAGGGAAATCCTAAGGCATCAACTCCCATTATTCACTGCCTTTCCATGTCCTAGATAAAATAGAGCATAGAGCTACACTACTGCATTTGGTTTCCAATATCATAAGAACAATTGATTTATCATGAGATATCTTTTTCTGAAGCATTTAGTGTTTTGAGGGGTTGTTGATTCCCCTTACATTTTGGGAAATGAGCTTCATTGGGAAACAATAGGAATAGAGGAAAATAATTATGCAAGAAAAACATATAATCCTCATTCTACTAATCTACTTCCTAGCATGATCAAGTATTGTAAGTTTGTCTTCCTCCCTCACTTTTTAGAAAGCTTCGCCATTTTTTTCATTTATGTTTGAGGAATGCTCTGAATGTGTAATTTCTCGATTTCTCGAGATTTGTTCAGAGCTTCCTTAAGAATATGGATTTTCTTGATAGATATAGAGTGCATGCTTCTTGCATAATGAGGAGGTCCAATTCTCCTATATCTAATTCTATAATTTCTTCATCCATGATCATGTCATTTTCTGATGTTGTGATCACATGCGATCCAATATGCAGAGAGTGTCTTGGTGGATTAGTGAGGGTTTGTGAAATTACTTGGTCTTCTACTATCTATATTTTCATGTTCTGCTCCCGGGGAAGAGTTGGTTTGTGATTTTTCTCCTTTGTTGCTAGGATCTCTTCTCTTTATCAGTTGG
Organism: Pseudotsuga menziesii; assembly: GCA_001517045.1. Lineage (NCBI taxonomy): Eukaryota > Viridiplantae > Streptophyta > Pinopsida > Pinales > Pinaceae > Pseudotsuga > Pseudotsuga menziesii. Next base: position 26,973 of record LPNX010016531.1, on the reverse strand, counting down.
AGGATCCCCTGTTATATGTGCAAGTGCTCCAAAGATGTTGGTGGTTAAAGATTCTGAAGCTTTTCCTCGATTTTCCTTTTATTCTTAAGGTGTTCCTTTATTTATCATATAGTTTTTTTTATGGAAAAACTTGTATAGAATTTTACCTTTCATGTAGCAAGATTAAGCTGGGAAGAATAGGGGAAGTAGTGCAATCAGCTATGGTTAGTTTAGCATTTCAATTATCTATTGTATAATATGGTTTTCTTCACAAATATATTGAATACATAAATATTTTTTGTCATTATTTCTATGCTACTATGACTTGTTACTAGGCGGTTGGTTCATCCTTATTTCAATTGACGAAACCCAAGAAGAAATTTGATAACTGAAACTCTTGTCTAATATTATATCACCAAGTTTCTTTAACATCACTAACAATGCTCCATTTCTTAAGATAAATAGGGATTCATGTATATAGGAATTGAAGCATGCAATACATGTTGGCATGGGTTCACAACCTGCATACTAGAACCTAATCACCAAATGGTAAATTAATTAATACTGTTAAATATGATTTAAATGAGATCGCTTTGAAATGCTGAAACATAAGTTCTTATTTAGGCTTATTCGTTTCAAGATAATGTTTTGAAATGATTTCATAGAAGCTTATGGGGTTAATGCATAGTCATGGACTCCTTTAAAGACACCTTAGATGCCACATAATACTAGAAAAACATAGAACCTCTGACTTTAGTTGAGAAGTAGGGGTACTTCCCTAACGCATTTTAAGATGACATAAAAAGAGAAAAGATAGGTAACTGAATCATCTTTCATAATATATATCATTTATGGCACAAAAAAATGTGTGTAAATGATTATAAAATTAGTTTTCCTATAATTGGGTTTTCAAATTTTCCATCGGTTCCGTTGGGATCGTGGCACGGGATTATGGCCAGGGTGGCCTCCCTCTAACTTTTCATGGCCCAGGCATGCCTCTGGGATAGATTATGAAAACTACCATTTCACCTAAGTGGAGTGTAACGAAAATTACCTAATCTCATTCAATATAGCCATCTATATCCTCTTTGTTGCTAATTTCCTCCATCAATATCTCGTGCTCTGAATGAGGCAAGAAGTAACATACCTTGGTTGAGTTCTTGTTTGACAAAGTCTATAGATGGATGTTAATGCCAACAATCAATTTTGTGAAGTGATAGACCACATAACCTGGTTTGTAATCCACAAATACATGCCCACTAGTTCTTCTTGATTTCCCATCTAGTGTAAGATATTACCCTCAAGCACCATCGAGCCAATAGGAAATTTATTGCCTTCACCATCAATCAATGATCCATTAAGGATTTTCTTACCTCAAATGCATCGTGCCAACCAATAATCTGTGCCCATTTCATTGTCTTTCAAGAAAATAACTGCATATATGTGTCTACGTTCTAAAAGATCTTAGATATGGTTTTAGTCTATCGAAATCATTGACTGGACCTCCTCTAAGTGGGTTCTTTCACTAACTACACATGGGTATACTGTAAGTGACACATGATCCCAGTCATCAACCCAATCCATTCATTCACATTCATCGCATTCACAACTACTATAAGGCCTGCAAAAGTAAGCAAGTTTCCACGTCCATATTTAAAATAGGGGGTTTTTTGAGCTTCAAACCGAATGAGATCCATGTGTTCCTTGTACTGTGCTGCAACAATAGGAATGGGATCATCTATGAAAACCATATGCCAAAAATTCCTGACTAGCCTTCCTACCCCTGTTGATGTATGTTGCACTTCAGTTCGGTCTAACATTGTTGTAGAGCACCATTGTACTATGGATTCTGCATCTTTGATATGGTGGTTTATGGTAAACATTGTCTCCTCCCTTTGTAGTGCATTCTAAATGCATGCATCGGACCCATCATGCTCACCTTTGTTGTGCCCGGTCTCAAAGTAGTTCCATATATCCGGCACATTATACTCGTATCTAACATACTCATCCATTGGAAGACTTGGGAATTTTTGAACTGGCCCGCACAAGCATTTGACCATATCCAATGTTGGTCCATCTATATATATCTCTCCTTTAGCTGATCATAGAAAATTTGAAAACAATGTTGCACATAATGTAGATCATGGCATATGCCATCACTTATTTAAAATTTTGTCTCCTTCTGTATTGTCCTGTTGTTAATGATGCTCCCAGGTCCATTCCTATACGTAATATGTTCCATGATTCTGACTTGGTTGGAATGGTATTATTGAATCTGAATTTCATTTTTGTGGTTGAAGGGTGTAGTTTTATGCAAAATCCACAATTGACAATATGGTCCCAATGGGAAAGTTGTCCTTGCATTTTCTATACCTCTCATCCTGCTATCGCACTACATGCACATGTTGAGCATACTACTCGGTTTTCTTGTAGAACTCCATAAAAAAATCACATACCCATACATGTTGCCATTAAAAGAAGGGTCGTATTAGAATGTGACCTTTAAAGAATGCATATGTAGAAACTTGACATGTAAGAGGAAAAAAATGCAATTATAATTTGCACCTGTGAATTCACCAATGCAATATTTTTACTTTCCTTTGCACTATCTGATAGATAGGTTACGTACTTGAAGCTCTGCATCTCCATGCTCATATTTCCAAATTGATGCTCATTGCCTCCATGAATGCAATGGTTCAAAAGAGAAAACCCACTGCACCTGGAACAATTCCCATATAGACATGATTTTCCATAGTATTTTTGTCCTTCATGACTTGGACACATGATGGTGACGATAAAATCTCTCGATGCATTTGGTGGCATTACAGATTCATTGCAGCCCCGCTCAAGGTTAGTATTCAAATCACAAGGCTATGAATCCTAGGGCTTCTTTGTTGTGGTGCTTCATTCACATGCCGATCCATATTGGGAGTGTCATGCTCAACATGGTTGTGGTCTTCTTAGAGAGATTGCAAATTAATCATTGCTCATAGGCCAAATTCTTGATACCCAGTGTCTCTCAATATACCTATGTCTTTAAGAGCTTCAACATGGCTCATTGATGGATTGTTGGTTGGAGACTATGTTGATATTGGAATTTGAGTTGGTTTCATTGGACGAAAATGCTTCACCCGTGGTTCTGAAGTAGAGGTTGTTATGTCATCAACTCTATTAGGATCGGTCATATTATCAGTGGAAATGTTTGGACCATGTCTCACTCTCTCCATTTCCAACCTATCCTTTTCTCTTACCTCACTTTCCTTTTCAATGGGCATATTTCTTCTAGTTTTTCTTTCTTTGTTATGTGATTTTCCCATCTCCAAGAGTTTCTTTATCAAAACTATGAGGTCTACCCTTGCATAAGAAGCAAAAAATAAGGTATTAGTTCCATTATACAAGATAAATGACGCATTCCAACATAATTAACTAAATTATAGATATGTTAGCATGGTAATTATTGGCATTGATACATAAACGCTGATTAAAGTTTTCTCTTTATGTTCGAACTAAAGTTTCATTTCTATACTCTATTTGAGTCAAGTAAAGAGAGTCAAGATTGTAGGTATTACAACTATAGGACCATGACTTCCTTTGTGTTAAAAAAGTATTGGAAGTGAAAAGAAGATGAGTGAAATATTCTTCATTTCCAACACCTTCGGACGAGATGACATTCCACGTAATATGCCACATTAGTTGTGAGGGAACACACAAGTTTGTGTTTGGATGTCTTGGGAATAAATTGAATAAATTACACTAATTAAGTTACAAGTTAACTATTAAGAGAACAAATTGACTAATTACACAATGAGGAGGTTGCAAATCCCCTGAAAAAAGGACAAATCATTGATGTAGAGGCATCCCTATCAAGCTCAATGGCATGTTATGATAAATCTATCATGAAGTGGAGAGCATGGACAATTTGGTGAACTATTCAATATGGACCCTCTCCCATGATTTCTTCCAATGTTTTTATACAAATTTAAGAGTCTTAATAGAGAACCTCATCTATGCCATCCTTGTGGGAAATCAAAATATATTCACGTGCAAATGATTATTGGTGTACATTGCATACTTCATCTTATATAGAGAATATGGACAAGTTGGGGAACTATTCAATATGGACCCTATCCCATGATTACTTCAAAGGTTTTTTATTTAATTGAAGAGTCTCAATAGATAACTTCATCGATGCCATCATTATGTGAAATCAAAATATATTAATGTGCAAATGTAAATTAATTAACATTGCATACTTAAACTTGTATGGAGAATATGAGACTTGTTTAGATGTGAAGTTGGGAATTCTTCTTGTGAAATTAAACGTTGTCTATGAGAGAGATATTGTTGTAGGCATATGATAAAACATAAATCAATGAAATGATCTCAAATCTTGTGAATGAAAACAATTATTTACAATCCAACATACCTATTCAAAATGATCTCTTCTTGCAATGAAAACTTGTAGTTTTAATGTATCCACTAAATTCCAATACCATTGAATATGTTTGTTAGAGTCCAAGAGTGATCATCTATCCAATAGATCAAAGACTGATGATTGAGTGTGAGCCAAATTGTAGAGTTCGGGAGCACAAAACGCACGAACAATTGTAGAAAACCCATGGAAATTGGTAGCAATCCCAAGAGTCCAGATCTCTATTTTTCTTAACTAGTAATAGGTGCATGCACGTGTACAAGAGCACACACACATTAATGCATACGCACAATGAGACGCACACGCGCTCCTACCTAACATTTACAACATTTACTCACTAACATTTATCCCATTTAATAACTAACATTCTTCAAAAATGTCTTGTTATTCACACATGTATGAGTATTTTTACAATATAGTATTCACCACTACTTTCTTCTTAGGCCCGTGGGTTCCATTATGAGGTCTTAGGCTCCTTACCTGTGGCTTGTGGAGGGTAAGGGAGGCATATAACACTGACCATCATCACCATCATAATCATCATCATAGTCATCATCATTGTAATCATCATCATAATCATCGTCATCATAGTCATCCTCATCATCATCATCACATTCATCATCCTCATCCTCATCATTGTCATCATCCTCATCATCATCATTGTCATCATCCTTGAATCAAACTTGGAATGGTTTTTTTTATATCTAAATAACAGGATAGATAAAGCTCTATTAATAAGTCGTCAATCATGTACTAAGAAAAATGCAGAGAATACTTGTGTGAGTTGACATGTCAAAATCTCGGATGTGATTCCATGAGCAATTGAAATTGACAGCTACTATCAAGAAAGAAGAAAGCATCGGTCTCTGTGGACTCTACAAAATCCTTTGTCTTTCAAATTTTCTAGATTTGATGTCGAAGGGCCCACGCTGTATGGAGTATCAAATGGCTTACTATAAATAATGATTACTAAATCTTGAAAATGGGTGAAATATCATTAATAAATCTTGAAAACCGTCGAAATATTTAATACACATATAAACACTCATTACACTGATGGATATACACTTTCTTGATGATTTTTGGTACCATATGATCTATTCTATTCTATGGACCATACATTTGCAGACATCGATGAACAACCATCACATGAAAAGAAACTCATGAGTCAAGGCCACTATAATATTAGAATTTTAATTACCCCCATTACTTTGAAAATACCCTTTTGGCATCATTTATATAATAAATTCACTATCTTCAAGAAAAAAATTTCAATTGGTCAACATCTTATCCCCTAGGACATCAACCAAGACTAAAGAGAGCACAATATGAACTGAGATGACTTATCCCATGAGGAACGTGAGGGATAACTAATTCAAGATGAAGTATATTTTTTGTCATATCAAATCAAGTTCCAAAAATGCGTTCTAAAAGGAGGCTAAGCTATTACACTAAGCTCAGGATCAGATTTCATCATAATCATCGTCATCATAGTCATCCTCATTATCATCACCATCATAGTCATCATCCCCATCATCATCATTGTCATCATCATCATCACCATCATTGTTCATCATCATCATCATCATCATCATCGTCATCCTTATCCTCATCATCATAATCATCATACTCATCATCCTCCTCATCTTCACCATCATCATTATCCTCATCCCCAACATCACCATCATAGTCATCATCCTCATCATCATCATCGTTATCATCACCATCATAGTCATCATCATCCTCATCATCGTAATCACATCATAATCATCGTCATCATAGTCATCCTCATTATCATCACCATCATAGTCATCATCATCCTCATCATCGTAATCACATCATAATCATCGTCATCATAGTCCTCATTAGAGGAAATTTGAGGTCTAAAATGGGCCTCCTAAGGAAAATAATAAAATAATAGTTAAAATAATCAAATAATAGTTATTAATTTTAGTGGAAGAATGAAAAAACTACTTTTTTTGTTCGTATTTTCGACATATCTCCTTGTGTTTTTACTCAAATTCTGAGTAGGAGAGCTCATTTGATGCAGAATTTAATTCTGAATCCAACAAGTACCCACACTACATACTTTTGATAGACGCCGCTACCCCAAAAATAAGAAATAACTAAAAAAATGTGATGATGATGTCATCATCACATTTTTTTAGGTATTTCTTGTTATTGGGGTAGCGGGGTCTATCAAAAGTATGCAATGTGGGTACTCATTGGATGTGGAATTAAATTTCGCATCCAACGAGCTCTCTCGCTCGGAATTTGAGTAAAAACATAGGGAGAAATGTCGAAAATATGAACAAAAAAGTAGTTTTCATTTATGACAAATATGTCAATTCAACCATTATGGTTGACTCATTTTATTGAAATTCTATTGGTTCTTGAATTTCAACTCACAAAATTTATTGTTAGCGCATTTTCTTTATCGTCATCATACTCATCATCATCTTCATCATCATTGTTCATCATCATCGTCATGGTCATCATCATCATGGTCATCATCATCATCATCATCATCATCATAATCATCATCATCATAGTCATACTCATCGTGATCATCATCATCATCATCATCATCATCGTAATCATCATCATCATCATCATCATCACCATCATTGTTGATCATCATCATCATCATTATCATCATTCCATTGCAAATGCTTGACAGTAAAATCAAAGCAAATTTTCAACTAAACCTATCATCATCATCATCATCATTGTTCCTCATGATCATCATCATCATCATCATACTCATCCTCATCATCATCATCATCATCATCCTCATCATCATCATCATAGTTATCATCCTCATCATCATCATTGTCATCATCCTCATCATCATCATCACCACCACCACCATCATCATCATCAGTGTTCCTCATTATCATCGTCATCATCATCATCTTCATTACCATCATTGTTCATCATCCTAGTCATCATCATCATCATTGTCATCATCCTTATCATCATCGTCACCACCACCACCACCATCATCATCAGTGTTCCTCATTATCATCGTCATCATCATCATCCTCATTATCATCATCATCATCACCATCATTGTTCATCATCCTAGTCATCATCATCCTCATCATCATCACCATATTCATCATCTACATGATCATCATTGTCATCATCCTCCTCCTCGTCATCATCAGTGTTCATCACCATCATTCCATTGCAAATGCTTGAAAAGAAAATCAAAGCAAAGTTTCAACTAAACCTATCATCATCATTTTCATCATCATCATCATCATCACCACCATCATTGCTCATCATCGTCATCATCGTCATCATCATCAACCTCATCCTCATCATCATCATCATAGTCATCATCCTCATCATCATCATTATCATCATGATCACCGTTATCATCATCATCATCATCATTCATCATCATCCTCATCATCATCGTCATCATGGTCATCATCTTCATCATCATCATTGTCATCATCATCCTCCTCCTCATCATCATTGTTCATCATCATTGTTATGGTCATCATCATCATTCCATTGAAAATTCTTGAAAATAAAATCAAGGCAAAGTTTCAACTAAACCTTTCATCATCATCGTCATCGTCATCATCATTGTTCCTCATCATTGTTGTTGTCATCATCATCCTCATCATCATCATCATCACCATCATCGTCATCATCATCATCATCATCATCTCCATCCTCATTCTCCTCCTCATCATCATAGTCACCATCCTCATCATCATCATTGTCATTATCCTCATCATCATGATCACCATCATTGTTCATCATCATCATCATCGTCATCATCATCATTATCATCATCATCAGCAGCATCAGCATCAACATCATCCTTATCATCATCATCATAGTCATCATCCTCATCATCCTCATTGTCATCATTCTCCTCCTCCTCATCATCATTGTTCATCATCATCGTCATTGTCATCATCATCATTCCATTGAAAATGCTTGAGAATAAAATCAAAGCAAAGTTTCAACTAACCTATTATTATCGTCATCATCATTTTTCCTCATAATCATTGTCATCATCATCATCATCATCATCACTATCGTCATCATCATCATTGTCATCCTCATCCTCATCCTCATAGTCATCATCCTTAGCATCATCATTGTCATCATCCTCATCATCATCATCACCATCATTGTGCATGGTCATCATCATCATCATTATCATAGTCATCATCCTCATCATCATCATTGTCATCATCATCATCATCATCATTATCATCACCATTATAGTCATCATCATCCTCATCATCTTAATCATCATCATAATCATCTTCATCATAGTCATACTATTCATAATGATCATCATCGTCGTCGTCATTGTCATCGTCGTCATCATCATCATCATCATCATCATCATCATCATAGTCATCATCATCGTCATCATCACTGTTCATCATCATCATCATCATCATTATCATCACCATTATAGTCATCATCATCCTCATCATCTTAATCATCATCATAATCATCTTTATCATAGTCATACTATTCATAATGATCATCATCGTCGTTGTCATTGTCATCGTCATTGTCATCGTTGTCATCACATCATCATCATCATCATCATCATCATAGTCATCATCATCATCATCATCACTATTCATCATCATTGTCATGGTCATCATCATCATCACTGTTCATCATCATTGTCATGGTCATCATCATCATCATCATCGTCATCGTCATCATCAACATCATCGGCGTCATCATCAACATCATCATCATCATCCTCATCATTGTAATCATCATCATCATAATCATCGCCATCATAGTCATATTCATCATCATCATCATCTCCATCATTTTGCATCATCATCATCATCGCCATCATCATCATCATCATCATAGTCATCATCATTATCATCCTCCTCCTCATCATCATCATCATTGTTCATCATCATCATTCCATTGCAAATGCTTGAAAATAAACTCAGAAGAAAGTTTTAACTTAACAGATGCACGCATGCATCTTTAACGCGTACGCACTTAGAAGCACCAGCGCACTTCTAGTGCATCCGTGTTACGTTTAAAACTATGTGCACGCGTGATTTAAATTTAGAATTTTGGTGGGTACCTTTTTTCCAACCTACGTGGTGGATGACTTGGCTACTTTGGTTTTAGTTTCGGGTTGCCAAACTAAGTGCTCTAGACTGTCTTATGACATAAAATATGTTTTGTACCACTTCTCATTTTTCATACATGATTTTGCATATGCCACGCTTGTCCACTGCTAATGAAAATTCACACACTTGTGTAACTCTATCTGTAGATTATGAATATGTATTTTTTATTTAAATCTATTTTTTTCTATTTTTTATTTAATTTTAAATGGACTAATGTCAATCTAATGCAAAAGGTAGGCTATTTGCTTCGGCTATAAATTTTGATTGGCTCGCATATTTAGAAAACGGAAAAGAACCTGCACAAAAAGACACAAAGACCTACATTCTGAAAAAAATATCATTCATTGACTATGTTAAGACCAAAATGTCGTGGACCAACGCTCTACCTTGTCATTTTAGGGTGTTGCTAAATTCCTTAATTTATTATATATATATATATAAAACATAAATAAATATTGAAAAATAACGTTGCACAAGACCCACATGTTATCTACAACTCCATATAATTTTTTCACAAAATTCCACCATTTGCATACCAAATGAGTGGACCAACGCAAACATATTCATTATTTTTTGGGAAAAAATTAACACACCAACCTTAGAAGAGCCTCGGTCTTTAGGATTTATACTTAGTTTTCATAAATAAAAGTTATATATTCCGGAAGGTAATCTGATTGTCCATGTTTCATATTCTTACACCATATTCCAAAAAGTTGTGTAGGTACCTCTAATATTAATTTTTGACGTTCAGATTTCTGTTTTTTTAAAAGTCCATTGAAACGAACGCGCCATAAGTGACCAACATTAGCTTGCACTAGCCCATACTATAATTATTATAATATAAAATAATAATATATATTATATTATATTTTAATATATTATGATATATAACCATTTATTTACACACATAATATACGTGACTTTATATTATAACAAAAACAAAACATAAAAATAGATTATGTTATATATTATATATGATATGAATTATAAAATTTTATTCTTTATTTTTCAATATAACATTATATAAAATATAATTAGTTTTGGGTTGCCAAACCAAGTGGTTTGGACTATCTTATGACATAAAATATGTTTTGTACCACTTCTCATTTTTAAGACATGATTTTGCATATGCTACGCTTGTCCACTGCTAATGAAAATTCACACACTTGTGTAACTCTATCTGTAGATTCTGAATAGTAATTTTTTATTTAAATCTATTTTTTTCTATTTTTTATTCAATTTTAAATGGACTAACGTCAATCTAATGCAAAAAAAAGATAGGCAA
>LPNX010016531.1:0-14659 GCA_001517045.1 Pseudotsuga menziesii | reverse complement strand
ATTTCCCCAAAATTCCCTAAAGGTGATTGCAAATTAGACTCCCTCGATCATGATGAAACAACTTAACGAAGAAGAAAAGACAATGGTAGCAATTTTGTTTTATTTTCACGAAGCAAACAAGTTTCCTTGGTCGTTTCTAAAATGTCTCCCAAATCCTACAAATGTTATATTTGAAGACTTCCTAGGTAATGACAAAATGATAATGAAGAAGAAAAAAAAAATTTAAAATATTATTTAGGTCATGATGAATGACTTAATGAAGAAGACACAATTATCTTATAAGGAAAATAGAAAAGTAGACAAAGAAAATGGTATCGATCCCAATGAAAAAGGAAAAGTTGATTGGATGAGCACATACCTACTTGGTTGACAAAAGTGTTCTTGCTTTTGGATTGACAACTCAATGTACCTACTTTGTTTACAAAATAAGTCTCTCCTTTGGATTGACAACTCTATGTACCTACTTCATTGGAAAAAGGGTGCCTTCAAGAAGCTCCTACCAAATTATGATGAAATGGGATCGCGCGAGTGAAAAAAAACCAGGAACGCACATGCACACTTGCGCGCACATGCGTTTCTGCTTTACATATGTCGAACCTCCACGTCGGCTTTCCAACGAGGTGATTAGGAGCACGTACAAGCCCCTAGGAACATGAACACATGTCTGGATGCACACACGTGTCTTGACGCACAGGTGTGTTTAGTGCATATGCGTTAAACATGTGTGCACATCCATGTGTCTTTTATATAAAAAATCGACAGCGAATATTCCATTTCCACTCACTAAACTGCATGCACGCGTAGAGTTGGAGTCTCCTAGGAGCCCAAAACAAGCGTCTAAGCACCCAAAACGACACCCACGGCCATTGGAATAAGGTAGGTGGATTACTATTTGCATTTTGTTGGTTTCTTAATGTTTTTCATTGTTTTTCAAATAAAATCTAAAATTGAAAAAAATGCAAATTAATTGAAATCAAACAAATTTGATATTACAGATACATTACCTCTACCATAATGACAAATACCAATGAACCATCCCAACAAAGTAGTGAAACGAACCAATCAGAGGACTAGGGTAAGTTTTAGGGGTAAAAGTTTGCTAATTGACTATTTTTTTTGGTTTTTTTCAAAAAATAAATTCTCTATTTGATCATTTTAGGGTTTAATATCTCCTATATTTACATAAAATATTTTTTTTATCATAATATTTGCAAACATTTACACATTTTAGTGTTAATTCTATGTTTCACATTTAATATTCACCTACCTATCTATAAACATGTTTTTTTCAATCCAAAACAATTGCCTAGAATACTATACTTGAGTATAATATTAGAATCCTTAAAAAATACCCTGAATTAAATGAAGAACTCGATGGTGAACCACTATAAAACCCCGAAGATGAATTACATGGGGATTTAAACTAATTAAGGATATTGAGTGATGAACTAAAGAACACCAAGAAACCCTCTCGGGTTTCCCTCGCAAGATCACTACAAAACATAATTGAGTGTATCAACATTTCCCAAAGTGAGATAACCAATTCGAGCCAATATAGGGCTCGAATGAGAGAACATTATGTTACGGAGAGAAATTACTATGGCTTTGGGTACCACAACAGACAGCTAGACTCCAGAAATCAATCTTTCCCAATATGCAATAGAAATAAAAACATCTAACACTAAAGGATCAAACCTCGTACCTTATTCCGGACGGTTGAAGTAGATCCCCGTTGAGCTTTCCAATCTTCAGCTTGAATTGTTATAGTACGTCCTCAACAACAAGTAAACAATACAAGCATACTATATTTCATGGTGTTAGATCTATTCTAGCATATATAATCAATAATGTAAAAGCATTTGACATTTTCCAATGGAAATAATATTCATTCAAATACACATTACTGGACAGGAAAAGATATTTCTATTAATCATAATCAGAGATTACAAGTGACAACCTCTGACGGCACGTCTGTGAATCGGAGAAATTGAATCCCCCACTTGGGCCTCCACCACCTCAATCCTCCATCACTTCGATAGCAAGCTTACTAATGAAAGGCAAGCTTGGGAAGAACACAACAGTGCTCCAAGGGACAAAGGGATGCAGACTCAAGCATAAGTTCTGGCAACAATGGACTATAGTTTCGATGCTCTCAATTCTCTCTTCCTTTTCTCCTCCTCCCTTTCAATGTACCAAAGGGTTCCTTATATAGCTTCACAAGGGATAATGAAGGGTCGAATCCGAGCGATCTCAAGGCATATGGAAGGCTAGGAGTCAAATGAGTCGGATCCAAGTCAAGGAAAACTCCAAAATGCTTTGGACTATGTACACATCCCGATGTACACGACTATAGGGGTAATATCCGCGTATGTACGTGGTTATCGGGGAAAAGGCCGCGTATATCAATTTTATAATGTTTTTAGGGATGGTCAAGGTTACATCAAAAGATAAAAGGTGGTCCATAGGGGTCAATGAGTCTGCAGCGGGACAGGGGAAGGCCATACAATGTGTGATTCACCTAGTGTGGTGAAATCTGCTATAACAGATGCCCCCTAATGTATGAGATCAGAGGGGTTATACAATGGCCGAAATACATTATAAGTCCATCCCAGAAATGAAGTGATGAAGGTACCCGAATGGAAGACCAGCCACCCAATCAGCATAATACCATAATACAACTGTGCATATAATCTACAAATACAGCTAGCAGTCCCGGATACATAAGAGTACAATGGCCATGAATAGGCATGAAACATGATAGAACATATGTGGTCATCGCCACGTACAATATACATAGATCAGAATCTCCATGATGAAGATATACAACATATAACGGACCATGATCTCCATAGGCTGAAGATATATAATAGATCAAGATCTCCATAGGCTGGAAATGTCTGACATATACTGGATCAATTCACGAGAGCTGAAATCTCATGAATACTGGCACGATCAAGGAGGTAGCATATAAGTGATGCCACCAGTCTGGAAATTCTTCTACACAAATGGCTACAAGTACATGTCCTACTATGCGAATATAGGTGTCGAGGTCGAACATAGTAGTCTATCGTCTGATTACCGGTCATTGATGTATACCGTTAACAGACGCGAGATTACCCACCGATAATGAAAATGGGAATCAAGGTACTAGAGTGCAAACTAACAAGTGTGAATAAATGTGTTGAGGTCGAACACTTGAGAGAGTCCATCGATCAGGGGACATTGATGTATTCCCAAAACTGTCGATGGCGAGAGAACCTGCCACTGATGACTGCAAGTCTCCAGGCACTCATAATGACTCTAGACTCCAATCCAAAAATAAATGATCTGAATTCGATGGGATGAAATCCGCTGGAAGGAGGGCATTAAGGAATCCCCCATCATCCAACATGAGGTACTCAGCAAAGCTGTATGATGTGGAAGAACTCGATCATAAGGTGCATGAACCAGTAACTGTATCGGGAATGGCCGACATGTAAAGTCAAGATAACTGAGGAATGGCCGACTCAGGTTTCAAATTCCTTCGAACAAGAGCATAGCGGTGTATGGTGACTGAATGGAGGCAGCATAGACTCGATATACAAACTAGGACATCTCTATGATGCAGGAGGCATCGATAGAGGCTCCATAGGGACTGGAAGCTTAACCAGTCGGTGGAGATAAACTCAGATAAACGCGTACAGCTCCTAAATTCAAACTATAACCCAACCAACGGATGTGATATACAGTGCTCTGTTCGAAGGCGACACGACTCGACAGCTGCCAAAGATAATATCTTTCCTTGTCCGGCTTTTTGGTTTTTTGATTTTTTTGGTCTTTTTCAGTTATTTGAAAAGCTTGAAAAAAGAAGAAACTAGCTTTATAGTTACAGACTAGGAGGAGACGAGTGTCATAAGGGAAAACAAACTAGTTCCATGCAGTGGAACATACCTATGCTCAATGCAAGGATACATGTGTAGGATATCGACACTCGGGGGAAAATCCCCTCCCGGTAAAAAGGGAAAACAAGCTGCGAAGGATATATAAAATGGCTCTACATGGCTAGACATGAGACAATATCGGGCTATGTGGCTGAAACGCAATGTTAGGGGAGCCGGCATAAAGCTCAATAAGACAGGCAAAGCTCATGATAATGCATTCACAACTTGTCATAAGGGGAGTCCGGAGGGAAACAGGCCAGCATAAGATCAAGAGGAGTATGAGGCTCTTGCTAAATGACATGGCGGTACTATACAACGGACTCCCACACCCTAAAGATGAGAAACATCAGCATGGGAACCAAATGCAAATAAGGCGCTAACTAGGGTACCCATGTAAGGTGAGGCTCTACCACTCATATCATGCCACTTCTATAGCAGCAAGAAGGTTCCGTGACATAATAGAGTGGGTTCGTACCTAAGGTTATGATGACATGGTCATAAGGTCATGAAAAATGCAAACGGTGGTGAACCTAACCTATATGCCAGTGTAGATGTTATACCTGTGAAGAGTACGAATGGTCTCTGGTCACAAACGAAGCATCCAACAGACAACTTCAGACCCAAGGAAGACCCAACCACACTCACAACCCACCCAACAACTTCCCACAACATCAGACTCACCAAAATGGAGGATGTAGGTGACTGTATAAAGAACAGCTGCGAATGTACGCGACTAATGGCCACAAATCCGCGTATGTATGCGACTATAGTCCAAAAACCCACGTATACAGAGAAGGCAGTGGTAAAAAGTAGGACAAGGGTAAACCAATAAAGGGGAGTGTCAATGGACAAACATACTATAACATGTGACTCAGAAACAGAGAGAAACAGAGAGAAAATCAATAATATCAAGCCCATTGTGCCCCCAACCCCAAAGAAAAACAAGGGACATCCCCAGCAAAGTCGCCAATTTTGTTACGGAGAGAAATTCCTATGGCTTGGGGTACCACAACAGACAGCTAGACTCCAGAAATCAATCTTTCCCAATATGCAATAGAAATAAAAACATCTAACACTAAAGGATCAAACCTCGTACCTTATTCTGGACGGTTGAAGTAGATCCCCGTTGAGCTTTCCAATCTTCAGCTTGAATTGTTATAGCACGTCCTCAACAACAAGTAAACAATACAAGCATACTATATTTCATGGTGTTATATCTATTCTAACATATATAATCAATAACGTAAAAGCATTTGACATATTCCAATGGAAACAATATTCATTCAAATACACATTACTGGACAGGAAAAGATATTTCTATTAATCATAATCAGAGATTACAAGTGACAACCTCTGACGGCACGTCTGTGAATCGGAGAAAATGAATCCCCCACTTGGGCCTCCATCACTTCGATAGAAAGCTTACTAATGAAAGGCAAGCTTGGGAAGAACACAACAGTGCTCCAAGGGACAAAGGGATGCAGACTCAAGCATAAGTTCTGGCAACAATGGACTATAGTTTCGATGCTCTCAATTCTCTCTTCCTTTTCTCCTCCTCCCTTTCAATGTAACAAAGGGTTCCTTATATAGCTTCACAAGGGATAATGAAGGGTCGAATCCAAGCGATCTCAAGGCATATGGAAGGCCAGGAGTCAAATGAGTCAGATCCAAGTCAAGGAAAACTCCAAAATGCTTTGGACTATGTACACATCCCGATGTACGCGACTATAGGGGTAATATCCGCGTATGTACGCGGTTATTGGGGAAAAGGCCGCGTATATCAATTTTATAATGTTTTTAGGGATGGTCAAGGTTACATAAAAAGATAAAAGGTGGTCCATAGGGGTCAATGAGTCTGCAGCGGGACAGGGGAAGGCCATACAATGTGTGATTCACCTAGTGTGGTGAAATCCGCTATAACAGATGCCCCCTAATGTATGAGATCAGAGGGGTTATACGATGGCCGAAATACATTATAAGTCCATCCCAGAAATGAAGTGATGAAGGTACCCAAATGGAAGACCAGCCACCCAATCAACATAATACCATAATACAACTCTGCATATAATCTGCAAGTACATATAGCAGTCCTGGATACATAAGCGTACAATGGCCATGAATAGGCATGAAACATGATAGAAGATATGTGGTCATCGCCACGTACAATATACATAGATCAGAATCTCCATGATGAAGATATACAACATATAACGGACCATGATCTCCATAGGCTGAAGATATATAATAGATCAAGATCTCCATAGGCTGGAAATGTCTGACATATACTGGATCAAATCACGAGAGCTGAAATCTCATGAATACTGGCACGATCAAGGAGGTAGCATATAAGTGATGCCACCAGTCTAGAAAGTCTTCTACACAAACGGCTACGAGTACATGTCCTACTATGCGAATAGAGGTGTCGAGGTCGAACATAGTAGTCTATCGTCTGATTACCGGTCATTGATGTATACCGTTAACAGACGCGAGATTACCCACCGATAATGAAAATGGGAATCAAGGTACTAGAGTGCAAACTAACAAGTGTGAATAAATGTGTTGAGGTCGAACACTTGAGAGAGTCCATCGATTAGGGGACATTGATGTATTCCCAAAACTGTCGATGGCGAGAGAACCTGCCACTGATGGCTGCAAGTCTCGAGGCACTCATAATGACTCTAGACTCCAATCCCAGAATAAATGATCTGAATTCGATGGGATGAAATCCACTGGAAGGAGGGCATTAAGGCATCCCCCATCATCCAACACGAGGTACTCAGCAAAGCTGTATGATGTGGAAGAACTCGATCATAAGGTGCACGAACCAGTAACTGTATCGGGAATGGCCGACATGTAAAGTCAAGATAACTGAGGAATGGCCGACTCAGGTTTCAAATTCCTTCGAACAAGAGCATAATGGTGTATGGTGACTGAATGGAGGCAGCATAGACTCGATATACAAACTAGGACATCTCTATGATGCAGGAGGCATCGATAGAGGCTCCATAGGGACTGGAAGCTTAACCAGTCGGTGGATATAAACTCAGATAAACGAGTACAGCTCCTAAATTCAAACTATAACCCAACCAACGGATGTGATATATAGTGCTCTGTTCGAAGGCGACACGACTCGACAGCTGCCAAAGATAATATCTTTCCTTGTCCGGCTTTTTGGTTTTTTGATTTTTTTGGTCTTTTTCAGTTATTTGAAAAGCTTGAAAAAAGAAGAAACTAGCTTTATAGTTACAGACTAGGAGGAGATGAGTGTCATAAGGGAAAACAAACTAGTTCCATGCAGTGGAACATACCTATGCTCAATGCAAGGATACATGTGTAGGATATCGACACTCGGGGGAAAATCCCCTCCCGGTAAAAAGGGAAAACAAGCTGCGAAGGATATATAAAATGGCTCTACATGGCTAGACATGAGACAAGCTCGGGCTATGTGGCTGAAACGCAATGTCAGGGGAGCCGGAATAAAGCTCAATAAGACAGGTAAAGTTCATGATAATGCATTCACAACTTGTCATAAGGGGAGTCCGGAGGGAAACAGGCTAGCATAAGATCAAGAGGAGTATGAGGCTCTTGCTAAATGACATGGCAGTACTATACAATGGACTCCCACACCCTAAAGAAGAGAAACATCGGAATGGGAACCAAATGCAAATAAGGCGCTAACTAGGGTACCCATGTAAGGTGAGGCTCTACCACTCATATCATGCCACTTCTATAGCAGCAAGAAGGTTCCGTGACATAATAGAGTGGGTTTGTACCTAAGGTTATGATGACATGGTCATAAGGTCATGCAAAATGCAAACGGTGGTGAACCTAACCTATATGCCAGTATAGACGTTATACCTGTGAAGAGTACGAACGGTCTCTAGTCACAAACGAAGCATCCAACAGACAACTTCAGACCCAAGGAAGACCCAACCACACTCACAACCCACCCAGCAACTTCCCACAACATAAGACTCACCAAAATGGAGGACGTACGCGACTGGATAAAGAACAGCTGCGAATGTACGCGACTAATGGCCACAAATCCACGTATGTACGCGACTGTAGTCCACAAACCCGTGTATACAGAGAAGGCAGTGGTAAAAAGTAGGACAAGGGTAAACCAATAAAGGGGAGTGTCAATGGACAAACATACTATAACATGTGACTCAGAAACAGAGAGAAACAGAGAGCAAATCAATAATATCAAGCCCATTGTGCCCCCAACCCCAAAGAAAAACAAGGGACATCCCCAGCAGAGTCGCCAATTCTGTTACGGAGAGAAATTCCTATGGCTTGGGGTACCACAACAGACAGCTAGACTCCAAAAATCAATCTTTCCCAATATGCAATAGAAATAAAAACATCTAACACTAAAGGATCAAACCTTGTACCTTATTCTGGACGGTTGAAGTAGATCCCCGTTGAGCTTTCCAATCTTCAGCTTGAATTGTTATAGCACGTCCTCAACAACAAGTAAACAATACAAGCATACTATATTTCATGGTGTTAGATCTATTCTAGCATATATAATCAATAATGTAAAAGCATTTTACATATTCCAATGGAAACAATATTCATTCAAATACACATTACTGGACAGGAAAAGATATTTCTATTAATCATAATCAGAGATTACAAGTGACAACCTCTGACGGCACGTCTGCGAATCGGAGAAACTGAATCCCCCACTTGGGCCTCCACCACCTCAATCCTCCATCACTTCGATAGCAAGCTTACTAATGAAAGGCAAGCTTGGGAAGAACACAACAGTGCTCCAAGGGACAAAGGGATGCAGACTCAAGCATAATTTTTGGCAACAATGGACTATAGTTTCGATGCTCTCAATTCTCTCTTCCTTTTCTCCTCCTCCCTTTCAATGTACCAAAGGGTTCCTTATATAGCTTCACAAGGGATAATGAAGGGTCGAATCCGAGCGATCTCAAGGCATATGGAAGGCCAGGAGTCGAATGAGTCGGATCCAAGTCAAGGAAAACTCCAAAATGCTTTGGACTATGTACACATCCCGATGTACGCGACTATAGGGGTAATATCCACATATGTACGCGGTTATCGTGGAAAAGGCCGCGTATATCAATTTTATAATGTTTTTAGTGATGGTCAAGGTTACATCAAAAGATAAAAGGTGGTCCATAGGGGTCAATGAGTCTGCAGCGGGACAGGGGAAGGCCATACAATGTGTGATTCACCTAGTGTGGTGAAATCCGCTATAACACATTATGCCATTGGTATATCCAAAGAAGCTATAAAATACCTGAATATCACAAAATCCCAACTATGGAGAAAATTTATAGGTCCCAGAACAGGACAACCTCTAGATGTGAGGAAGAGGTGATTTTTCATGGAATGGTGTAATTACCAACCATGGAGAGAAAACTAGAGTTAGAGATGGTTCATGGTTTTTACAATCCTCCATACAACAATGTCGAGGTCCCACAGTATTTTCTCAAAAAACCGTGGGATGATTTTGTTGTAGGGTTCCATGTGAACTACTTCAACATCATCGAGTTCTAGGGGAATTGGTCTTAGTTGAGCCCAAGATCAAGCTCACGCCTACCAAAACCCAATAAGAGGACCTCCTTCACCTAGCCGATATCCAAACTCACTTCCTCAACCCCTTGGGTTAGGTAGAGGGATATATGAGATCCATGAGTCCATTAGACATGCCACTGAACACCTTCTCAGGCATACCACATTTGTGGCTATGTCCTCACAGAGTGAGCAGGACCACCCCGAGAGACACACTTCTGCACGGTCTACTGGTGGTGGGAGAGGGAGAGAAACTATAGGTGATATCTAGGATTATCCATCCATCTCTATAGGACTAGTTCCACATCCTTTTTCTCGCTGTGGGAATCCATGCCATGTTCTGACACAGGAGCATGTCAGAGACAACTACCTACAACATGTTAGTTATTGTTTTATTTAATGTTCAAGTATTGATTATACGTTATGCAATATCATAATTTCTAATAAATTTAAATTAGAATCAGATGTTGATGACTTGATTTGTTTTAATGTACAACTATTCAGTGCTAAGTCTCCAGCACCCAGGTGGGAGGACGTTGGTTCCTTCAACCTAGATAGAGCCATGGCAGCTGCAGAGGACATCGTGACATCATACACACAGGTAGTTTTATTTCAGTAATTAAATGTAATGTTAGTAGTTAATCTTGTCATCCAATTTAGTTAATATTTAGTAATTGAATCTAAATATTTCTTTATTTGTGCAGGTGTCCGCAAGAGTGAGTGACCAACCATCCTCTCCGAGGATCAACAGATCCCCTCGTGCGTAGGTATCATGTAATAAAGTATAAATTTAATTTCAGTTTTGATGGCTTAGCTTTGTATAGCTATATTTTTTATGTACTAATATAAGGGGCCATGAATATGTATGTAGGTTTGAGCACATAGGCACGCCGGTGTCACTATCTCTCCATCGAATTATTTTTTCCCACCATATATGTTAGGTGTAGCCCCTGACATACATGTCCCTTTCCCTACATCCCTCCCCACCCCATTCGATCCATCACTTGCCTCCCATCCACCACCACACTTCCATCTAGCTCCCCCTTCTTCATCACAGCCTTCGCTCACTCCCCCACTCCCCACCCATCCACCCCCTCCCTTGCAATTTCCCATATTTCCACCCTCCCCTCTACGACCATGATACACCATCCATAAACATTCACCCATCCCTCCACCCCATACTAGACCTCAGTGCCCTCCCACATATTCCCCCACCACCCTCGTTTCCCCTTCCAAGGTGGACCATCCATTCTACAAACATTTGGGGTTTATCTCCCTACATCACTACTTCACCCACGCCAATCCATGCCCCTATTTTTGAATCCAACATTGATGTGGATACATCCTTGTCTATTCCATCCACCCTAGCATCGGAGCAAGTTGTCCAGCCCACTGCTCCACCTTCCAACCCCGAGGACCAATAGACTACTCCACCTTCCGGCCTTGAGGACCACCCTATTGTGTTCACGGTGAGATTGATTAGTTTATGAACATCTCATGCAATATTAACAAAAAATAATATCGGAAGTAAATTGTATTATTTATCTTACTGTTTAAATGTTTTAGGGTGGCATTTCCAAGAGAATTGGATCACAGAGGAGGGAAAACACCTCACCACTTATGGTCTCGTCTGAGGTGAGCTGTTTAATATTTGAAAACGTAATTTTGATTTTTAAATTGTGTTTTATACTTGTATAATTTCCTGTAGGAGTTGACATTTGATTGTTGTCATTTCAAATCCCAAGGGGAGGTGGTTGAAGCGGCAAGAGGGATCGAGCTTCCTCTATCTCGAAGAAGAGGAAGCTCTATTTTGGAGGTGCACCTGAGAGCTCTAGTGGTGGGTAGGAGGATTGAGAGACCCTCCTATCTACACTAGCCATGATGTGGCATTTTGGCATGAGTTTCTATATTTTGTATAGGACACGAGTTGCCATTATATAGACATTGGGAACGATGTTCCATTTTTCACTACTACTGTATATGATTGGAATTTTTGTGTATATGAATACATCATTTTTCACTTTTTTATATTACTTTTCCTTTGATGACATATTTTCATACATTATGTCTAATGCAGTAGTAGATTGCATTTGATGCGCTTGCAATACTTATTGTTGACGAAGAAATAAAGTCTGTATGTTCACAATAAAATGCATAAAAAGCTTAACACTATAGGTTAGTTAACAAAAAAATAGACAACTACATAAATGTGTACAATAACAATGATAATTTTAAATACCAAATACCTGATCTTGTAAATCATAGTGCTAATAATTTTTCAATCTAGCAAATTTTCCCATGAAGTATTCCTCTTGCTACCAAATAATTTTATCGAGGTCTTTTTCTAGTTTTCCAAGACTCTCTTCACCCTCGTCCCTTCCATTTGTTGTATCTACTATTCATACCTAGCTTTGGCCTTGTTATTGTAGACCTAAACCATAAGGACCTAGACCTAAATAGAAACCTAACCTAAAACCCCTTATCTAGCCTTAGCATCCCTCTTAGGATTCTACAAGTCAAGCTCTCTGAAACCCTAGCTACGAACAACTCCTAAATAAGAATCAATTCTAACTAAAGTTGTTCACTCATTCCATGAGTGTGTAAGATTGTTTCCTTCTCTCTCCTCCACAAAAAACACACCAAGTAACCTTAGGGTTTCTCAAATTCCACAATCCGTAGCCTTCTTCTCTCACAAAATCTACAAAGTTAAATACTTTCTTTGCTCCTCAAGGTGAATTTCACGAAGAATGTCATGTAGCCCTTTCTTGAACCCTAAATCATATTAAACCCTAGATCCTATTGAACCAACATACTAACACCTACCCTCTCACTCCTCAATGTTACCTTCATTTGTGATAGATACAAAGTCCTAGAGGACTGTGTATATTATGGACTATGTATATCATTGACATTTCCAGAAAT
The DNA here is from genome assembly GCA_001517045.1 of Pseudotsuga menziesii. Classification (NCBI taxonomy): domain Eukaryota; kingdom Viridiplantae; phylum Streptophyta; class Pinopsida; order Pinales; family Pinaceae; genus Pseudotsuga; species Pseudotsuga menziesii. The sequence goes on along the minus strand of LPNX010016531.1, from coordinate 2,267 downwards.
ACACACATTAGAAGAAATTTGGGGTCTAAAATGTGCCAACAATAAATTTGGTGAGTTGGAATTCAAGAACCAATAGAATTTCAATAAAATGAGTCAACCATAATGGTTGAATTGACATATTTGTCATAAAAGAAAACTACTCTTTTTGTTCGTATTTTCAACATATGTCCCTGTGTTTTTACTCAAATTCTGAGCAGGATAGCTCATTAGATGCGTAATTTAATTCCGCATCCAACGAGTACCCACACTGCATACTTTTGATAGACCCCGCTACCCCAAAAGCAAGAAATACCTGAAAAAACGTGATGATGACATCATCATCACATTTTTTTAGGTATTTCTTGTTTTTGGGGTAGTGGGGTCTATCAAAAATACCTAAAAAACGTAAAAAAAAAATGTGATGATGATGTCATCATCATGTTTTTTCAGGTATTTCTTGTTTTTGGGGTAGGGAGGTCTATCAAAAGTATACAGTGTGGGTACTCGTTGGATGCGGAATTAAATTACGCATCCAATGAGCTCTCCCGCTCAGAATTTGAGTAAAAACACAGGGAGATATGTTGAAAATACGAACAAAAAAGTAGTTTTTTCATTCTTCCTCCAAAATTAATAACTATTATTTTATCATTTTCCTTAGGAGGCCCATTTTAGACCTCATATTTCCTCTAATAAGAATTTTTTACAGTGATCTACAAGTACATTTGCACTACTAAAATACCAAAAAGACATCTAAAAAAAATGTACAAGATACCATCTTTGTTGAGGACTATCATATAGGTATTTGTTGGCACTCTTGGCTTGACTAGAAATTTCTATTTGGGACAGTAATAATAAATTTTTTCTTGGCTGGAAAATACATTTAGTTTTATTGTCCCATTCATTGACCAACTTGGAATTGATAATACTTGTATTCCACTTGCATTTACCTAACAATTGTCTTCCTAATTGAAAACTTGAAATTGACATAGCTATTGCATCTTTACTTTGACTGGAAGTAACATTTTGGGATAGTTGTACTTGGATGAAAGTTATCATTAGTTTAACATTCTTATTCATTGTCCAAATTGGAATAGAAAGCATGTGTTTTCCTTTGGTATTTACATAGTAATTATTGGCTCGTTTTGCAAGCTAGAAATTAATATTGGAATGATATTATCTTACCATTTGATTAACTGGAAATTTCATAGTATTGATGAGCTGAGAATCATATTAGACATGACTTTGTTGGCTTGCATTTGTTACATCTACTTGGAAAACATTGATTTTGATAAATTTGGCAATTCATATCATTTGAAGATGAAGTTGGCATTGCTTACTCTCATTGAATACATACATATTTGTTATGATATTGTTGAGCACTTGCACTTTTAATGACCTCTTGTAGTTGTTGTATTGGCATAGTCTAACTGAATTTTAAGTGTTAGTATGCATAACCTACGGTTTAGAATCAATGAGGAAACCCTAAACCTAGGAGGAAAACCCTTAAACCAACCATACCTAACCATCTCTAGTGGAATATTATAAAGTAACTTTTTGTTTGTATATGAGCATGCCTAGGATTGTAGTCATATGTCACATATTCTTTATAGACTAATCAAATGAAATACTCTTTATGGTTTATCATGTACAAATTGCACAAGTTGATGTTAATCAATGGGGAAAATTTAACACTTATGTTAATCAAGTTGTTCTGTCTCTAATTCTATTTCATACAATTATTTGTTTATACTTGTAATTCATAAATCTTTAGTTTCTTTGTTGTAGTGAAGGTATATATCTTGTAGATATATGGTATATTGGTTTCTAGTTGAGTGAATCTAACAAATCTAATTATCTAAACATAATGATTTCATAAACCTTGGTTTTTAGTTCTATGTCTAAAATGTGTGAACCATGGTTTTTAGGTTTGTGGTTTGTAGTTCATGAAACCCTAGATATGTTGTAGTGCAGGTACATATCTTCTAGGTATATGGTCTACTAGTTTCTAGTTGAGTGAGACTAACAAATATAATGATATAAACCTAATGAGTTCATAAACCCTAGTTTGTAGTTCTATGTCTAAATTTGTGAACCCTATCTTTTAAGTTTGTCGTTTGTTGTTCAAGAAACCCTAGATTTCTTGAAATTTGTTCTTATAGATTAGGTATATGGTCTAAGTTTATTTACATAAGTCTATGGTCCTTGTTTGCAGATGTATGTGTAAATTTGTAATCCTTATTTTTTATGTTTGTGGTTTGTAGTTCATGAAACCCTAGTTTTTTTTCCTA
>LPNX010016514.1:0-11281 GCA_001517045.1 Pseudotsuga menziesii | reverse complement strand
ACAACCACATTGTTATCAAATACATGACACCATGATGGAAATGTAGCTGGAGTTAGCTTTCCTTCTAACAACATGCCACTATAAAGGAAAGCTTATGTGTGTTAAGCTCATTACACCATGATGGAAAAATAGCTGGAGTTAGCTTTCATTTTAACAACATGGCATGATGAGTGAAAGCTAATATGTGTTAGCTTTAATAAGGTAGTTTTCGATGTAACTCAAGAACATTGTCATCAAGCACATTGCACTGTGTTGGAAATCTAGCTGGAGTTAGCTTTCATCATTAAATCATTGCACGGTAAGTGAAATCTAATGTGTTTAAGCTTTCATAGTGTATTTTTCCATCCAGCACAACCACATTGTCATCAATCACAATGCACCATAATGGAAATCTAACTGGAGTTAGCTTTCATTCTTAAAACATTGCACAGTGAGTAAAGCTAATGTTTGTTACCCTTCATAAGGTAGTTTTCCATCTAACACAGCCACAATTTCACCAAACACATTACACCATGATGGAAATCTAGCTGGAGTTAGCTTTCCTTCTAACAACATGGCACTATAAGAGAAAGCTTATGTCTGTTAGCTCTTTACACCATGATGGAAATATAGTTTAAGTTAGCTTTCCTTTTAAGAACATGGCACGGTGAGTGAAAGCTAATGTGTGTTAGCTTTCATAAGGTAGTTTTCCATGTAACATAACCACATTGCCATCAAGCATGTTTCACCATGTTGGAAATCTAGCTGGAGTTAACTTTCATCCTTAGCTCATTGCACATAGAGTGAAATCTAATGTGTGTAAGCTTTCATAGTGTATTTTTCCATCTAGCACAACCACATTGTCATCAATCGTAATGCACCATGATGGAAATCTAGATGGAGTTAGCTTTCATTCTTAAAACATTGCACGGTGAGTAAAAACTAATGTGTGTTAGCTTTCATAAGGTAGTTTTTCATCTAACACTGCCACATTGTCATCAATTACATTACACCATGATGGAAATCTAGCTAGAGTTAGCTTTCCTTCTAACATGGTACTATGAGTGAAAGCTCATGGGTGTTAGCTCATTACACCATTTTGAAAATCTAATTGGAGTTACCTTTTGTTTTTAACATGGCAGGATATGTGAAATCTAATGTGTGTTAGCTTTGATAAGGTATTTTTATATCTAACACAATCAAATTGTCACATTGCACCGTGATGGAAATCTAGCTGGAGTTAGCTTTCAACCTTAAATCATTGCACGGTGAATGAAATCTAATGTGTGTTAATTTTGATAATGTAGCTTTCTATTTAGCACAACCATGTTGTCATCAATCAGAATGCACCATGTTGGAAATCTAGCTAGAGTTAGTTTTCGTTCTTAAAACGTTGCACGGTGAGTAATAACTAATCTGTGTTAGCTTTCGTAAGGTAGTTGTCCATCTAACACAGCCACATTGTTATCAAATACATTACACCATGATGCAAATCTAGTTAGAGTTAGCTTTCATTCTAACAACATGGCACGATGAGTGAAAACTAATGTGTGTTAGCTTTCATAAGGTAGTTTTCTATCTAACACAACCATATCGTCATCGATCACATTGCACCGTGATGGAAATCTAGCTGGAGTCAGCTTTCATCCTTAAATCATTGCACGGTGAGTGAAATCTAATGTGTGTTAGCTTTCATAATGTAGTTTTCCATCTAGCACAACCACATTGTCATCAATCACAATGCACCATGATGGAAATCTAGCTAGAGTTAGCTTTCGTTCTTAAAACATTGCACGGTCAATAAAGCTAATGTCTATTAGCTTTCATAAGGTAGTTTTCCATCTATCACAACCACAATGTTATCAAATACATTACACCATGATGGAAATCTAGTTGGAGTTAGCTTTCCTTATAACAAAATGGCACTATAAGGGAAAGCTTATCTGTGTTAGCTCAGTACACCATGATGGAAATCTAGCTGGAGTTAGCTTTCATTTTAACAACATGGCACAATGAGTGAAATCTAATGTGTGTTAGCTTTCATAACGTAGTTTTCCATGTAACATAACCACATTTCCATCAAGCATGTTACACTGTGTTAAAAATCTAGCTAGAGTTAATTTTCATCCTTAAATCGTTGCACAGAGAGTGAAATCTAATGTGTAAGCTTTCATAGTGTATTTTTCCATCTAGCACAACCACATTGTCATTAATCACAATGCACCATGATGGAAATCTAGCTAGATTTAGATTTCATTCTTAAAACATTGCACGGTGAGTAAAGCTAATGTCTATTAGCCTTTATAAGGTAGTTTTCCATCTAACACAGCAACATTGTCATCAAATACATTACACCATGATGGAAATCTAGCTAGAGTTAGCTTTCCTTCTAACAACATGGCACTAAAAGGGAAAGCTTATGTGCGTTAGCTCATTACATCATGATGGAAATCTAGATAGAGTTAGCTTTCCTTTTAACAACATGGCATGATGAGTGAAATCTAATGTGTGTTATCTTTCATAAGGTAGTTTTCCATGTAACACAATCACATTGTCATCAATCACATTGTGTCGTGTTGGAAATCTAGCTGCAGTTAGCTTTCATCCTTAAATTGTTGCACGGTGAGTGAAATATAATGTGTGTAAGCTTTCATAGTGTATTTTTCCATCTAGCACAGCCACATTGTCATCAATCACAATGCACTATGATGGAAATCTAGCTGGAGTTACCTTTCGTTCTTAAAACATTGCATGGTGAGTAAAAGCTAATGTTTGTTAGCTTTCATAAGGTAGTTTTTCATTTAACACTGCCACATTGTCATCAAATACATTACACCATGATGGATATCTAGCTGGAGTTAGCTTTCCTTATAACATGGGACTATGAGCGAAAGCTTATGTGTGTTAGCACATTACACCATTATGAAAATCTAGTTGGAGCTAGCTTTTTTTTTTAACAACATGGCACGATGAGTGAACTTATAATTACCAAGTGGATTTGTCATTATGTCAATAGTTTTCTCTGTTGTAGGACAATAATAAAGGAAAATTTCTTGATTATCAACCAACTATCTGATGTAATTGTGATTAACTTCAATATGCTTAGTTATGGCATGATAGACTGAATTTTTCACCATTTTGAGAGCACTTTGATTGTCACAGAAAAGTGAGGTTAGCACTGCTTGGTCAAGTTGAAGATCAACCAATATTCTTCGTAACCACATTGCCTCACAACAACCTCTATTGAAGTATGCCTTGTATTTTATGTCAATGGAGGATAAGGCAACTATAGGTTGTAGCTTACTTTGCCATGAAATTGCCTTCCTAAACCAAGAGTGAACACATAACCTGTTTCTGACTTCCTTGTATCAACTGATCCAACCCAATGCAAATCAATATGCTTTGCTATCATGGAGTCAACAGATCCCTGATATAGAATTTCAAATTCAAGGGTCCCTTTGAATATTGACGGACTCATTTTGCAACTTGCCAATGTAACTCTTCAGGATTAGACATGAATTGAGAAAGATACAAAGCACTGCAAAACATAGATTCGATTGGGTGGTAGTAAGATAATTCAAACTATCAACCAATTGCCAATACAATGACGTGTTGACTAGTGGTGAGTCCGTGTAAGCTGAGAGTTTTATGCCAACTTCCATAGGTGTAGATTTAGGATTAAATTCAGTCATTCAAAAATTTTTGAAGAGTGCTTTGGCATACTTGACTTGTGATAAAAATATAGTGTGCTTAGATTGCAAAAATTCTACACCTAAACAATAATGAAGCAGGCTTTAATCAGTTATTTCAAAAGTAGATCAAATATCAAATTTCACCTGTTGAATATTGTTGGCACTTCTTTTGGTGATGGGAAGACTGTCAACATAGACAAAATAACTTCACTATATCATCGTCATTGTTTATGACATAGCAAGTGGGCTCATAATAGGTTTTTCTAATTCTAGAATCTCTAAGGTATCGATCAAGTTTGAAATACCAGGCTTGAGGAGCCTGCTTGAGTCCATACAAGGACTTTACCATCCATACAAGGAATTTACATCAAGGCACTTTTAACATCCATCTGTATATCTTCCATCCAGAATGAGCAGAAATGGAGATAACTAGTCGAAAAGTTACCATTTTCGTTGTGGGGGCAAAGGTTTCTTCACAGTCCACCCCTTCATCTTGTGCATATTCTTTGGCGACAAGACAATCTTTATATTTGTCCAAAGAACCATCTGATTTATATTTGACATTAAAAATCCATTTACAACGAATTGCTTTCTTCCCTAGAGGCAATGTAGACAACACCCAAGTCTTGTTTTTCATCTATGCATCATATTTCACTTTCATGGCAGCCTTCAATTCAAGTTTTCCTTTCGAATATTCAAATGTGCTAGGTTCAAATACCTGGAACAAAATCAACAGAAGTGAGAGAAAAATTTACCTACTCACTGCCTCGCACAATTTGATGCTGCAATCGTGTAGTTTGTCCTTTTAGTACCTTTGGCAACTCATCTTCTCAATATCCTTCCATCATGGTATAATACCACTTCCATTTCCTTTGTTGGCCCTCTTGATCTTGCTGTGAATATCAAGAATCCCTCTCTGTTGTGAAGATTGAGAATCCCCCTCTTCTTAACCAAACCCCTCCTTGGAACTTGACTCCTCTAATGTTTCTGGTTCTGAGTCCTGTTTGATTTCAACACCAGAACTTGTTCTTGAATGAGCAACAAATTCCCATACACTAATTAGTACTATCCATAGATTTATCATTATCACAAAATAATGATATTTTGTCATCTATAACATCTCTATTAATCACAATTTTGTTCATAGAGACATCCAGTTATTCATTAGGAACGTTTTTCCTTGGGAATATTTGCAAAAGCAATACAACTGAAAAATACCAAAATCTCTTACAAAAGGTTTTCTGCCTAACCATGGATCCTCAGGAGTGATATCCTACAAATATTTACAAGGAGTTTTGTTAAGGATGTAAATAGCATTCACTGCATTTTCCCAGTATGGCTATGGTACATTCTGGCTGTGCACTATGCAATTTGCCATCTCCACAACTATCCTATTCCTCCTTTCCATGACTCCATTTTGTTGTGGAGTGTATGGAGTGGTATACTGCCTATGTATACCTTCCCTTTTCCAAAATTATTTGAACTAAGTTGAAACAAACTCACCTCCATTATCATATCCTAAAGCTTTGAGCTGTTTACTTATTTGTTTCTCTACCAAAGATTTTCATGTTACAAACTTTGAACAACAATTTGACTTGTTATTCATAAAACAAACCCTCATTTTCCTTGAATAGTCATCAACCAGTAGTAGGAAATACTTAGCTCCAGATATTGTAGGTGTTTTCATTGGACCATGCAAATCAACATGTAGTAGGTCCAAAACTCCTTTGGCTTGCCATGTTTTATTGTCAGTATCAAATGAAAGTCGCTGTTGTTTTCATAACTGACAGCCTGCACATTGTTGATTTTTCAGGTTAGCTGAGTGGTAATACAAATACTAAAATTCAATACATGAACATATAAAGAATTGAGGTAAAATTCAAACTGTAATAAAACATAACAACATAACTTTCATTTCTTTCAACTTAACGCGCTGCTGGTCACTGCGTTAAAGTTGATCATTGAAATGTTTCATCAACTGTCATGTACAGAAAAATAATAAATAACATGTGCAGTAAACTAAATCTCAAGTAAACTATAGAAGATAAAGAATCTTAACCATTGTTGGATCCGCCTTATACTCTGTTAGTTCTAAGTTTGATCTTGTCACTGAAAGGACAAGTCAAACTAGTTGAACCATATACGTACCTTGAGAGAGAGAGGGAGTAAACAGACCTTAGTTTCTTCAATCAATTTAGCAGTGGAGTCAAGGAGAATCACACAGATGCACTTAGAGTGAAAGATGTGCAGTCATGCACTCTACCAACAGATTCATGATGAACAAATTCTCGAAACCAGTCAGGGTGGATCAAACAGAAAAACTAAACCTATGCAGAGAATAGATCGTTGTAAACCCCATGCAAAATAATACAGAGGTAAAAATCATGACCAATCAAAACGCTAAGGCAATACTCATGACGTGAAGACCAAGCAAAAAAGCTGAGGCAATACTCATGACCAATCAAAATGTTGAGGCAATACTCATGACATGAAGACCAAGCAAAATCATGTGGAGTGAAATTGCAGGGTATGAGTGCAGAGATATAGATGAATTAAACCTATGGAGAAAGCAGCCGGTAGAGAAATACACAGACAACAACAGAAGGACACAGGCAGCTGCTAGAGAAAGTGGTTGATCAAAGACAAAGGAACTCGCGGCAGCTGTGAAGGAGATCCGTGAAGGCCAGACCGAGAAGGAGATCAATGAAGACCAGACCGAGAAGGAGATCTCCTGAGATCAAGCCCATGAAGGTAATCCAAACCAAAAATCATAATCCAAGCCCGTGAAAAATAAAAAATCAGAATCCAAGCCCGTGGAGAAATCCGTTCCGTGAAAAATCAAAATCATAATCCAAGCCGATGGAGAAATCCGTGCCGTGAAAAATCAAAATCAGAATCCAAGCCCATGGAGAAATCTGTGCCGTGAAAAATCAAAATCATAATCCGAGCCCATGGAGAAATCTGTGTCATAAAAAATCAAAATCAAAATCCAAGCCCGTGGAGAAATCCGAGCCATGAAAAATCAAAATCAGAGCCTGTGAAGGTAAGCCGTGGTGAAAAATCAAAATCACATGTATGGAAACTAAGAATAATATCTTCCTTAAATAGGTTAGGGTATATAAAAAATTTAGTTATGATAGAATAAACGGAGGCCCACAAAAATAAAAATAAAATCATAAAATTAAAAATTAGGTAGTAAAAAACAATAAACTGTCCCAACAAAAGTCAAAAAGGTTTTAATATAATAAAAAGTAAAATGTCAAAAAGCCTATTAATAAAATCATGAGATTTTATTAATAAGACTAAAATAATTATTTAATGAAATTATAATAAAATGAAAGTCCAAAGGTCCAACATAAATTCCAAAATCATAAGTGGGTCATTATAATAAAAGCATAAGGTAACCATAAAAATAAATGGTTCAATGAGTTTTAATAAATCATCAAGTAAATATACTCCATAAAGTAGGAGTCATCATAGTCAAAGGTGCACACAAGTAATAGTGCTAAGACTAGTAAGAATAGGACCAAGATTCAACAACCAGAAGATCAAGGTGAACCGTAAAGATGGACAATCAATCAAATAGGACCAATAAGACCAGATACTTTTCTCTCTCTCAAGGTACATAGTTTTATATATTTTGTCATCACTGTATAAGGGGAAATATCCAAACGGATGGTACAATCCTTTTGTCCTTGACACTGCTCCTAAAGGTTAGGTACTAGGGACATCATCAAGGGGTGGCCAGTCCCTTGAGAATCAACCTGGCAATAACTGATTAGGAGAGGGGACATCATTATATTCCATTTTTAATGAATGGATTTCAGCCTTAGGTTGAGTTTCAGTCTCACACTGAATCAAGTTGATCAATCCCTGGACCCTAACCGGGTCCTCCGTTCTCTCGCAGAATGGTTCTCAGTACTAAGCTGAGTTTCAGTCTCACACTGAAAAATGATCAACTACCTGCAGTACCTACTTGGACATCGTGTCCCTGGTCCTATACCAAAATATATCTCTACCTCTACCTGCAAGCTCTACTTGGACATCACATCCTTGGTCCCATACCAAAATACCCTAGAGGAATATAAGGGCCCTAGCCACATGCTAGGGGCTTTGCCATGGCATCAACCTGCTTGGTCCTAGACCAAGAACCCCAGGAGACTACTGGGGGCCCTAGGGTACCTTCTAGGGTCTTACTCTGTCCTAGTCAACTGACTAGGAAACCATTCTCTGAGAATGTGTCTCGCAGCTGCACTAACTTTAACACTCATATATCTAACAATCCTGAATGGATGGAAGACCATCCACCTTATTAGTCTTATTAAGTACAGATAAATATTGATAACTTAGGTGTCCATACCTTTCATGCCAGACTACATTTGTATTCTCTACCACACCTGATGCATGTGCCTTTGTTGTTTTTAGATTAGCCAGTCTATACAACCCTTTTTCACCAATACAAACTACATTCACCTTGTTATCACAAGAGTAGTGACCATATATTTGCTTCCTTAAAAATTTACAAAAATATTAGGGTTCCTAGTTATCTCACTAATAAACGAGATTTTTTCTCATGTTAGGAACATATCGAACGTTTTTGAACAACCTCACTTAAAGTATTGTTCAATATGACATGAACAACCTCACTTCCTCTAACATAGTGAGTCCATCCATCACCCAAAGCAATAGATTCACTAATACTCTTATCTTCAATGAAATTTACATACTATTTTATGTGACACTCGTAGTGGTGAGATGTGCCTGAGTCGAATACCAGGTTATAGACATGGTTGATTGATTATGTAATGCCACAAATGAAAAATCATCCACTTTTTCTTCTTCACCTCTTTTGGAAACATTTGCATGCCTTGATTTCATTTGACCACGTGCCAAGTCATATTGTTTTTTTTGGCAATATCTCTTGAAGTGTCCAGGCTTATTGTAGTAATAACATCTGAATTTGTTCTCTTTGATACATTGCTAGCATTTTTTTTGTTTGTCTTTGCCTTTGAACTGTGCACTAAATGCACTCATTATAGTGGATGGATTTTATGCCTCTATCTGACCTAGCCTCCTTTCCTTCTGTACAAAAAAGTGTCAATAACTTCTCAAATGTAACACTACTACATTTTGACCAAAAATCTGACGGTCGTATTGTCGGATTTTCGACACTTCCCTGTCGCATGTATGACACTATGATTTTTTTTAAGCGTCGGTGGATTTTCGTCGGTTATCCGACATCTCTCCAAGCCGTTGGTTAAGCGACATCTCATTTTACCGTCGGTTAAATGTAAATCGTCGTTTATCCGACATCTAATGCATATTAAATTTTAAAAAAATCACCTGCAAGTCGTCGCTTAACCGACGGGGTTAGATGTAAACCGTCGGTTATCCGACATCTAATGCATATTAAATTTTAAAAAAATCACCTACAAGCCGTCACTTAATCGACGGGGTTATATGTAAACCGTCGGTTATCCGACATCTACTGCATATTAAATTTTAAAAAAATCACCTGCAAGCCGTCGCTTAACCGACGGGGTTAGATGTAAAGCGTCGGTTATCCGACATCTAAAACGTCGGTTATCCGACGATAATGAAAATGTAAGCACCGGTTAAGCGACGGCTATCAGTGATTTTTTTTTTTTAAATCACCTATAGGCCATCGCTTAACCGATGGCTATAAGTGTTTAAAAAAAAATACAAATGCCAGATTACATTGTACATGCTTATAACAGCCTCAAACAACAAACCTCGTAACCACATTGGCAAGGCTTTAATTGCCTATCAGTCAAGTCCATTTCCTCTGCACAAAGTGGACAGATATTTTCCCCGTCATCATTCACAAAGTCCATGCTGTGAGTAGACAAAAATATTGCGCCTCTTTACCACGATTTTCTGGAGTCAAATGTCAAGTATTATCTGTGAGTTGAACTGAAGAACCAACAAAAGATGCACCAGTCTACATTTTCCTTTCTGAAACTTTGAAACAACAAAATATACACCAGTTGGAGTAAGAATTGTGCAGGTGCAGAGGAACACAAGTGTTTATAGCCAAGGCATAGCAGCAATGTGTTGTTTTCCATCTAACACTTCCTCTCTACTTCTGTTGGCATACTGTTCAGTTTGAACTACAGTTTGAGATTAGCATATTGCTTATGCTCTGAATACAAACACTTGATTTTTGTGAATTTTGAGGAACTTGCCAATTATATATTGTACTTGTTGATATCATGGTGTGGCTGGTGATATCATGCATACATACAATAAACCATTGCTACCTTTAACACTAATGCAATTGCAAATATACAATATCCACATAATATGATCATATCATGCAATAGGTGATAGCTATCAAAGGACATCAAATTTAGATCATTGTCATTAGTGTAGAAATTCAGGCCTGCAGTAGATTAATTTCACCCACAACAATTAACAATTGATCATGCAAAATTATCAACAATGGAGACTGAATATGGAGCTGTAACACAAAATTATATTAACTGAGTGTACAATAGCCAACCCTGTAATAACATAGGCTGCTGAATATATAGAATACATGAGCAAATCGAATGCATAAGGAAGCATCCAAATCTAGCATAAAGCAGGCTTACCCAAAATAGGTAAATCCCCCATAGGTGTAAAAAGCTGATCCCAAATCTATCAAGGAACCCATGAATTAGCAAGGGCGCATGGGAAAGCTAAAGATTGGTCAAATGACAACTCATACATGCTTTTTCATGGAGGAAAGAGTGGAGGAGGAAGAGGCAACAAAGCTGATTCACCTCACCTAGTCTTGCTTTCCTATGTGCCTTAAAACACTGAAAAAGCAGGGAATAAAGCAGAAAAAGCAGATGGGCGCCTAGGAGGCCAGGAATAAAGCAGATTTGATTCCTAAGGCTTTCCCAAGCACTCCATGAGTCAATAATGGAAAGTTTGACCTCTATGGATAGGCAATTAGCAACTTGCACATGGTGGGACTCATGGACTAGGCAAATAAGACAAAATAAATGAAATAATGTCTAAGTGGGTAAATACTATGGGTTGATTATTCTAACACCCCCCCTTAAGCCTGACTTTATGAGTAATAAATCAAAAATACAGGGCCTAGCAACAAGGCTTAGTCACGCTTTACATACTGCAATGTCCATACAACCAAGAAAAGAGGCAAAACCAACTTGGGAAAATCCTCCCTTAAACATGGACTGTAAAACAAAATTGTAGAATCTTGTCTCCACTCATGCTTTGACAGCATGTTCAGCAATCCCCAACAGTGATTTGAGATTGCTGAAGGTCTTCTCACAAAATGATTTTGTGAAGATGTCAGCTACTTGTTCTGAAGATGAACAGAAGAGTAGGTGAATGGTGCCATCATGCATAAGCTCCCTGATGTAGTGCACGTGAATCTCAATGTGTCTGGTTCTCTGCTTCTGAACTGGATCTTTGCAGATTCGAATGGTACTCTAGTTATCACAGTAGATGGTATTTGAGTACTCGGGTTCAAAACCACGCTCTCCAAGTAAACCTTGCAACCATAAACACTGAGTTGCTGCATTGACAACTCCTCTGTACTCAGCTTCTGTAGATGAGAGTGCAATGGCACTCTGTTT
>LPNX010016490.1:0-15947 GCA_001517045.1 Pseudotsuga menziesii | reverse complement strand
AATTGTAGAGTTGTAATTTAAAATTTTATAACATTTTAACATTTTGTAACATTTTAATTGTTAAGTTATGTTAAAATTTGTAAGTGTCGTTCTATTGACAATTTTGCAAGCTTATAATTTTTTTAACAAATGAAATGCAATTTAAAATTGTACTTGCGGTCAATTAAATTAGATTGAATTGTAGATTGTAAATTCTTGTCCTTTATTTTGCAAATGAAATTAATTTTCTAACATTATAATCGTAAGTTATGTTAAATTGTGAGTTTTGTTTCGTACATACAATTTTGCAAACTTGTAATTTTTTTTTTACACATGTTTAATCAAATTTAAAATTGTAGTTGTAAATGTTTTTTGTAAATTAAATTGGATTTTACATTGTAACTGTAAATTATAGAGTTATAGATTTTCTAACATTTTAATTGTAAATTATGTTAAAAATTGTACGTTGCGTTCGATTGACAATTTTGCAAACTTATAATTTTTTTTACAAATGAAATGCAATTTAAAATTGTACTTACAGTCAATTAAATTAGATTGAATTGTAGATTGTAAATTCTTGCAAACTTGTAAAAAAAATTTACACATGTTTAATCAAATTTAAAATTGTAATTGTAAATTATGTTAAAATTAGTAAGTTGCGTTCGATTGACAATTTTGCAAACTTGTAATTTTTTTTACAAAAGAAACGAAATTTAAAATTGCGAAGGTAATTTGCAACTAACTTATATTACATTGTAAAGTTGTAAATTTGCAACTAACTAACTAACTAATTTGCAACTAACTTATATTACATTGTAAAGTTGTAAATTTGCAACTAACTAACTAACTATAACTTGTAAATTTATTTTAAACTATAACTATAATTTTTAAACTTTAAACTATAATTGCAAATAATTATTTAAACATTTAACAATCCATCATGTTCAAAAAACAGTCCATAGATAACAACATATATATATCGATAATCATATAGTCCAAAATAATAAAGTCCACAAATAACAAAGTCTAAAGGGAACCCCCAAGCCAATCATCCAAAGATAGATCATCACAACCACTACGGTCGACTGCAATATGCCCCTGGCCTTCCTCATCCGCCCGACGAAGAAGAGAGTCCAGGTCTGACAACTGCAGAAGTTAAAAGTGTGAACTCTGCAAGTCAGTTACATCCCACATATTTAAATTACATGTACAAGGTGACAAAATTAAATATATATATGAAACATAAATCTATGAACTCACCTCGGTGGAGTTGAGTGTCAGATCTGGGATGCTGTCACCCGCCTGCCTAGATGGGCCTTCACCAGCAACCGACTGGTGAGCGGAAACCCACTCATGTGTAAACATCAGGGAAGCTCCAACACCCTCTTCTGCAACTGTATGTATCTCATCTGCAACTGTATGTATCTGTGTCTGTTTCCATGACATGAAAATTTAGTTATATTAATTAATTACAATTTGAACTTGAGAATTACAATTTGACCATGTAAATTATAATGTGATGATAAATTTGCAAACAATTCGAACATAAATAAATTACCTCGTCGACTGGTGTGCCGTGAGTAGGAGACGGGCGAGACTGTGTACAATCTTGTGCAGGACCCTTGCCTTTATCCTGTACAATCTGAACAAGATAAATGACGAAAGTTAGAACAAACCATTTAGTATTACGCATACAACAATTGACTGATTATGAAATTCAAATTAAGGATGAATGTTAACACATATCTCATCGACGTTCCCTGTCGGAACGTGGGCAGGACCTCCAACAGATGCATCACTGGAAAAAAGGACCTCCATGAAAGTGGGCTCCTGCATGGAGATATAACACAAAGCAACGTATTAGTTAAAAGTATGATTCATTTGAGGATACATTACAATCAAGACAATCAAATGACGACATACAATTTCACATTAAAACATTCAAATGAATATGTAATTGTATAAAGATATACCTGTCCCGTCGGTCGAGGCCTGCATCTCTGCTGCAGTCGAAAATATGCATCACGGGCTGTGATAGCATACTCCGCCAGTGTCTGGGGTCGATAAGGCGGATAACATCATCGTCCACCCACTGTAGCTCAGGATCTGTAGGTGCGGTGGGTGGTTTGGCTCTCTCTGCCTAGACAGCCATCAGGGCACCATGAATTGCCATGCGTGTGGCCTGTGCCAGTGAACTCCGCTCCTCAGTCGCCAACTGGGACTGATCGTCGACGTCCTCTGTCCTAAGCAAGGTCCTGCTAGGGATGCCTACCAAACGCTCTGGCTCCTGCTGAGCTGCAAGGTCTCTCCTAGCCCCGGGATGCGTCGCACTACGTCCCACTAGTGGAAAATTAGAGATTAGTGACCAGGAGACCAAAATATTTGGTCACCACAGTTTTTTTCAAGGGATAAATGACCAAAATTGATAAATTTAAGTGAGCTAACTAAAAAAGACCAAGATAAATGATCACTTTTGGTCACGGGATAAAAGCCAACTAAAAACGACCAAGATAAATGACCAAATTTGGTCACGGGGTATCTAGACTAAAAATAACCACATACCAATTGGTCATTTATTTGGTCATTTTTAGTTGGCACTCCGGCAATGAAAAAAATTGCAAATTTGACAATGAATTTGTACATTTTACCAAATTCTAGCACTATAGATGGATTTAGAGACCGGAGGCCTTTGAATCCATCTGCAATGTTAGAATTTAGTAAATTATAACATATATATAATATATATTTACACGTCCCTATATTAACAAAAATGAATTAATGCAACCGAGCTATAAATTAATTTCGACATGACCTTCACATATATAAAAAAAAACCCACTAAAGCCACTAAACCTTAGCATATAATGTTAATTATAAGGCTAATTTGCATGACCTTGGCATATAATTATAGTTTTTATAGGCTAATTTGGACACGACCTTGGCACCTTGGCTAATTAAATCGGTAGGATATTTCCACATCAGTTGAAACCAGTGACACGTTCAAGAATCTCGTCACACTAAACTAACATACGTCATAATCTCCTTCCTTCATCATCTTCTTCTTCCTCCATTGGATTCTCTCTCTACGTCCCTTTCCGATAGCGTAGTCTCTGTTCACTAGTGCAAAATGACAAATTTGTGACTACACGGCCAAAAACGTTAGTCATGTAATTTTAAGCTAAAAACTACCAAATTTGAGCAATTTTAAGTGATGTGGCTATAAATGATCAATCTAAACTATTAATACAACTAAATAATGACTATGCTAATATAAATTAGTGGTAGTTCTTACTTATATGTAATTGAGTTTTGGTAGTGTAGTCATTTTAATGTGCTTTATCATCTTGATCATGATTAGGATTTTTCATGTTGAATTCTTTTTTATAGTATCCATGGACATTGTATTGGTTATATATGATTTGGAACGCCACACCCAATCACATGTACAATATAATTATTTTATATCATGAATTCATACTTGATCCTAAACCACTTTTTACCAACTAGCTTAATCTCAGTCATGGCTGGAAACATATAATATATAATAGTGTTTCTCAATTAATGTTTATATATTAATTTTGATCCAAATTCAAAAAACTTCACTAAATCTTATTGCAATATTAAGTTGTTGAGCACGTTTTCCAAGAGTAGGTATAGAATCTACATCATGGCATGTTATAAGAGCTTGTAATCATGTGGTTGTAGATGAGGCTCCTAATAAGCTTCATAATCTTTGTCTTATATTATTTGATGCTTTTTTATATATGGTTTCCTCAACCAAGGTGTTCAAGTTAGTTGAACTTCTTTCTAAACGTCTATGGTCTTCATAAAAATCCCCTTGTCAACATTATTTAAAGATCAATCCACATAATCAATTAAACATATGAACATGTATATCTTGATAATTCGACATTTGTGAATAATATTATATAAAAAATCTATGTAACATAAGTTATATATTATTATATACCATATAAATACGATATATGATGTATATTTTATATTAAATATAAGTATATATTATATATAAATAATATAAAACATAAAATAATTATAATTACAAAACAAAGACATGACAGGCATCCCATATACACAAAACCCACAGTTGAATACACACACAACCATAACAACCATGAACCCGTGACCAGAGTGACCATGAAGCTATGATGAAACGTGAAAGGAGGTGTATTTTGCACCAAATCTGTGGCTTTGGTGGAAAGGGGACCTTTTGTGGGGTTTCAAGAGGCAATTAGGGAGGAGACATAAAGCCATAAAAACTATGAAGCCCACTGAAACCTGCAGGAAGGAGGTGTATTTGGTGCCAAATTATCTTTGGCTTTGGCTAGAATGGGACACCATATTTGGAAATTGGGAGAAGGGGTTTGAGAATTGGGTTTTGAGAGGGGTTCGAGGGAAATTATTGGGAATTTGAGGGAGGGGATTAAGATTTTAGTAACTCAAGTTTCCATGGAGAGAAGGCAAAGAATTGTAAAGGAAAACAAGGACTCTAGAGTTAGTACTCCTGCAAATAATTTGGAGTCGAAATTCCCTTCAACAACTGTTATAGAATTGTAGGTATGTATCATTATCAATTTTTTTTCTTGGGTCACTCTACAAGTGATAGGGTTTTTCATTCTAGGTTTCAATGCACTATGCAATCGCCATGGATTTTTCCCATTTCGTATTTTCCCCATTTTGTATATACTTCTCCTATTGTTAATGTATGTTAGGGTTTTATATTAAGATTTTGTAATAGTCCAAGAATAAATTCCTTGGACACGTCTCTGCATGCCTCTACATTTCCTCTTTTTAGAAACTTGAATTCTCCTCAAATTAGAGGCAGGAGCAACGCAAGGAATGGAGTTCCACAAATTATTAATTCCTTGGCCTCAACCCCTTTACCATATAGTCATTCAAATGTGCAAGAAGGTTGCAATGATTTCATTAAACAATTGTTGGGGTTTTAATGGCAATGGCATTCTCTCCATATCACTTGTTCCTTTGCATCTATAGATGGGATTCATGTCTTTCTCATCCATTCCTCCAAGAGTCTCAAGATGAATATTTTTTGGATCTCGATGCAAAGGAAATAAATGAATAAAAAGGTATATGTCATATATATTAATCCGATGTGTGAATGAAGATAACATGAAATGGAGTTATTAATTCATTACAATAGGAATTTAAACTCATGTAACATTTGTCTACAACTTTCCTCAAAGTAGTGGCCACTACTTAAGAATGACCGTCCTTGATACACTTAATTAAATTTTGTTGGTCATGATGGGGATTTGACTTGTAAACATTATGGAGATCAAGATATAGTAAGTGCTCTTTCAAGAAGAGAAGATCCTAGGATAAAACAAATATGAAATGCACTTTCCATTGCACTTATCTTAGATTATAGATTGGTAATGATTGCCCTATTGTGTTGGTTAGATGAAGTTTGGCTACCCACAAAGTATTTCCGGTGAGATTTAGAAATTGTACATCACACAAGAAGGGGTTTAGATTCCTTTCTCATTAAAACATCTAGATAAACTTGTACCCAATGCTACAGTACTAGTTACAAGTGTTGTTGGTTGGCGGCATTAGGGCCTAGTTTACATAAAGAATGAGGTTTTTCTGGATGTTGTGGATAATGAAGATAATAGTTTATTACGAAGAATTATGCATAGAATGGACATGCAAAGTTTAATTATTAGTATGAAGGAATAGTTCCTTAATGAGATCATAACTTTGTCATTATAAATAAACCTTAAGCTATTTTATTTGCTGAAATATTCATTGCAATTCATGATTTAAGTGTCCCTTACACTACTATTGGGTAATTGAGATTATGCATGTTGAAGACTAGTCATTATGTTTAGTGTCCTATTGATTCTTACATACACAAGAGGTGACCTCTATTACATTATGATGAAGGCTACATCTTTGTAATGGATATATTAAAGAAGTTGATCAAATATAAAGGCTAACAAGTTTATCTCCTTTAAATAGAAGGACTATTACTTTCTTACCCTCATATTTCTCAAAGACTCTAAAGAAAAGTCATACAATGTTGATTCCCTCAAAGAAATGTGTAAAATGTGTAATGTGGGAATGCGAAGATGGTACCTACAATGCAATTAATGTAGACTCTTCTAATCCAATTTGCAAATACGCTCTCCAAGAATTCAAATCCACAACTAAAACTTCAATATAAACTCCTTAAAATTAATTTTATGTGAAATACAATTTCCAGCTGATAAATTGAAGTTTGATTATGGATTAAAGTTCACATTGGAATCCCTCAACAAGTATTTAAATCAAAATGGGAGCGCCAACAGATGTTGGGCATCTTCAGATTTCAGATTGGTTGACCAGGTGGGAAGAAGGTCGACTCCATTTTTATCCCCGTGGTCAAATTCCAGAAATTAAAATACAACAAACTGTAATAGCGGTGAAGCTGAAAATCAGTTCAGACAACTTGCTCGGGCTATTAGCAAAGCGGGATGGGGTTTGAATGGGTTTGCTGCAAAGAGGAACACAGGCGAGGTAGAGGACCTTCCACAGGCCAACATTAGCAGAGTGGTGAAGGGGAAGCTGAGCCAACTAATGAAGGACAATCCTTCTTCCTCTTCCTCTTCCAAGGACATCCCCGTTCACAAGGAATCTCTCTTAGCTTGCTCTGAAAGTGCCCGCATCTTCATACACTACCTCTCTGCCACGTAAGTCAACTCTCTTTTAACTTAACTCAGTCGGTCATGGCTTACTTCATAATAGTCCTAATTAGAGTTCTCTACATATTTTTAACAACTATTGGATGCAACAAATGCATAATTTTTCTTCAAGTGATGGCGCGGGGTTGATTTTTTATGGGATTGAGACTCCCTGACCATTTGCTGGATGGACAGGATGAATTTGTCTCTCAGCTGTTGTTCTCGGAGTCCCTATCCTCTGTGTTCCTCATTTTTGGTCTATCAGTTCAATTATTATGGAGTCCTAAATAACGCCAAATAGAATCTGAACCCCAATTCATTGGTAGTCTAGTATCTTGTGTTTTTTCTTAGACTGTGTATTTCAATGAACCGTCGAGGTCACCCCTGCTTCAATTTATAGGGTATTCATTTATTATGATGGATCTAGGTAGAAACGGGAGATAACCTACTTGTGATGTTGAGTTGAGATAAAAAATGCTAGAGTCTTGCCTGTTCCAGTTTGCTGCATCAAGCCATAGATTTCACACTTCACAAGAAATCCATCCCTGCCGATAATTCCTCTACAAGGTCAACATAAATTTCATTGTTTGACTGTTTCAGGTCACTTGCTCGCATTGTTTCAACGCCATATGCATCTGGTTTGGTGTCACGACCTTCCATTAATTTCTTCCATTTTCCACAGGTTCCTATAGGAATGAGTCCGTCTGATCTAGACATGATGCTACTGCCATAATACCACTGCTCCTTTAACATCCATAAAATTCCATTGCTTAAATCTTTCATCTTTTGCTTTATGTCAACAGGGGCATGTCTTCTTTTTTTTGTCTGCATCAAGTTTTTCATTGGTCTTTGTTAGCTTGATTTCAACTTGAATTATCCGCATTTAAAAAATGCCAGATCCAACAAGTGGTCAGCTTCATCCAGAATGAGCACTTTCAAGCCATTTTCACTACACGTGTAATCTGGTGCTCCCGATGACTACCTGAAGCCAATATTAGAATGGTATCTCAACAATGTATTAGTCTCTGCAGCAGTTTGGCTGGCAAGTTCATGGGTTGGACAAACAACCAGCACAATAATGGGAGATCTCCTTTGATCTTGGGTCAGAGGAGGCATTTTTTACTTTTGACAACCACCTCAATTTGCTGGAAGTTGCAACGCATAACTGTAATTGATTACTTTCTAACATATAGAAATTGATAAAAAAATGCTAGAGTCTTGCCTGTTCCAGTTTGCTGCATCAAGCCATAGATTTCACACTTCACAAGAAATCCATCCCTGCTGATAATTCCTCTACAAGGTCAACATAAATTTCATTGTTTGACTGTTTCAGGTCACTTGCTCGCATTGTTTCAACGCCATATGCATTTGGTTTGGTGTCACGACCTTCCATAAATTTCTTCCATTTTCCACAGGTTCCTGTAGGAATGAGCTCGTCTGATCTAGACATGATGCTACTGCCATAATACCACTGCTCCTTTAACATCCATAAAATTCCATTGCTTAAATCTTTCATCTTTTGCTTTATGTCAACAGGGGTATGTCTTCTTTTTTTTGTCTGCATCAAGTTTTTCATCGGTCTTTGTTAGCTTGATTTCAACTTAAATTATCCGCATTTAAAAAATGCCAGATCCAACAAGTGGTCAGCTTCATCCAGAATGAGCAATTTCAAGCCATTTTCGCTACACATGTAATCTGGTGCTCCCGATGACTACCTGAAGCCAATATTAGAATGGTATCTCAACAATGTATTAGTCTCTGCAGCAGTTTGGCTGGCAAGTTCACGGGTTGGACAAACAACCAACACAATAATGGGAGATCTCCTTTGATCTTGGGTCAGAGGAGGCATTTTTTACTTTTGACAACCACCTCAATTTGCTGGAAGCTGCAACGCATAACTGTAATTGATTACTTTCTAACATATAGAAATTGATAAAAAAATGCTAGAGTCTTGCCTATTCCAGTTTGCTGCATCAAGCCATAGATTTCACACTTCACAAGAAATCCATCCCTGCCGATAATTCCTTTACAAGGTCAACATAAATTTCATTGTTTGACTGTTTCAGGTCACTTGCTCCCATTGTTTCAACGCCATATGCATCTAGTTTGGTGTCACGACCTTCCATAAATTTCTTCCATTTTCCATAGGTTCCTGTAGGAATGAGCCCGTCTGATCTAGACATGATGCTACTGCCATAATACCACTGCTCCTTTAACATCCATAAAATTCCATTACTTAAATCTTTCAACTTTTGCTTTATGTCAGTAGGGGTGTGTCTTCTTTCTTTTGTCTGCATCAAGTTTTTCATTGGTCTTTGTTAGCTTGATTTCAACTTGAATTATGCACATTTAAAAAATGTCAGATCCAACAAGTGGTCAGCTTCATCCAGAATGAGCACTTTCAAGCCATTTTCGCTACACATGTATTCTGGTGCTCCCAATGACTACCTAAAGCCAATATTAGAATGGTATCTCAACAATGTATTAGTCTCTGCAGCAGTTTGGCTGGCAAGTTCACAGGTTGGACAAACAACCAGCACAATAATGGGAGATCTCCTTTGATCTTGGGTCAGAGGAGGCATTTTTTACCTTTTACAACCACCTCAATTTGCTGGAAGCTGCAACGCATAACTGTAATTGATTACTTTCTCACATATAGAAATTGATAAAAAATGCTAGAGTCTTGCCTGTTCCAGTTTGCTGCATCAAGCCATAGATTTCACACTTCACAAGAAATCCATCCCTGCTGATAATTCCTCTACAAGGTCAACATAAATTTCATTGTATGACTGTTTCAGGTCACTTTCTCTCATTGTTTCAACGCCATATGCATCTAGTTTGGTGTCACAACCTTCCATAAATTTCTTCCATTTTCCATAGGTTCCTATAGGAATGAGCCCATCTGATCTAGACATGATGCTACTGCCATAATACCACTTCTCCTTTAACATCCATAAAATTCCATTGCTTAAATCTTTCATCTTTTTCTTTATGTCAACAGGGGTGTGTCTTCTTTTTTTTTGTTTGCATCAAGTTTTTCATTGGTCTTTGTTAGCTTGATTTCAACTTGAATTATCCGCATTTAAAAAATGCCAGATCCAACAAGTGGTCATCTTTATCTAGAATGAGCACTTTCAAGCCATTTTCGCTACACATGTAATCTGGTGCTCCCGATGACTACCTGAAGCCAATATTAGAATGGTATCTCAACAATGTATTAGTCTCTACAGCAGTTTGGCTTGCAAGTTCACAGGTTGGACAAACAACGAGCACAATAATGGGAGATCTCCTTTGATCTTGGGTCAGAGGAGGCATTTTTTACTCTTTACAACCACCTCAATTTGCTAGAAGCTGCAACGCATAACTGTAATTGATTACTTTCTAACATATAGAAATTGATAAAAAATGCTAGAGTCTTGCCTGTTCTAGTTTGCTGCATCAAGCCATAGATTTCACAATTCACAAGAAATCCATCCCTACCGATAATTCCTCTACAAGGTCAACATAAATTTCATTGTTTGACTGTTTTAGGTCACTTGCTCGCATTGTTTCAATGCCATATGCATCTGGTTTGCTATCACGACCTTCCATAAATTTCTTCCATTTTCCACAGGTTCCTGTAGGAATGAGCCCGTCTAATCTAGACATGATGCAACTGCCATAATACCACTGCTCCTTTAACATCCATAAAATTCCATTGCTTAAATCTTTCATCTTTTGCTTTATGTCAACAGGGGTGTGTCTTCTTTTTTTTGTCTGCATCAAGTTTTTCATTGGTCTTTGTTAGCTTGATTTCAACTTGAATTATCCGCATTTAAAAAATGCCAAATCCAACAAGTGGTCAGCTTCATCGAGAAAGAGCACTTTCAAGCCATTTTTGCTACACATGTAATCTGGTGCTCCCGATGACTACCTGAAGCCAATATTAGAATGGTATCTCAACAATGTATTAGTCTCTACAGCAGTTTGGCTGGCAAGTTCACAGGTTGGACAAACAACTAGCACAATAATGGGAGATCTCCTTTGATCTTGGGTCAGAGGAGGCATTTTTTACTTTTTACAACCACCTCAATTTGCTGGAAGCTGCAACACATAACTGTAATTGATTACTTTCTAACATATAGAAATTGATAAATAATGCTAGAGTCTTGCCTATTCCAGTTTATTGCATCAAGCCATAGATCTCACACTTCACAAGAAATCCATCTCTGCCGATAATTCCTCTACAAGGTCAACATAAATTTCATTCTTTGACTGTTTCAGGTCACTTGCTTGCATTGTTTCAATGCCATATGCATTTGGTTTGGTGTCACGACCTTCCATAAATTTCTTCCATTTTCCACAGGTTCCTGTAGGAATGAGCCCGTCTGATCTAGACATGATGCAACTGCCATAATACCACTGCTCCTTTAATATCCATAAAATTCCATTGCTTAAATCTTTCATCTTTTGCTTCAATATAGCGAGAACTCATTTTAGGATGTTGTTTTAAGTGCCAGACAGATTTGAAATGATATTACAACATCCCAGAAATGAGGATATAAGCCACCATTGTGGGAAAATCTCATAGACTGTAAATAAATAAAAACCTCTTGCTGTCAAAGTGTTCTTCAATCCTGAAAACATCATTGGGTCCACCGACTGCTTCACTTATTGATATATGGCATTTGACTGGCTGACATTGGGACATGAACCAATGAAGAACACCTTACTCCATCCATTCTACAACATTTAAAATGTCACTAGGTCTTGTTATGAACCCATAAGAGCTGATTGTATTTGTCCTTCGTTTCTGAAGTTCTGAAGTGGTTTGAAGCTGCTGAAGACATATATTATCTGAACCACGTCAATGTAGAGCAATCTTGATTCCATATAAACTAGGGGTGTCGTGGGATAATCACAATTTTCTCACTGGAAACATCTCATAGGACTATTCAAACTTTTCTTCAAGGCTCATTGCTGAGTGCTGATATGCAAACAAGATGCAATGTTTTCTTTAAAGATTTGTAGTATTTGCTTAATAGGTTTGTGAGTAGGGATGAGAAGAACAAATATATAGAAGCTCTGTTTGGAAAATATTTGGATGGGAATTTTTGGGGCAATATTTGTAGTATTTTTCCGGTCTAAGTATGCAAATAGAGGTACTATGAGAAAGCATTTATAAGCTTTGGAAAGAAAACCATTGAATGGAAATTTGGGAAGCTATGAGTTGTAAAGGGCGGTGAAATATCCTTACAATTAAAGTACTGCTCAGAAAAGCTTCGAATGGATTGTTTTCATGACCTTGAGTTGTAAAGGCGGGTGAAATATCAATTTATTTAAAGCTTTGCACAGAATCCTTTGAATATAACTTTGTCCAAGTGTGAGTTGTAAAGGCCGGTGAAATCTTTATGCACTGTTTTTTTTATTTGTTAATTTTTTAAAGTCATGGAGGTCCAGAAAGCCTATAAAGGATCGCAGGATGAGGAAATCAAAGGTGAATTTGCAGTAGTTAATGTTTTACAGGAAGGGGGATTTGCAAATTGTAAGGATGGAAGACCTAGTGTTGGTTATCAGGATTGTGCCTTGGATTCCCCCAAAGAGGGAATTCCAGTGCTTGATTTTGATGTCTTCTGTGCAACCCTGGCTATGCAAAGAAAACACTTGTTGTTTGAGTTTCGGAGGTTGCCAGGCCGGGAATCTGGCGGGGGGGTGGATAGAACGTGGGAGGGTGACCTGATGGATTGCTGCGATGACCACAACATTTTTCTCCGAACAGCATTGTATGTTTTCTGGCTCTGTTTCTTTTCAGTCTTTAATGTTGGAACTTGTATTTGCAAAGAATAAGTTTTCTTGATTTTTGGCTTGGTTCTTATTTGGGTCATGGCATAGGCTCTTAATCCTTTGGGTCATTTGTTTAGGTAAAAATTAGTTTTTATTTTATAGATAGCAGGAGTAAGTTTGGTAAGAATTATCCCCTTATTTCGCTTATTTGGCTTCAGTACAAAAGGGATTAGCTCATTACTCACATAGGGTGGCTTGTATGCATTCTTATATATAATGTCTCAATGTTCTCATACCTGGGGCTGTATACCAGTCCTTGGCCTGATATGATGTCTTAAAATCATGCAAAATTGATTACCTGCAACACATCTAGCAACACCAGTATTGTGTCTTACAAAAAGTAGCTTTGGAGATCGCAGAATTATGTCTTGACTATAAAATATCTTTAGAAAAAGGAACAGAAACCATATTGTTTACCTCCATGAACATGATATCAAATTGACTTGTATTCTTGCCTCTCTGGAACATCCTGTCCTCGTTTGGAATCCATTCGCCGCTATCTTTTGCATTCAATATCACTGATATTCCGCCTTTCGGGGTGAGGCTCCGTCTTTCTTGTTATGACGAAGCTTGCAGCCTACGGAAAGAATCGAGGTAAGAAGGGAAGCCGAAACAAGCCCCGCGCGACTCGATCCTGAGACCTGAGACTTTTAAAACCCTGGCTGAAAGCGTTTGCAGGGGAAATTTCAGTTTCATAGACGTTTTCTGCTCCGTTCGAGTCCTTGAACGGAGTTAATGGAGCTTGCTTGTGAGATCTGCTACGCTGAATTGCCGCCGGGTTTTCTGTTTACTCCCGTTTTTTTTTCTATTTTGAATCCTGTAAAGAATTCTTTATGCATTTTCACTGGAAAAATCTAGCCTTAATTTGGCGCTTTTCTTACGATTGCCGACGTAAGAGGGATAAAAACACTGGCCATTTGCTTCTGTAAAGAACTATCGGTGGAAAAAAGTCTTTTTGTAACAGCAGCACGAGGTGACTTAGAGGGAGGAGCATGAAGAGGGGACGAGAAGAGAGCTACATGGGCTCTCAAATAAAACGGCCTGCTACGTCCCGTGGAGAATTGTAAGTTTTTTAACCCTCTCTCTCTCTCTTCTTGTTCTAACTATTTTTTCTTAGTTTTTATAGCTATAATTTTAGCTTTCCTGTTTAAAACGTTCCGTCCTTATGTCCTTCCTGGTTTATAGGACCTCTTATCCTAGAATCAAAATAAAAAAAATAATTTATTTGGGGGATTCAGTCCTGGTTGTTGGGTTTTCAAGATCTCGTTTACGTGGTTGATTAGCTCAGTTACAGAATGGCCAAGGCCTACCAAGCCTGGTACGGTCTACTTAAGCCAAATCTCTCAGTTTTTTTATGGAGAAGTGATATCTGCTCGGATTTTCATAACGAAGTAGGCCAGTATGGTTCACTGTTTTGCCAATGCAACAACCAACAACCAACTCCTCAAACAATGGATCTCATTCATATGTGTGCAATAGTGGTCCCTTTGGTTCCTATAACAACCTCCTCAAAGTGGGAGGTCGAGGTGGGAGGTCACAATAAATGTGCAAAACATAGTCCATGTCCATTTGACCAAATCAACTACAAAATCCTCAAAAGAAATGTGCCCTCTAGATAAGTGTGCAAAGAGCCTCGATCCACATGCATATCTCCTCAAAACAATGGTATGAAAGTAGAGTGCTCTAGGGAAAAGTCATGGAATGTGGATGCTATCCAAAATAAATATAAAATAACCAAAACCATGTGCCACAAGGTGAAACCATGTATAAAAGCCATCAAACCCCCTCACTACCATGGGCCAATGAATAGGGAGCTTTAGAAATATGTGCTAAGGCATGAGGGAAACTAACCAAGTGTCAAATCGATCATCAATAGACCAAACACTCCATCATAAGTCATATGAACCCTCCAAATGGCATGGGATACTCTTCAAGATATACCCTAAGGATATGTTCTCTAGGAAGAGAGTGCATGCACCATCTCAATGGATGTCAAATCAAGTAATGAGCCATAAACCTAGGGAATACCCTTAGTTGATGGGTTTCCCTCTCCATGTATGCCCTAGGGGTCAACAAATGCAAAGATCATGTGTGCAAGACCCTCATCAAGTCTAATGCTCCATCAAGAACTAGATGCAATGTGCAAGCCTCCATATATGAAATGATAATGCCCAAAAGGTGACTGTCCATGAACAAATATGCATCAAAGCAGCAAAATATTGGCTCCAAAGCCAATATCCTTCAAATGTAGCATGCTTGGGCAGGATCTTCAAACTGGACATCACTCACGCTACATGAGAGGGTAACATAAAGAAAGAGGGGTGGTGGTGGAGGGGAGATTTATTAGCATCCACCAGACCCAAACAATCCATGGAACCTATTCAACTTTCCACAGAGAGCTGTAGCTGACTAATTACTCAGTGTATGAATTGCTTCACAAACTTTCGAGAACTGTGGAATGATAACAAAATGGAACCTTATCACAATAATATGCTAATCTCCAAGAAGTATATGACCTAAATTTGGTTCACCTATGTACATGCCACTTGTTAAATCTGATTGTTTAACTAGTAGCATATATTTCTTTCATGACATTATTTTCTTATTGTAGATCAAGAAAAGCTTCTGTTTTACTGACTAGAAATTTGGGCATTTCCTTCTCTCTTTTTCATCTTCTTTTTCTTTTTTGGAGAAGGGGTAGTGGGGTAATGAAAGGGCTGGGGTCTGGATAGTTTGTGTTAGAGACATGGAGACAGAGTGAAATGCATAGATAATTCTACTGGCATTTGCAAATCTATATTACAAAGAAATTGAGTTAAGTACTCTATAAAGTTTTGAGTTGGGACAAATGCACAAAGTTTAAATATAAAAGTAGTTATTACAACATGATATTTGATGGTTTGTCTAGTGTATATGGATTAAATTCTTCTTGTATGTTGTTCAGATCTTGAATAGTTGTTTCTTTTTTAGGTTAGTTGGATACTTTATGAGATTTATTTACTACTGATGAGCATTGTTCTGTTGGAGAGAGAGAGAGAGAGAGAAAGAGACAGATTTATTAATTGGATTTTTTGGTCTTCAGTGTTGTCCATGGATCCAGTTATAGGAGCTATTGCAGCCGGCAATGTAGTGGTCTTGAAACCATCTGAGGTGGCCCCTGCAACATCTTCTTTGCTTGCAAGACTTATACCACAATATCTAGATAATGATGCGATTCGTGTTGTTGAGGGGAGTGTTGCAGAGACAACAAGTCTATTGGAACAAAAGTGGGATAAAATATTTTATACAGGTATTGATCATGAAAGTTAGAATTTTTGTTAATCGTTTGATATGGCAGCATTTAAACTTTAAATTCGCTTCAATTCTGCATTTATTTATAAGGTTGCACCTTCTAAATAATTGTGCTCTGCAGCTGTTTTGGTTCCCTTATTTTTGTCGAGTTAAT
>LPNX010016487.1:14627-46150 GCA_001517045.1 Pseudotsuga menziesii | reverse complement strand
TAAAATTCTTTGGAGGAACACTATGCTTCAACTTTTCATGATCTATATGTATTAAGGTAACCTTGTATTTATTTTGTTTGCATTTGTTGTGTTTTTCTATTTAGCTCTCCACAAAGTGTTTTGTGGAGAGATTAAAGAATAGAGGTATTTTTATTCTTTTTTGTGAATGATTTGATATTTCTTACAAAGTGTTTTGCAGGAAGTATTAGGTGTTCATCTCTATAAATACAATATTTTGCAGGCATAGTTTGTATTGCAGGTTATCCAAGCAAAGAAATTCCTTCAAGAAACATCATTCCGGCAACCTTTTCAATTCGGCCATCTACTTTCAGCCTGTTTTAAACAGGGTTATATTCACTGTTTAGTGAATATAAACCTTGATTTAAAGCCCTAACCTCATATATATTAATTTAACTTGTTATTTCCGTGGTTTTAGTATTGTTTAGGTGGCTGGAAACTCAGTTTCCAGTCAGTCTGTGAGCTCTATGCAAAAATAGCTCTGTCTCGAATACTTGTGGTATCAATTGATCCGCATCTGCGGTGAATGAAGTCGGTCTGAATTGGTTTATCCAATCTCTCGAGCCGAACGCAAGTTCCTTTGGGATTAACTTATTGCATACCTCTTGATAAATATTTTTTCAGCCCCCTAAACTTCA
Source organism: Pseudotsuga menziesii (assembly GCA_001517045.1). Lineage (NCBI taxonomy): Eukaryota > Viridiplantae > Streptophyta > Pinopsida > Pinales > Pinaceae > Pseudotsuga > Pseudotsuga menziesii. The sequence goes on along the minus strand of LPNX010016487.1, from coordinate 45,494 downwards.
TATTTCTGTCATACTTTCATTCAGAGATTTTTGTAAAAATTGTAAATTTTGTACTAATATTTTAACAGTAAATTTTTAGTGTTTTTATGTGATTTGCAGCGAAAAATACCTCGCTGGTTTTTGACAGGTTATTCATCTTTAAAGAAGAATTGCTACCCCAAAAGACATAAAATTTCCTCAAGCTTCAACCGGCATAAAAGGGGTTCCATTCCTCAACTTTCTCTCTCAAAATTTTCTGTTATTGTAAACCCCAAAGAGAGTCTCTTGGGGTATTCTTTAAAGTCTTGTAATCATTGAAATTTATGAGTAAGTAGATTAGGAAGAGATAGATAGTTAGTTTTATTTTCAGCTACCCACCTATCTTTGTGACAGACCATCATCTCTGTCTCAAAGATTGTTGTGAGGTGAGTTTACTATAGTTTAGTTGCTTTCAAGTTTCTGTTTATACAAGTTCCGTTTTTTTTGTTAAAGAAGTAACCATACAACCCATCCAACCTGTGTATCCTCTATCCACTTGTCATCTCCCTTTAGGGAATTCAAGCTGGATATGAAAAACAGGGTAAGTGGGGGCTTAGGTAATTAGATTAACTTTCCTTTTCTTGTACTACAATCTACAATCAATTTCTTTACTTCCCAATTTGTTTTGATTATTTTAAAATAAACCTTGCATATTAAACATCAAGATTAAAATAAATCTTTAAAATTTACCAACCAAGCTTCTCTATCTCCTGCTCCTCTACTCGGTTATCACCCTCTGGGGTACTCCGAGATACGACCAGGGGAAACGGAAGTCGTAGTCTAATAGGCATCCATCTAGAGACTTTTGAATCGATTAAAAACAGTGACTCGAAAGCTGCAAGGGGTAGCAGGCTGGGGACAGTCTCTAGGCGCTTCGTCGTCCTCCTTGTGAGCATCGGGCCATTGGGGATTGACTTGTGAGCTAGGGGTGGGATTTGCTCCCACCTGTTGAGCGCAACAGCAATCTTTCTTCGGTTTGAGAAAAACTAGATCGGGGTAGTCACACCACCGGATCTAAAACTAACTTCAAGAAGAACAACTCTAATTAAAATTTATTAAAATTAACCAAGAAGCATTGCAAAACGCCCTACAAATACAGATTACTACTTTTACTACAATCATTTTCACTTAATTTCACTGCAAGTACTACAATACATTTATTTCAAGCACTCTTTTACTACAATACAACACTACAATTTTTACTTCCAGCATTGTACTTTGCAGTTACATCTATCTACTTTTAGCTGTACAATCTTATGTGGTGAATGCTTATTGGCTTAAAGTTTTTCCATTTGTTTAATTTACGGTTGGTTCAATCGTTTTAACTCAAGGTGCTTCTCTGCCATATTGGAAATCTTATTTACATTGTATACATTGGTAAACCACCTGTGCATTGGCTTAATATTTGGTTCATTGACGAAAATGATTATATCATTTGTTATCTCATTGTTAAACATTTAAGTCGTAGTTTAATCATAGCTTAAATCTCTAAATTGTTTTGTAATCTTGTAAAGTGGTAACTTGTTTTTGGCTCCATTATCTAGGCACTGGTCTTGTTTTATATAAGGTATTAGCCTCATTCTGTAACGATCCCTTTAATTAATCTTCAATTAATTAATAAACCTGGAACATAGTCTTTCCATAGGGACTACCCCCCTTGGCTCTGTTGGGATCTTGCCTAAACGGAGGAGCTGTAGACTGTGGTGACAGTGGTCCCCAGCTCTCGCTTGCCCCCAAGGACACACATAGCAGGTTGTGACTTTCCTGCGTCTTAAAGTGTGAATTAGGCGGCAACACCTTCTGTTGATTTTCCTATAACCTGAATCTTTCGGGTCAAATCCTTTTCTGGGTCCATAGATCAGGGCATATCCTAGGTGGGTTCACTGAAATGTTGTGTTGATACTGACTCCATTGCCCAATGCACGAAAGGCACTGATCTCCTATCTCTAGTGCTAGCCCTAAATTGACCTTACTCCCGTTCTCTTTGCCAACATTCCTTGATAACTCAAGTTACCTGATACTTTCATATCTTTCATTGAGTCTGCCTCCTTGGTACTAGACAGTCCCAACTCTGTCCTTGCTCACCCTGTCACAGTTACGTTTCCCAAGACAGTGGTCATCTCCATCAGTTGCTTGTACCTAAACCCTAGATCTAGGGTTTCTATTTACCTTACACCTTATGTACCTCAAAGCCACATTTGATCTGTTCTGGTGTCTACATCTGATCTCTCCTGTCGGGAGTAGATCCGGGTCTCCCCCGTTGTTGCCTTGGACTTAGATAACATAAAGTGAAGGCTACCTTGATTGGCGTGACAACCATCCATTTGGGAGTCTAGGCAGTCTTGGTTCCACCCCCTTAGTTGCTTGCCCCTCTACCATCCATCCTGGATCCACCTTACACAGGAAACTACAAGGTTGGTGATAACAAGAGTCCCGAGTCCTGGAGGTTGCATGATATGCACTTCTACTTTAGTAAAGAAATGTGTCTGGTCAATAGAGAAAACGTCTCACCATAATCGAATCCCTCTTTCTGAGAGAAACCACGAACCTTGCTTTGTATTTCTCGATGTTTCCATTAGCCGCATGCTTGGTCTTATAGATCCACTTGGAAGACACTGCAGAATTCCCTTAAGGTTTCAGAACCACATCCTAGCAATCATTCTTCATGATCTTCTAGTACTTTTCGATCATAGCATCCTTCCACTCTTTTTTCTCGGTTGTTTCTGTTAATAATATGGGGAGAGGAGAAACAAATGAGTAGCAACCAAGAATAGTTGAACTATTTATTTCATATCATACAATAGTATATATACTATACATGATTGACTGTTCTAGCCAATACAAGCTAACCGATTATAGAACTGACTAACTGAATAGACTTACTAACAAGATAACACCCTCTAACACTCTCTCTTAATCTCGAGAGTTACTTTCTTAATCATGATACTCTAATAGCAAAATTCTAAAATGCAAATGCCTGTTGGTGTATGTCTCGGCGAGGTTTACAAACACTTAACAAAATTTCAAATAACTTTTGGTTTTCAACTCTGATTCATGATACTGCTACAAACTTTGTTCTTTTTCTTCTTCTTCAATGCTGCAAACTTTTCGTTATTTTTCTTCAATGTTTCTTCAGGTTCTTTAGGATTTCTTATGCTTGCTCACTGTTGTTCATTTCTAACAATGGTTCATTCTTCATCTTTGGGTTTTCAACATAGTAACTATTGGCAATATATATGGTCCATCAACTAATCCCCATATATCGAAGATTCTTTTTCTCATCTTCGACCTTGATCAAGTTTAGGCTACGGGTACACCTGTCACCTCCGTTACCTCTAGCGGTGGTCTATTCCACAATTTGACAAAACAAATCTCTTTGAGAGAGTATCAAATCATGTGATATCATGTGCCTTAGCGCTACAAGTATGCCTACTGAGAAAGCATACAAAAAACAGGATTACAACAGAATGGGGACACAAACATGTCTATGACAAGGCATTACAACGTGGACCAAAAAACTCAGAAACTCGAAGGTGTCGGGTACAACCGATCATGCACCTCAACATGCCTAGTTACATTATGGCCATTACATTCTTCATGCATCTTTTATGCTGTAAAAACAAAAGAATTTCATATAAGTACCAATTGGGAACCAACTGTACCTTTGGGCCAAACATTGGTACATAGATTGAATTACTGGAAACCCTATGGACATACTTCCATCTACCAAAACATCTAGGTACCACCCATGATACTCACAAGTTTGCTAGGAAAGTATTCTAGCTACGGGGTTTATCTGAATCAATCCAACATATTGCTAGGCTAACACAATGTAATGGTGACAAACTACAGCATAAATATGTGAGATACTTGTGCCACATGGGGCAATCTTGATGCATTCGCACGCAACAAATCGATGTTTATAGTCACTCTTTTGTTTCAATGGAGTTCGAATTTCTTCAACACATGCTTCAATCTTCACAGCTTGGTGTGTGTTTTTAATTTAGCAATAGATTGTAAAAAGCTTATTTTTGATGCAACTATTTTCATCCTTTTAAGCAACAACCTTGCTCTTCCAATACATGACAATAGTGTGGTTTTTACCCTTTGATCATTCTCAATCAATGTCTTTATGAGATTCTTTCTCAAAACTACTTTTAAAACTGAATTTGAAACTTCTTTAAAATATCCATTTTAGGGACTCCAATCCTTGTTTGGTTTTCAAGTAGAGTATACAATTTCTGCCTGGCAATGGAAATTGCACAATCCACATTGGAGTGCACGCCATGAATGCGAGGCTAGTATTCCATGTGGCCTCGATTCTTAAAGCTCCTCCCGTGGATTTGTTCACATTTCAGCCAAATTCCCTTTCACGGAGAATCTCATATTCCTTCTTTTCAAGGAGAAAGGGCAGCATAGTAGTAAAGCGGGCAACTCTTAAAGCAAATGCAGAGGTGCAAGAAATGGGGATGGTACAACTGCAACATACTTAACATCTAGTTTAATTGTTTAAGCATGTACTTTTTCCCATTATTGATAACAACCCATACGTTACAGACGGTACACGACAGCTTGTTGCAATGACTTCAGCATTGGCAAAGAAATATGGTGTGGACATCACTTATGTTGTTATTGATGAAAATAGCAGGGATACAATAGTAGATCATGATGCATGATTATCCAGTATCCGTTGGCATTTGGCTCAAGGTGGGCGAATAATTCAAGAAAATATATACCAATGTAAAAATTAAAAATTCTTACTCTTCAATCTTGAGGTGAATTGGCTACAGAAGTTTTTTGTAATGTAATTTTTATCTTTCATTGGTGGCTCTTGTATGGATACTCTGCAACATGGAACTCTTCGTAAATTTATCCTCTTTGTCTTCAAACCTCTCGCAACAATAGTAATAATGGCTGGTTGAGCACTACTTCTAGAATGCATGGGATTCTCTTAACAACTGCAGTGGATAGACTGCTTTCTCCACACAAAATTTTCTAACAAATGGAAGAGCCCTGCTATCCTAAAAATATCTCCTTCCCAGGGTTTAATCCTTCTTTGGATCAACCTATTGCTCTGATACCATGTTAATAATATGGGGAGAGGAGAGACAAATGAGTAGCAACTAAGAATAGTTGAACTATTTATTTCATATCATACAATCCTTTATATATTATACATGATTGACGGTTCTAACCGATACCGGCTAACCGATTATAGAATTGACTAACTGAATAGACTAACTAACGATATTACATCCTCTAACAATTTCTTCATAACTGGAAGGCTCTGCATCAATGATGTCACACATCAGTGCCACATAACTGGAGTGTGTCCGAGGCCTCTTTCTTTTCTGGAAGTCTCGTTTGGAGCATCATACGTTTCTACATCTTGGATTATCTCTCGTGCCCAAGCTTGTCTTCTCTTTTGGGTGTTCGCCTCTCGAGGTGGATCTACAGGTCTCCGTGGCTCTGTCATCATATTTTTTTGAAGTCCCTTTTTTTATAACCGTGTCTCTGAATTTGGGAGCTTCAGGTTCTTCTTCATGTGCTTCATATGAGTAAGTCTGCTTTGAGTGTTATGGTTGAACCGTCTTCACTCATTATTCGTCTCTTGTAGGTGATTGCACAATCTTTCCTACTAGTCAAATTCAGTTGCATGGTTAGAAACATTTCAAATTTTTGAAAACATATTAACAATGACACATGCTTATGCATAAAGACATATGTCACACAGTCATGCAACTATCTTAGCTAATGCTTCAACACAACATTCATGCATATCTTGTATATATACAGTAAGTTTCTAGATGCCATCCATCTCTACCATAACGCAATTAAGAGTGTCCACTACTCTCAACATGTTAGCAAAAAGGCTTCATTCTAGATAAGTAGTAATGAAATGTTGTACAGTACCATAGGACACTTACCCATCATATGCATATTAGTAGTGTATTGTTCATGAATGCAAACACTCTAACATACATAATACATTTCCTAAATCTAGGAACATAAATATGTCACAATTGAATAATATCATAACTAAATATACATGAAATGACAATTCAAATACTTATCTTTGTTTGTTTGGAAGACTCCGTCTTGATCTTTGTACCCTTGTAGGAATTACTGGAGTCTCTAACAGTGTGCTCTACTCCATTATCTGATTCTAAGGACATGTGCCCATCTTGTTCACAATTGACAATGTTGAGCAAGTCTTCTATATCATAGATGACTAGGAACTGTGTACTGGTGTTGAATTTGAGTGTTGTTGTTGCCTAATTTGCACCTTGGTTCACGTGGAAGAAATCTTCAAGCCATTGGGTGCGACCTTGGGGGCAAGCTCGAGCCAGGTGCTGTCACCTGATACTCAGCTCCTTCGTCTAGGCCAACTCCTAGCAAAGCCAAGGGGGGTGGATCCTATGAAAGATAATCTAAGGTGGTTTCTAATTATGAAAGTATGAAACAACAGGTTTTCTAGGAGTTTAAAATGAAATGGATTAAAATTGTTACCTACCAATTACTGCAATTAAATTACTCTTAGCAACCTTTAGAGAAATAGACAAATCATTCAAAACACATTGCGAAATTAACTTATGCAAAAAGGAGTAAATAGACTAGTCCCAAATGAAGAAAGTGTTTTGCATATGAGGGTTGCTAGTGTAGTCTTGGTGAAAGTATTGTAGTGTCTCAGTTTGTAAATTTTAGATTATTAGATGAGCGATTAAGGGAGTGGGTTAATTGTGGGTTTGGCCCAATAAGGAAAGCTCTTTTGAAATGAGCGCTAAAGCAGCTTTACCAAGTGTCCAAAGGGGCAAGGCATAACCTGCTTGGAGTATCCCCTTGACTCTGTGGTATCCACCCTTTCTGACCTCCCAATTTCTCAAGAAACAAGCTTATATGGATTTTCCTATTATTTTAGTCATGTGTATCCCTTTCTGGTACACCAGCTGATCAGACAAGCTGCAGCAGTGCAGAGCATACGGGGAAGGAGCCTTCATTAATTTTTATTAAAAGTCCTAATGTGGTGTTTATTAACAAACTATTCACGGCTATGAGTCTCTTTCTCCGTTTCGGGATACTCAGGAGAGCACAACCGAGTAAATTTTAAAATTTAAAAAAACAACTAAAAAGAAAAGATGAAAATAAACTTGTTTTCTAATTAATCCTACTACGAATCTCTTTTCCCCTTGCGGGATAATCGGGAAAGCGTGGGGTAAGTATTCATTTTCTTATGAAATGAAAAGCAACTAAACTATCAAAGAGAAATTAAATTGAGCTACTAAGCACACCACACCGATCCTCGAATGGGGATTGTAGAAGGCTTAACACAACCCTCCTGATCTCTTTTATTACAATTGTTATAGTCTTAAAATAACTCTTTTTGGGACGCCTGTGATCTTCATAATTTAGATCAACGAATTTACAAGTTTTCTTCGAAAAAAGTAAATGGAGAGAAGGGGTAAGTAGAGAGTATCTGGTTCGCTTGAAACTTCAAAATTTGAGCAGCGTGCCTCTCTACCTGTTCGACAAAAGACTAAAAAAACCAACGACTTTATTAGAAAAATGCTCCCAAACACTTTAGGAGTGTTTGGGGAAAGTACTGCAAAAAATTTTGGAAAAAATTCTAAGTTAAACTACTTTAAAGAAATGACAGAGTAACTCAAAAGGACAAGTCCTTTGAGGATCTTGGCTCAATTTTAGGGCAACCAATAAAAACCACTTTTTATCTTGCAAAATTTAACTTTTAAATACCAAAAGACAAAAATTTCGTCTTAGCCTTTAGATCTAACAAGAAGGCAACTAAGAAACGAAGAATCTCTATATTAGATCTAGCTTGCACTAGTTACTCAGATCCTTTTCTAATACAACCAACTGATCAGATGAAAATCCAGTGTTGTGTTTTTCTTTGTGTGGGAAAATTGTACAGAGGAAGCAGGAACAACTGAAAAGTGACTGCGGGGCCCCGTCAGGCTACATCTTTGTTGGTGTAGTGTTGGACATCCCCCCGTGACTCCATTCAACCCACATTTCCTTGTGTGCATGAAAATTCCCGGATAAATAGATTTTTCCTTCTATGGTTTCAAGCATGAAGCCCTAATATCTAGTAGTTGCAGTTGTAGTAGTGTCATGATTGCACAAAGACTTCTTTCAGAGTATCTCTGATACCATGTTAGAATTTAATGGTTATACAAGGTCTTATAACATTTAGAATCATAAATTCATAACCATATGCAATAGGATCACTGAAAGAAAGACAAGCACAACAACACAAAAATAACACAGAGATTTATCCTGGGAAACCACAAGGGAGAAAAACCATCAACTTCTTTTTAGTATAGATTCTGTCACCAAGACTAATGCCAACCAAGATAAGATAGATTCTAAAGACAAGGACAACTTCTTCTTTCCTCCAGCGAGTCTCTTCTTTTCTCTCATGCACCCTTGCTTGAGTGTGAGATATATTCAAATGAGAGGAGCACCCTCTCTATTTATACTCATCAAGTGAGTGACCAAATAACCTAAGTGGGTCAGCCTATTGCTCTAAACAGGGTCGATTTACCTAGGGAGACTCAAAACAACATTTATATAATATTCTTGTGGGTACTATTGATCCAACTTACAACAGAGGTTTTACCTCAAGACTTTTATATGACCAAGTACCATTAGAGGAAATTTCAACTCAAAATGGGCCTCCTAAAAAGAATTAATAAAATAATAGTTAGAATAATAAAATAATATTTATTAATTTTGGAGGAAGAAAAGAAAAAAACTACTTTTTCGTTTGTATTTTTGACATATCTCCCTGTGTTTTTACTCAAATTTCGATCGGGAGAGCTCATTGGATGCGGAATTAAATTCAGCATCCAACGAGCTCTCCCAATCGAAATTTGAGTAAAAACACGGGGAGATATGTCGAAAATACAAACAAAAAAAGTAGATTTTTTTATGATACTTATCCCCAAATTTATATTAAAAAGGTGTTTAAGACCTATACGGTATTTCACATTTAAAGCAATTTCATTGGCTAACACATGATGACATGGAATTTGAATCAAAGTTAAAAGGCCCATTTTGAGTTGAAATTTCCTCTAATGATCAATGGCATCTCCAAATGGAGGAATAACATCTCCGAAAGGAGGTACAACAATAATACAATAAGAATTTCTTTCAAAGTTATATTCTTCAACATAAGCAACATATTAGCAGGTATGGTAGGATGCTATGGTGCAGGGTGATGTGCATGATACAGTACTAGGATTGGAGGGACAACCAATTCCAAGTGGCTCTTGCAGAAGTACCTTCCTCGGTAAGAGGGAGTGTTGATGTTTGTAGCACTAGACAGGTACTTCCGTATGGTTTTGTGTCTAACAGATGAAAGTCCTCACAAATACATCTCAGACTTTGGAAATCTGCTTTAAGTGATTATTAAAGTAAATGTAATTTTATAATTAATGGAGTTTAATTTAATTCAAATGCACAAGTATTTGACATTAGTGAGTTAAATTATATCCTATCCATCAGATCATAAAGTGAAGGTGAGATCTAATCTTAACCATTGATCACTTTGGAGATCTAGGGATTTGGATTTAAGGTAAACTCAAGATTATAAAAGGAAGCTAAGGTGAGAAGAGGAGACATAGAAAACACATAGAGGGTGAGATAGTGAGATCTCATTTTATTGGGTGGAGAAGGACTTTCATCCAAGTGTGTAGAGGCAGGGTTCAAGAAAAGGAGCAACATACAACAAATGAAGTAGCGAATAGTAATATCTAATGATAGATCTTGAGGTGTGATAGGCTATTTTTGCTATTTTGCATTTCTCCTCAGATGGGCCATTATCTTAGGATGAGAGCCACGGTTTTATAATTATAAAATCATCTTAGTATTGGTTTTCTCTTAGGGGTTTTTCTAGAAGTATTACCTAGAAATTATAGATATACATGTGTTTGGTTTCCTTGTTGTGCTTCGGCTATAATTTTCTTAAGTAATCTACGTAGCACAAAAAAATTCAGTGAGCTGCAATTTATTTTTTGACAAGGAAATATCACTAGGTATTTGCTTGTCTAGATATGGTGATTAAAGGATAAAAATTAACACTAATGGCCACTTTACTGGTTCTCCATGTTCCTCCATACTGGTTTCCTTTTTGGTTCCATGTTTGTTTGTGCTCCCAACCTTAGATTGATGATTGTTGTTTCTCATGGTGGTGTGGGTGCCAATAGATCGAAACCTTAGCTATTGATTCTTCTTTCTTTGATTCTTAGGTTGTGTTCTTCCTTGAGTTCATGTAGCTCCTTAGCTTCTTTTACTTTTTATCTCCTTCCTAGGGATTTTCTTCATGTGCTTCTGTAGTTTTTTCCCTTTTGATTCAGCTTCAAACTCTTCATCTAATGTGTTAGTAGGGACTTCAATTATTTTTCTTAAAAGGAATTGTTCATGTTCCCCCTTGGGCCCTTCTTGTTTAGTAAGAGAGACATTCTGTAATATAATTTTCTTTTTATTATACCAAAGCTTCATAAACTTCTTTTTTATATTAATATTATTATTTGTACTAGTTGATTCCATCCATGGATATCCCAAAGCAATATCTACATCATCCATATTGATGGCATGAAAATATGAATGCACCACATATTTATCCATATTAATCTTCAAATCTTTAAAAAATTTAACATTTTCAACCCCAACATGTGTGTGCTTTGAATATGCTTTGTAGGGACTTGCAATCTTTGGGGCAAATTGACATTGATGCGATTATACTCGTTACTAGGGTTTATAGAAATGATAACATTTTCTTGCTGAATACATCCATAAAACTATAATGGTAAGTTGTCACATGAAAACACACCCTTAGTGCGCTTTTTATAATGCTTCATAGCATGAGATCATCTGTCTAAAAATATTTTTTTTGAATCCTTCATGCGCTTTTTATAATGCTTCATAGCATGAGATCATCTGTCTAAAACTATTTTTTTGAATCCTTCATCGGGAAGTTTTGACATCTTGTTATGGTTAAAAAATGCCACCATCTAGCACCATCTTCTTTTAGATCATGGATTGGATAGTACCTTCAAATCTTTCTTGTTACTAACTTCTTACATTTTATGTATTCTTCAATAATAGGACAGTCATCATTTCCTATAAATTCCATTTTGCTTGTTATAACTCCATAATAGAGCTACAATTTTGAAGAAAATCACTTTACTCTTGAGACGACAAACTCAAAAGCAGCATAACTCCCTCAACATTTCTTGGAAAACTCTATTGTGACCACAATTATGAAATGCCACGGTCATTTTACATTGAATGGGACTAGTTTGATGGAAATCTAATCACTATCAAAATATATCAATTCTGTGATCTGCACGACTGTTATAGTAAAAACCCTAAAAGAAGTTGATTTTAAATTAACGATAACTTCTTTTCTCGTACTCCGATTTGGATGATTTTTTTTAATTCAGTGTCTTGGAAAGAGGAACTCAGATCTACAACTTGTTTTTGTTGATTCTTCACAAAAGTCTTAAGAAATGGTGTTGATTTCCATTGTCCTCTTTTTTCCTTCAAATTCTGTAAACAAGAAATCTTCCAATTTTTAGCTCAAGAAATAGTTCTGATACCACTTGTAACATGATCCTTAACCCAAAAATTGAATCACAACAATGATATAGAAGAGTGTAACAGGAATCACAAGTCAAACTCATAAAATCATGAGTTTGACTCATATTGCCCTCAAAACAAGCCGATTTGGTTCAAGCCGAGTCAAACTTGGGTTGACTGAGTTTGACTCAATCAACTTGAGTCAAACTGATGGCAGACTATCCTTAAAATAGTCTACTCTTGAGGATCATTATGAGTGTAGAATGCTACTTCACTCTCAACATAGAGACACCCTTCAGAATTGCACTTTCTATGTAAACTAATCACCGAAATATAATTATGCGGAGTCAAAAATTAACTAACTCTAACTATATTTGGCGCCCTTCCTCATTTTAGTGACTTCTATTCATTTTTCACTAAACTTATTGTTGTTCCTTACCTTGGTTTATTTTCTTTAGATCCTTTTACTTTTATCCCTCATCACCTTCAACAACACACTTACCATAACACTGTGCCTTTTACACATAACGAACACTGTGACTACAGTGTTCAACCACCATTGACCTATGGATACTGAATCTCGTCCGTTGACTGGGTATGCTCATTACCAAGATCTTTCTTCACCGCTGATCTACTTGATGAAGCACAGATACCGTCGATTTACTTCCACAACGCACAACAACCCTACATCTTGACTCTGTATAAACTCCATTTGCTTTCAAAACATGATATGCAATTCAATATCGTCGACCTGGCCTTTAAACACTCGGGGAGCATTGGTTTGACTGTGTGCTATCGCCATTCAATCTCTTTCTCCACTATCTATTGGATCTTTAAACATTCAGGGGACGTCAATCGATTGTATAAACCCTTAAAATGTTCTCTACGCATCCATAGCGCAGACCTGCCTATAATTTCTCACAATATGCTACAGATTTTCATCATATTGAATTTATCTATTCACACCATCGATTAGTCTCTAAAACACACAGGAGCCAAAGATTTACGGTGTATAATCACTATTCAACTTCTACACACCAGAATATCGAACTTGCTTGCAATTCTTGCAAGGTATCGAAATTCTTTTCCTCCCCAAATTGATCAATAGGCTCATACAATATGATATAAACAGGAAATTGCTTTCGATTTGTAATTACAACTATAGAATTGCACAATGCTGAATCATAAACAAGAAATCAAGTTCAATATAATAGTAAACCTTCTTCTAGCTTGAATTTCTGCAATTAGATCTTTACAAACCCTCACAGATCTAAATTCCAAGCTGCAATTGAACTAAACAAAAGCTCTGTGAGCCTTTCAAAAACCTCCGTATTCCAGTTACTTAACACAATAACTTGACTACATTAAATATTAAATGTAACCTATTGATTACATTTGGAACAGGATGTAGTATCCTTATCCACCTTATTCAACATTTTATTTTTAACAAAATAAAGCAGATTACAAATATGTGAGACCCTAAGTCTCCTTGACCTAGTGGAAGTCTATGCTCCTGCATCACAAACTCAAGATTTTTTCCTTAACGGGATTTAAAGCTCCGATTTTTTGAACTACACACCCAAGAAAAGTTTTTAATACCGATTTTCACTGTTTTTGGTCATTTTTTGCTTTTTGGAGGTGTGTCTTCCTACTTGAGGTGTTAAGTAGTAATGGAAATATTAAAATATTACCATTAATTGTTTAAGGATGTTTGAGATTGGTTCCAACCTCATTGGAGTTCATATGCAGAAAGTAGAATTTTAGATCCCGTTCAGAATTCAATAGACTTAACAGTTTTTAGGATTGCAACATTTCCACTGGATTCTATCGTGTATAAGGGTGAGGGATTGACATTTGATCAAGCACATCAACCTCTCTATGTACCTTGATGTTGGTGGTGCTGATTGTTGAACTCCTCTATCATGACCTTAATAAAAATGTACCCTTCAATCAAGCAAAACCACTTATTAAGCATGATAAATGTTTTCTAATTCTACCTTATTTTAATGCTTGGATTATGAAGTTTTATCAAAATTGTAGGGTGTTGACTAATGTCCTTGGAGGATCAACTTCGAGATTCGCGGTAGAAGCAAGGGCTAAAGCCTAGAAGAGGGGGCACAAGGTGCTATTGATGAATATGATCTTAATATAGGCAATGGTTTATCTATCTAGATTCATCTTATGATTGAGAATTGATATATTTTGGACATATATTGATATCTTGCAATATATGGACATGGCTACTTTGAATATCAATGAAAAATGCTTTTTTAAATTCAAAATATGTGTATCATTTAATTTTTTGTATTTGCCAATTTTTCCTCTACTCAATTCAAAACTTTGACTCTTTTGCGTTATTGATTTATTGTCGATTCCATTGATGTAGAACCCATGCACTCTTTAGAAACTAGCCTAGATCCAAATCCTAGGCTCTATCAAGTGCTGAGACGGATCAAATCTCTCGAGGTGCAAACCTCTTTTTAGGTATTGCACCGAAGGAGCTATTCGAAAAGAGGTTTACACCTGGGTAGATTTGATCCCTCTCCAAATTGAATATATAAATGAATTAGGCACTTTGAAATACTAGTATTATATTTAATTATGTAATTAAGATATCTAATATATATAACTCTAGAAAGACTTCTAAATTAATTGCATTTACTCCTATTACATCCTAATTATGCAATCTACGCATATAAACTATTAATATATAATTCTAATAACTTTTCTGAATTAATTTCACTTTTGAATGGATCAATGGATTGGACTTTCTAATATACCATTATGACACCCTAATTATGCAATCTAGATTCTAAATAACTAATATATAACTTCAACCACTTTTCTAAATTTCTGACTTGTTTTGAAGAAATATGATCAAAGCAAATAGCAAGAAAAAGTCCAAATATATGACATATTTAAACTGTTGCATAATTTATTATATCCTGAGGATTAGATCAACTTAATGTTATTAATTTATTCACTAATTATACAGATAAGTAGAATGAATCCCTTTAACCTTGACTTCCTAATGAGTTGGAAACACTAATCTATAGCATGCTTTGGATTTGTTCGAGAGTATTTTTTTTCTACAGCATGCTAATTTGGATTTGGTGGAGAGTTTTTTCTTTTTTCTACAGCATGCTTTGGACCGACCTACCAACGAATTAAGAAACACTAATTTACAACATGCTTTAAATTTGTTTGAGAGCTGCTTTAAATTTGTTTGATAGTTTTTTTCCTACAGCATGCTTTGGATTTGTTTGTGAGTTTTTTTTCTTTGCAGCATGCTTTGGATTGACCTACTAATGAATTGGAAACACTAATCTACAACATGCTTTGGATTTATGTGAGTTTTTTTTCTACAGCATGCTTTGGATTTGTGTGAGAGTTTTTTTTTCTACAGCATGCTTTGGATTTGTGTGAGTTTTTTTGGGAAAATTTCCTTGAAACATGATAATAATTTGAATTTCTCGCATAATTTTGCAGAGGTTTTCTTTTCAAAAAATGATAATATCTTGAATGAAGTCTATGCTTCTTACAACTGGGTAATGTGGTTGTCGATGTATTGATGGTTGTTGTGACTTCTAGAGTGTTGGGAAATGAAGAGAAGTGCACCCCTGCACTAGCCAATGCCACCGAACACGAAAGTACCACTATACAACACAGTACAAATTCAACTGCAGAGCCCATTTCTGCATAAAAGTAGCCCATCAGTTTAGGTTAAATCAGATGCTTTGTAATTTCTGAGTATAGAACTGAAAGAGAGAAAAACAAAAAAACAAAAAGAAGAGTTAGATGGTTGCTTATTAAAATTGGTTATATATAATTATAAAAATTAATATATAATTAAGGTGAATTCCTTTAAGAGCTAAAAATGAGTTACTACATTCTTCTGGTAGTATCCTTCAATAAGAGATAATTGTGAACCCCTTTACCTCCCTTCCGTGCATTCACAGATAGAGTTTGAGTGTGAATGGATATAAGCTCGTCTAATTTGATCTCTGCGCCTTCAATACGATGAGGAGATTTGTTGAATTCTGGTGTAACTATAGGGCTTGTAGTTACACCAAAACCCACGCTTTATCCTACGGGGAAGGTGTTTGACATGTTTTGGCTTACTGGAGCAGAGAAATGATAGTTCCAGTAATATTTCAGGTAAAGGAAACCCTAAGGAAGTTGCAAAAGATAATTTTCTGAATACACAGTGCCCAAAATGGTCGGTAAATACACCATTTNTGAGTCAACCATAATGGTTGAATTGACATATTTGTCATAAAAAAAACTACTTTTTTTGTTCGTATTTTTGACATATCTCCCTGTGTTTTTACTCAAATTTCGATTGGGAGAGCTCGTTGGATGCGGAATTTGATTCTGTATCCATTGAATACCCACACTGCATACTTTTGACGGACCCCGCTACCCCAAAAACAAGAAATACCTGAAAAAATGTGATGATGACATTATCATCACGTTTTTTCCAACGAGTACCCACACTGCATACTTTTGACGGACCCCGCTACCCCAAAAACAAGAAATACCCCAAGAACATGTCATCAACACGTTTTTTCAGGTATTTCTTGTTTTTGGGGTAGCGAGGTCCGCCAAAAGTATGCAATGTGGGTACTCATTAGATGCAAAATCAGATTCTGCATCCAACGAGCTCTCCCGATCGAAATTTGAATAAAAACACAGGGAGATATATCGAAAATACGAACACAAAAAGTAGTTTTTTTCTTTCTTCCTCCAAAATTAATAAATATTATTTTATTATTTTAACTATTAGTTTATTATTTTCCTTAGGAGGCCCATTTTAGACCTCAAAATTTCTTTAATGAGTTATCAAATATGTCCGTTGCGGCAGAAATGCTGGCCAATCTGTTCAAGAAGGCGAGTGAGTTATAGGACATCTATGTTGTTATTGGCGCAAGTATAACTAGCAGTATTACTGATACCCGTGGACACAGAGATGCATTACTTTAAGACTGGCATAGGAAGGTTCTGGGTGGCTGTCACTTAATTCCTTCTGGTTTTTCAGCATAGGCTTGATTGTGTGCTTAGCATGGTAATCTTATTTTGATTTTGTTTAAACACATATTTATACAAATCTTGGAAATGGATGCAAAGTTAACGCACACAAAGGAACTACTTACAAGAATTAGATCCCATGCTAAGCGCACAATTTGGGAAAATTGTTAAATCACAAATTATCGCAAAAATTGGGGATATAAAATGCATAATTTTTAAATATGTAGCAAGCATAATACCTTCTACAAATCCACGCCAATTTTGGCGAAGGAAAATTATATATTTCATATCTGTAACAATATTACTATAATACCTCAACCCAGACTTATGGCAATTGATGCATAGGCTTTACATTCTATGGAAGAACACCGATTTTGGAAAAGGACTTGTATTAATCCAGATGGTAGTGGTAAAATAGGATCCGTTCGGCTGCCTTTTACTTGATAATAAAAGTCAAGTCTAAATCGAGAACTGCATCCGCGCATATCATGTATGTCTGCTATCTCTTCCATAATACGATGCATGTTTGCTATCCCTTCCATTTCCCATTGTGCGTTACTGTTGCATCCATCAGATTGTATCGAAGTAGAATAGACGAAATCTCATTACTAAACCAATAGTTCCTGTCAATCTCTTCCGTGATCCCCCCACCAAGGAAGAAAGAAAGGATGATGAGAATGGTTTGTTTCGAACCTGTGCATTCCTAGAAAAACCGAAGGAGAGCTAATGTCTGGCTTTCAAAAAAGCTTGATCGCACTTTGATTAAAATAAATGACTGTAGGTGATGCCTGTTCCATGTTTAGATTTTTGAGAGTCACGTCACAAATACAGTAACGCTGACTTTTGGCAACGATATGTATACGTTACAAAACTGTAATAATTATTAATATAATACAAATGTTACAAATTATGATTAGACAAACATTACAAGGTATCCCTCATACAAGATTAGACAAATGTTAAAAGATCTCCCTCATATTAATAGTCGACATAATATAGACAAACGTTACAAGGTCTCCGCCATTCAAGATTAGACAAACCTTACAAGACCTCCCTCATATTAATAGCCGACATAATATGGACAAACGTTACAAGATCTCCCTCATACGGGGCTATAGAGCGCCTCTCGGTGCAATAAAAAAAATCATCCACAACAAAAATAACACCAAGGTATAGAAAATAATCCTTAAGGTTGGGTAACACGATCAATTACTCATTATGGAAGGAATCACTCTACAAGCCATGCTTGCTACAAGGCAATAGCTCCAACGTATTTTATATAATGATACTCATGTGTATATTTATACAATCTCATTAGTAATTTTAGGAGACCTATCCCAATTACCCTATCCCTTATTGTTATATTCTTTCTTCTAACTACTTAGTAGGCCTATTTATTAACACAAACTACCAAGTAGATCTATGGCCACATTGCATACATTATCCCATTGGTACCTCCCTAAGTACCCTTTATTAGCCTCCCTAGATACATTACATGGTCCATTCTTATATACACTTTTTACCACCATTATGTTTTATCAGAAATTCTAATAAATTTGTGGTTGGCATGACTCTAGCGCATGCCTTAGAACTGCTTTTTTCCATTGCAATTGATCCTGAAATAGCATGGAAAGAAAAGAAAATAGGCAGCATGGTTAACATCGTTTAAGTGTCTTTTGTAAGCCTTTTTCTAATTTTGAATGGGGACATAAATGTGGCTGCCATAGAGTTCAATTTATTGCAATTGATTAATGTTCTACCTTCAACGTTTGAATTTTTATTTATTGCAATTGAAGAATGTTTTACATTCAACGTTTGAATTTTATTGATTTTTTATTACATTACAAACTATGGGTGAGTCTTATATACACTTTTGAGTACCATTATGTTTTATAATAAATTTTGACAAATCTAAGTGACTGGCGTGACTCTTGACTTTTGACTACCTTTTTAATTGATAATTAAAAGGACAGTGAAAGAACATAAAATATCATAACATGGTTTAAGTGACTCTTTTCTAATCCTGTAATGATGAATGGGGAAATAGATGGGGCTGCCAAAGAATTCAGTTTAATGCAACTGGCTTGATCTTTGTGGACGCCTTGACTTCATTTTCATGAAATAATATCCCATCTTTGCATAGTTGATAACTTTCTATGGCTTACATGATACACTTCGTGCTGCGTGAAGGCTTCCTGTTAAAATGCGAAGACAAGATGAAGTTTTAGTTGTTGAACGTGCCATCGAAGCTTTGGGGTTGCAATCTGTACGTGATTCCTTAGTTGGTACAGTGGAAGTGCGAGGGATCTCTGGAGGACAGAGAAAACGTGTAAATGTTGGGCTTGAGCTGGTGATGGAACCATCTCTTTTGTTCTTAGATGAACCGACATCTGGTTTAGACAGCACTTCTTCACTGTTGCTACTAAAAGCTCTTCGTCGACAAGCTTTAGCAGGAGTAAACATATGTATGGTACTTCATCAACCAAGGTAACTTTTGTATAATCATGACCAGCATGTGTTTTTGCTTAAGTGCAGCATGACTTAAGATTAGCAAAAACAGAAAATGTGAAAGAAGTGAACAGTTTTCACTTACGTACTGAAGCAAATAGTCCCTTTTTATTTACAGCTTTTGTAACCGATTTGCTTGTTTTATTTTAATTTTTTCAGCTCTGGATTATTCAAGATGTTTGATGATTTATTGCTGTTGGCTAAGGGTGGACGGACTGTGTATCTTGGACCTGTGGATGAAATTGAAGAATACTTTTCTAGCTTTGGCATTATATTCCCTCACCGTGTGAATCCGCCAGACTACTTTATGGACATCTTAGAAGGGATTATAAAGCCCAAAGGAAATCCAAGTTTTGATTGCAATATTCTTCCTGTTAATTGGATGTGCCGTAAGGGGTATGAGGTTCCTATAGATTTACAGGAAGCTTTTGCAAACACTGGTATCTCGACAAGCGAGGAAACAAAGAAAGAATCTTTTGACATGGAAAAGAAAAACCGATCTTTTGGACAAGATTTATGGGAGGAAGTCTGGAGTAACATTGAACTGAAGTGGGATACTTTTAGCCATAGCTTCTTGAAGTTTGAAGATCTTTCCAATCGTCAGACTCCTAACTTCTTCATACAATTTAGACTCTACTTTAGAAGGTAACGAATATATTTAAAAGACGTGTATGACAAGTTTCACGGCCAATGGTTATTTAGTTAACATCTTATCTTCTTGCCAAAACTCTCCACTGTATAATTCACGAGTACTTGTTTACTGTTACCAGAGTTGCTAAACAGCGTTTCCGAGACTTCAGGGTACAGTCACAAGATTACCTTATTTTATTGCTTTCTGGAGCATGTATCGGGATCCTGGCTAAACTAACAGATGAAAATTTTGGAGTACTCGGGTACACATATACATTAATTGCAATGCGTAAGTATCAGTCATGCTAACGTGCTTAGCATTCAAGGAAAATGGTATTTTTATCTTATGCTAAATGCTTTTGACATGGTCTTCCTTGTCCTTTGGGTTGTCTTTACGAATTTCGCATGGAAGCTCATAGTCTACTCTCCATTATTTTATATAATAGTATCGTCATATACGTCAGTTTTTTAACTACTGTAGTTCTTGGTCGTTGACATGCAGCTCTTCTATGCATGATATCAGCATTGAGAACATTTTCTCTGGACAGACTGCAGTATTGGAGAGAGAGTGCCGCTGGCATGAATAGATTAGCATATTTTATTGCAAAAGATTCTGTTGATCTCTTCAACATAGTGATTAAACCGCTTGTGTATCTTTCTATGTTCTATTATTTCAACAATCCACGCTCAACGTTTACACAAAATTATGTTGTGACACTTGCCCTCGTCTACTGTGTGGTGGGAATTGCCTATATTTTTGCGGTCACTCTCAATCCAGGATCAGCTCAACTTGTGGGTTACGATATAATCTATTAGATCTGTCTTCTTAATTTCAAATTGGCTTGGTACATGTTTCCTTGCACCGTTAACAAAGCGTTTTTTGGTTTAACAGTGTTCTGTACTTCTTCCCGTCGTTTCAACACTGATAGCAACTCAACCAACCTCCAATGGTATTTTGGAGAATCTTATACACTCAACTTATTCACACTGGGCTCTCCAGGCATTTGTGGTAGCGAACGTAAAAAGGTGTGCTGCATCCTGTTCTTATTTAATGTACAATATTGATTTTAGGTAAAGAGCAATTTCAAAATATCTGTTACAGTAATGTATTCTTGAGGTGCTTTAGGAATGCTTTGAAAGGTCGAAGCAAAATTTCAAAGAAAACTAAAGATTTCTTGCTTTCTTAAAATCTAATATACTATAGTTATCAAAACTGAAAACGTTTTTCAAAAATAAAATTATAAAGAAAATCAACTACTTTATTTTTTTAAAGTAAAAAAAATTCAACTAATTTTTTATTTTTAAAATCTAATAAACCAAAAATATTGTGGATGAATATAAATAACTATCATTATCACTTCAAATAATTTACTATGGTTTTTTAAAATTTCAAACATTTATAATACTCCCAGTTCTTAGCTGTCAATATAACCTTTGGTACGTCAATAACCAAAACGGTTCTGTGTCTAACAAAGTTGGTCAACAGTTTACAAAAAGGGCGTATAATATAGCTCGGCGAGGCTGATATAAGACGTTGTTTGGTTGCATTGCTACAATTTTTCACTGTGTAAGGGTTCAAGAGTCAATGTGTAAACATAAATTGTAAATATAACCTTTGGTACGTCAATAACCAAGACGGTTCTGTGTCTAACAAAGTTGGTCAACAGTTTACAAAAAGGGCGTATAATATAGCTCTGTGAGGCTGGTACCAGACGTTGTTTGGTTGCATTGCTACAATTTTTCACTGTGTAAGGGTTTCAGAGTCAATGTGTAAACATAAATTGTAAAACAACTACATATGTATATGTGTTGTATTTCCTTCATGACAGGGTCCAAAAATAATTTCAATAAAAAGTAAATACGCATCGAAGAATATGGTGGCAGAAGATAAGGACGATTGGCATCAAGGGTATTCAGAGGGTTTGCAGTCAGAGAGGAAGAGATGCTTACCATCCTCTATCTCATTGAGGCTCTCTCTTTTGTCGGAATGGATCATCGAAAGCGCCAAAGGGTTCCATATAGGTCTTTGATCAGTTATTTTAACGGTAAGAAGTCTCCTCTCGCAAAGACGGCTCTATGGTTCAGATCTCCCTGACCCAGGTTAACTAACCAAGGATAGGGCAAAATTTCTTCATTTTGTTGGTTTTTTTTCTCTGGCTAAGGGGAAAATTTCTCAATTGTGTTGGCTTTTTTTCCTCTTTTTTATTTGAAAACACAGTTGATAAGTATGTTGTGCTCAGGAGAGGCCCTTGGTATTACTAATCCTCTTGTTTGGTTCTTCTACCTTGGAGTGGACACTTTAGTTTAGATTGGGCTATGAAAGATCTACGCTTTTTGCAGGTTCGGCTCCCAAGCCTACTGCTCCATCTCCATAATGAAAAAGTCTTACGAGCAATAAGGAGTCCACATCAGGCTGAACTTCTTATCCCAAGCATTGACTCCCCAAAATTGACTTCCTAGGGGAGATCTCAAAAGAGAATTGTGGATGTGATCTCTTTTTTGGTAATTCTTTTTCTTGGTGTACTTTGCAATTAAGATCACGTCGGTGAGTAAATTCGGTTGGTATAGCTCTCAACCAACTCCATTGAATGTTGGGTTTTTCTGCTTCTTTTGCATAGGTTTTTTTGGTTACTTTATATACAACAGTTTTTAATACAACAACTGTTCATTTCTTTTGCTCTCTGACTGTCTTTGATTGTCTCTGTTTATCTCTGCATTCATGCTCTCTGTTGTTCCTCTTTTGTATGGGGTTTAAGTCAAACTTGATCCTGATGTGCATTGTTTAAATCCACATGGTATCAGAGCACCAATGCGTTAGCTTCTTCCATCTCCTTTTGGCTGCAGTGTTTGGACATTTTTGCAGGGTATCTCAAGTTTTCTTCTTCCATCCTTGCTCTGCTCTCTGCTGTGAGCATCTCTGTTCAGAAGCTACTACTTGAAGACATCATCGATCACATTTTTGGTGATCTCTATTCTCTTTCTTGGCATCTTCTTTTCCTTACTATGGCAGATAAGTTGCTAAAACCTGTTTTAACTCCTCACAACTATTTTAGCTGGAAATCAACCATGGTTGTTTTACTTAGGAGTAAAGGTCTGTACAGGGTCACCACTGGCTCAGAAAAAGAACCCACTCAAAATGTTGAGAAACCTAAATGGCATAAGCGTTGTGATGAAGCCTTAGGATTAATCTATCTCTCTCTTTCACCTGAACTCTTGTTTCACTTGGAAGGGTTTATGTCTCTCTCAAACTATTTAAGAGAGGTGACCCCTCCATTGTAATTCATGAGCTTTGGCACCGAAATTGGAATAAAGAGATTTTGTCTGGGACTACACTCTTGTCTACTTGCTTGATGAATGAATGAGTTGATGACTGGCACTGCTTTTCTTTTGCACTAAGACATATCTGACATAGCTTTTGTATCTTTCCTTGTACCTGCTTAGTTGCGGGTTGAAGGAGGTGATTTTGAGAGAGGCGCATTGGTGGGGGGAATTGCCCTGTGCTGGATCTCGGCAATTGGTTATCAGGGAGTTGAAATTCTATATGATTTCTTCTTCTTGTACTTCTTTTAGCTTACATTTCCTGTTTATTTGCCATTCTGATTGATTTTCCTTGGTCTGGCAGGAAAACAGGGGTGCTAAGGACACTGGCAGAAGCAACACTTCATCAAAAGCTTGTCTGGAAATCTTATTTGATCTCAAGAAAGGCATTCTTCATCATCCAGGAGGTCATCAACAATGATTCAGGTATGTTTCTCAGGTAAGTTCTCTAACTTTTGATTTTCATGCATTGGCCATTAATAATTTTCATTTAAAAACCCTCATTTAGCATTAGGAAAAATCATCGGACCAATTTGCACTGGGAATTTGCAAATTCGGCGATCTAGGTTTTGTGCGGCATATTGAAAAACCCCCTCTCCCTCAAAAACGTCTAGATTGGACTCCTTTGCTCTCCTATAGTCATTGGTCTCTATCTGGGAGAAAACGCCCTACTTCAACAAGTCAACCATTTTCCCACTGTTTTTTGTCCGGTTTCTTCTGGGTATTTTTCATTATCAAATATTTTATCCCAGATAATGTGCAGGAAGCCATAATTGTCCGTATCAACTTCGTCCTGAGGATTTCTCAATCATCCGCTTAATAAACCCCCCTAAGGTCTGGATTTGTTCATTTGAACCAACACACTAAAATACTAGATCTGACTTAAATCCTTGTAAGCCATCTGTTTTAAACACCTGAGTAAAATTTCCAATCTCAAATAACCACCCCACTCGGGTATCCTTAATTTGTGGCTTTTCCTTAAATCTAGGGTTTCAGACACTCACCTTACGAATTCTCTGTTAGGAGTCTGATCTGGTGATTTGTATTGGGTCTTTCCTTTCAGGTTTGATCGAGGTCTCCCCCTTTGTCACTTGGGCTTCTTTAGTGGCATAAAGCGAAGGAATCCTTAACCGGCGTGACAACCATCCATCTTTTGGGGGTTAGGATTTTCGTAGGTCATAGCTTTAGTTGCCTGTCCCCTCAGCCATCCTGTATAGGATTCATCTATCGGGGAAACTACAAGATCTGTGATAATAGGTACAATAGTGGGCATGAAAATCAAGACAATTGGTATAGTCATTTTGGCACGTTTTTTAGGCAGCTGGTTGGCAGAAAATTTGACTGTGAAATTTCTGAATTTATTCAACTGGCTGAGCACTGTGGTGGAGATAAATTCATCTCTGTTTTTTTTCGTTGTGTTTCAATTTTATACTGAAAATAAAATTCTCTCTCAAGAACAGGTTTTTCTTGGAGGTAGGTAGGGGTTTTGCCTGGGTCATTTGACCAAAAATTTATGATTCTGAATTTTTATGTGTGACTGTGTTTTTATTACTGCTCATTAAAAGTTGTAAAATTCTTCATTTGTTTCAGTCATATTTTGTTTATGAGAAATGACTTAATTTGCAGCAAAAAGTAAATTGGGTTGGGCTTTAACTAATGATGAAAATAGTGGTTGAAACCGGGTTGGGGGAATGAGAAAAATTTACATGGTATCAGAGCTTTGTTAGAGAAAGAGTAGAATTTTTATACAGTGAAAAATTTCAGACTGTTAGTGAATTCTTTTGTCAGTGGGAAGCACCTTGTTGAGACTTGAACTTTGCAGTGAAATGGCAACAGGACTTAGGTTGGAGGATATGCTTGATGGGGCTTGGAATTTTGTCCCATGGAAAGCTAGATTGGTGCTTATATTAGAGGAAAATGAGTTATGGGATGAAGTTGTTCACAATGCTACAACGAATCCTATTGTAGTTCATACTTCCACCGATACACAAGCACTTTCTGCCTTCAACAAGAAGGACATAAAGGCTAGAAGGTGTTGTCCGCCAATTGCACAACAGCAGTAGAAATCTAATGAAAGTTGTCTTCTCACTTGAGAAAGTGGGAGAGGTGTGACCTTGGGGGCAAGCACAGAGCTAGGTACTGTCACCTACTCCTAGCTCCTCCGTTTAGGCTAACTCCTAACAAATCCAAGGGGGATAGTCCCTAACAAAGAGTTTTCTAAGGCTCAATGTAATTAAAGTGTTTTACTTAGTTGTGGATGTGAATGGGTGTTACTTAGGAGGTTATTATGATTAGAAGTGTTTGTTTATTACAAGAATGACAATTAATCAAAAGCAATCCACATTGCTGACAAGAGATTACACAGATAAGCAAAGATTCCAGACTTGTAACTTAAGCATTTAGATATAACAATTAAAATGAACCATAGACAATTGATCAAGATAGATAATTATTCAAATTTAATCAAGGACCAGTGCCTTATGGAGTCAACAAAATGCGTAAATAAAATGATAAGTCTAGGAATCAAGCTAATGAGTATTAGATTGTGCGAATGCTCTTGGTAGGTTTTAAAGTTTTTACGTGCTCTTAATTAAAGTGTCTGGAAATCCTAACCGGAAATACCTTCAGTGGCTTTGTTCGAAGACATGACGGACCTGTCTGGAATCACAGCTAGGTGTTCAATAACTTAACCAACTGTGTCCGGATTGGGTTGCCCGCGCCCACACTTGGAATTTGCCCACTTGTCTAAGTATTTAATCGAGACAACGCCGGTGCGTTGGTTATGGGGTAAAAAGTTTTAATTATGTTCCTTTTGCGCGAGCTTAACAAGTTCGTTCACCGTTCTGAGTACGAGCCCAACCCGAAAGTCGGCAGAGCATACTAGGTGAAGGATGATCAACGAAGTTAATTAATTAAAGGGAGTGTGTGTTGAAAAGTTTTATTAAGTTAATTGATTAAACTCTCCGACAGAGAGCGCTCTTGACCTTGTCTTATGACAAAGGTTCAAGAGTCTTATCTAATCTAGATGCCTAATGCAAGGATTATGCAAGACTAATGATGCTCTTTGATAGAGAGTGCTCTTGACTTGTGTTTCTGCAAGTTCAAGAGTCTTACTTAATCTATTAATTTGATTAAACAGTATGATGCACAAAAAATAAACTGAAGATGGTTTGATTAAACTCTCCAACAGAGAGCTCTCTTGATCCACCTTATGGTGAGATTCAAGAGATTTATGAATATTAGGCAATTGACTTACTTATAAAAGATACACAATTAAGAGATGAAGTAATCAACTTATTCAATAAATCAAATGTGCTAATCTAACAATTAGTATTCTAAGAGAAAAGATGCAAAAATTATGAGCACAAACACATCTAATCTAAGCACATAAAAAAGATGAAAACAACACAAACCTCCCCAAATGGAGGAGGATGAGAGTGGGGACTTTAAAACCCCATTCAAACAAAGATATTTTTATTAAAATTATACAACTTGCCTTTAGGAATTCAACCTTTGAAAGGACTTTTTTAAGGAAAGCATGCAACTCTTTATTATTGAATTTTATGTAAAAAAGGAGAGTGATTTACTTTTTATTCAAAACTTTTCTTGAAACTTGCAAAAAGGGGAAAATGAGAAGATAAAAGAGCAAAAAGGATGAGGCAAAAGAAGGCTGAAACAAAAGAGAAAGGATGGGAGAAAGGGAGGAAGACAAAGAGGAAATCAAACACAAGAGAAGGGAAGAATAGGGCAGCGAACTAGATGGCCAAAGAAATACAAGGAATGATGAAAACGGGGCAGCGAAAGAGGAAAAATATGGCTGTCATAAAAATACAAAAACAGGGCAGCGAAGAAGAAAAGGTAAAGGCAAGCAAAACAAAGCAAGGAAGAAGAGGCTAGCAAGCAAGGAAACAAGGAGATCAAGGAGCAAATGAGAGAACTAGAAGAGGAAAGTTCGTAGATCCAGGTAACCAAGTGTGTTTTTTAATTTTTGTTGATGGAAGGAAAGAGAAACTCTGATTGTTATGTCTCTTTCTTGGATTGAGAAGTGATTAGAAGAACCTGTAAAACGAAGGAATTAGATGAAAAAAGCCACTGGTTCATGAAGAAGAGCTTGATCTTAAACTTGTCCTTCACCCTTGATGATCTCTGCAAAACCCTACAAATAATATTAAATCCGAACAAGATACTCATAGACTAGATTGTTAGCCCTTCTAGAGTATATAATGAATAATGATTTAATAATTAAAAAGTAAGGGTAAGAGAGATATCACCAAAGACAATGTGAATCCACAACTCCAATAACTCATGCATGGACCTCCAAAGTCACAACTTTATTCCAACTTCAAACAAATATTACAATAATTTTGGTAGAGTGTTCATACCCAAAATCTCCATCCGAATAGAGCTGAAAGAGCCTCTATTTATACAACGAGAGAGTGCTAAAACCCTAAAACCAAAAATCTAAACCTAACCGGCTCGACACATAACCTGAGATCCAAAACCTAAAAATAAGAGCTGGGAGTGAGGGGAGGCCTCCACCTAAGCAAGACGCCCCCACTCCAACCCTAACACTGCAAACCAGACCAAAATAGAGCCCACACATGTGGAAGGCGCTTCTGTTGGAGAGAGGAGGCGTTAGCTTGAGGAGAGGCATCTGGATGTAGGTAGAACCACATCTAGGTATGGAGGCAACCACAGCTAGGTTTGGAGAGGCTATTGCAGGTGTAAACTTTAGTCTTTACCTCAATCAAATCATCAGACCAATGAATGCTCTCCATCTCATCAAATTCGAGAGTTTAGCTGGAGATGACACATCTGCTAACTAAATATAAATTAATTGCTCACTGAATGCTGACTGAAGCTGAGTTATGATAACTCCAATCATCATAAATGCTCGATGAGATGTCATTTAGCTTTTTATTTCGCTGAATTTGGATTAATATGGAGAGTTTTAATTTTCTCCAAAATAATCATTTTTTAATAAAAATTCATTTTTTTTCCTCGAAAATGATTTTTTTGAGAAAAATGGCGTTATGTGTCCGATTGATGATCTGAAAGTTGGATCTAACTGGCTGGCTGGTCAAGAATGATTTTTGGCTTAAGGTTAAAGCCTTCAATCACTGAATTCGGGGTCCGGATGACCGACTTATTACAAACGGGTTTTTTCCATTTAATTTATGGAAAATTAATTAAAAAACTTAGAGAAAATTTAAAAAAAAAAAAAAATTTCCTTGTTCGAAAAAGATTTTTTCGAAATTTTTTTAAAGGTCCCAATGACTTAGGACAAGACCATGCTCTACTTAAATAATGCCTAGTAGGTTTATTATACTCAGTTGGGCTCTAATAACCCCCCAAGGCCCAGAATTCAACATCAAGCATTCCAGCTTTGGAGGAAGCGGGAGAAAACCTCGTCAATTATTCTCGGCTATAGGCAAAGCATAATTGTCAAGGGCAAAAAACTCCATGGAATACCTTATTTGAGATTCTACGTCTTAGGAGACCGAACCACTCAAAAATACCCTACTAGCACATTTTATTACAAACCCCGCGGGGCCATGGTCAAAATTATTCAAATAAAAAACTAGCTAGCCAATATTGGCTAAACACGAAGGCGGATCAACTGATACACTGGAATCAGACATTGAACATGTCTGTCAACTGGCGGCTCCTCAGGTAACCCAACTATGGTACAAAAAGTTGGTAACATCTGGCTCCAACTATGGGACAGGTACTTGTTTGATTTATTGATAAAAAAGAGTGCCTGAGAATCCAGGAATCTCTGGTACCTGCATGTAAACAGAAGTGTCTCAGGTCCATTTATATGATAA
Organism: Pseudotsuga menziesii; assembly: GCA_001517045.1. Lineage (NCBI taxonomy): Eukaryota > Viridiplantae > Streptophyta > Pinopsida > Pinales > Pinaceae > Pseudotsuga > Pseudotsuga menziesii. Next base: position 16,566 of record LPNX010016487.1, on the reverse strand, counting down.
AAATATCAGTGTTTTTGAACTCGGCCGAGTTGGCTCGGACTCGGCCCGAGTCAACCGAGTCAACCGTTGTCCGAGTCAAACCGGCCTTTAAACCGGCTCGGGTGGCCGGTTCGGTACCGAACCGGTCAGCTCGGCCGAGTCAAAGGCCAACTCGCCGATTTTTCCCAGATTTCAATTTTTTTTTAAAATTAAAAATTAATAATACCTAACCTAACTCCTACCCCTAACCTAACTCCTAACCTAACCTAAAGGCTAACACTATTTACCTGCTGCCGTCAAGTTTCAACTTCATTATCACGTGGACAGTGGATCAATTGCTCACGACCTCTGCTACTGCTGTTTCCTGCACTGCTCAAGCCTCACGCTGGCCGATCATCTATTGTTCTCTCAACTCTGGAGCCCGGGTTGAAGGCTTCAAACTTCAAAGTTGAAGCTCACTCACACTGCAAATGCCACAGACCACGGTGGCCGTGGAACTTGGAACTCAAATCTGGAATCTGGATAGTGTACTGTGTGACTGTGCACGGTTAGAGTGTTTTTATTCTCTTTAAAGTAAGATACTCTTCCTTTCTTTTGGGCATTGACAATGCTAATTGGAATGTCTAGACTCTATATGATGAATTGAAACCATTCATAGTTGATAGTTCAACGAGATGTTGCTTAGGTAATAAAAACTGCGTATACATTAGAGGATGAAAATTGTGTTGCATGCTTTTGGCCCTTGGGAAGGTTACACAAATAGAAAGTATAGTCATTCCACATAAATCCCACAGGCTTTCAGAATTCATACTGTCAAGGTGACAAGCATGTAAATGTTGGAATCATTATCGAGTCTCAAGTGCATAGACATTGCAATTTGCAATCAATATTAAGGAGGCTTGAATGTAAATGTTAGAATCAAAGCAAACTAGAGGCCCTACACTCTGAACTTTATATTGTTGTTCATAGATAATTCATTATGACAAAAAATTCAGAAATTTTCAGCACTTGTAAATTTCACTGTGGACAACAATTTTAATGTGTTTGAGAGGTTAAAATTAATCATTTACCAGAATGTACTTTTCAGAATTATTAGATTGTTGTCCTAGGTGCATTTTCATCCAAATAAACAACAAGAAAACTAAACAAATTTCATATTTTTAACCCATAAGTTTTATGCATATATTTTAGCCCAGGAATCTAAACTCCATGCTAGACATGGCCTAAAATAATTTCCAGAATTAGTGTTATTGCTGTTGTAATTTGTAGAAATCAGAATTAGCAAGTTTTGACCAAGAGAAAATAATAAAAATGGAAAACAAGTCAATATTTAGTGCCCATAATTTTCAGAAATCAAATCTAGCATGAAACATTAGGAAATATGTGAGAAATATAAAGTTTTTAGGGCTGATTTATTAAGAAATAAATTGCAGAAATTAGAACTAATAACATAAAATAAAGCTAAGCAAATCGAACCCAAAGAAACTTCTTGAAGCTGATCTAAAAATTTAGAAATATTCTTTGATATTTTTATGAAATCAAATCTAGACTAGAAAATATTTTAAACTACTCTAGAGTCTGCAATGTGCATGGTGCTGTTTTGCTTGTTTGATATTTTTTCTCTTAAATATTTATATTCTTGCAGAAGAGCAGAAGCAATCCCATACACAGTAGTAACTAGTAAGTACTCACTTGTTTGTCTTATTTTGATTTGTAAGAGCAGGTACAGTGCCATTACAATTGCATACTATTGGGTGCTGTGGGTGCTTTTCTGGCCATCTCACAGAGGCACACAAATAGGGGCAATTGCTGTAGGTGGGAGTCTTAATTTTTTACAAATACTGTAAATTTCTTATTTCTTAAAACATCTAATAAAATTATTACAGTAATTTACAAATACTGTAAATTACATGTAATTTACAGTACTGTAAATTACATGTTTTAATGTGTTTCTTTTGTA
>LPNX010016487.1:3521-13848 GCA_001517045.1 Pseudotsuga menziesii | reverse complement strand
CTACAACCACTCATGGGTATTGAGCTTGATGAGGAAACACACACAGGGCAGAGAACTTGTTAGGCCTGCCATTACTAGATTTGCAACTCATTTCCTCACATTGCAATCTCTCCTTGCACAAAGAAAGAACTTGGAACAAATGGTTTCAAGTGATGAATGGAGTTCTAGTAAATGGGCCTGCAGAACAGATGGAAAAGACACCAAGAAGAAAATCTTGGAAAGCTCATTTTGGAAAAAAGCAGCAGAGGTTTTGAAAATCACTGAGCCACTCGTTAAAGTGTTGCGGTTGGTGGATGGGGAAAGATTGGCCATGGGATACATTTATGAGGCCATGGATCAGGCAAAGGAGCAAATAAGGGCATCATACAAGGATAGAGTGGCCAAGTATGGGCCTATCTGGGATATCATCGATAGGAGATGGAACACTCAACTCCATCGCCCTATACATGCAGCTGGGTATTTTCTTAACCCAAAGTATCATTATAAAGCTCGGTTTGGAAAAGATTAGATAGGTGAGGTCAAAGATGGATTGTATGAGTGCCTTGGGCACATGGTCCCAAATGAGATGGAGCAGTTGGAGATACACCAACAGCTTACCGCTTACACTAGAGCCACAGGTACCTTTGGCAAACCTGTGGCTAAGGTTGCAAGAGATATTGACCAACCAGGTAAACAATTTCATTGTTTTAATTAAATTTAGTTGTTTAATTTTTAAAATTTAATAACTTCAATATTTAGTTAAATTCACAATCTAATTCGTTGATTTAACTCCATTTGCACTTGCAGCAACTTGGTGGGAGTCATTTGGTGGGCAAGGCATTCAGTTGCAACTGTTTGCAATTCGAATCCTTAGTCAACCATGCAATTCTTCCGGGTTTGAGCACAACTGGTCTGTCTTTGAGCAGATTCACACGAAGAAGAGAAACCATTTAGAGCAAAAACAATTAAATGATCTAGTCTTCGTGCAGTACAACCTTCGCTTACGGCGTAACCAATTGATGAACAAAAGACCTGATACAGATCCTATTGTGTTGGATGATATTGATCCAACCTCAGATTGGTTAGTGGAGAATCAAGAGCCCGAGTTTGATCCAGATTTTGATATTGAGCTAGATGCAGTTGGTGATCTTACCATGGAAGCAGATCCACTATTACCAGTACCGTCATCAGTTCATGTTGATGCAGGTGTAGAATCTAAATCCATAATATTTTTCTTCTATCATTGAATAATATGAGTGTTTCAACTTTTCAATATAATATGTACTAATAATTTGATACATCATACAACTATTGAATCTTGATATAAAATTATTTCATTCCAGATACGACAGGCACTAGTATGGAGGGGCACATGCGGGCACCTGTACAGCCTGATCCACGTCCACCTCATGCTTTTACGCATTCAGCTAGTACTTCATCTAGTGTTGCTCCTACTGCAGCATTTGTAGATGACCCTGAGGGTTTTGAGCCTGACCCAGATGCCATTGCTTATATCATTGCTAGTCCGGGTTCTAGTTCTAGTAGTGGTGCTGAGTTTGATAATTGATTATTGATCATGTTGATCAATGATGCAGTGACATACTTATTACTGGCATCATAGCATTTTGTTTTTTGGACTCTTTCATGACTCACTCTACATCATATACATTACATGCCATTTAGGCATTTTTGATTATTTATTTTCATTTTGTTCAGATTTTCATATATGTATTATGTATTTGCTGCTTGCAGCCTTGCACATTGGCACAGTACCATTCGTGCAATTTTGATATGTTCACCCTTATATGGTATATATATGATCATACTTTGGATGTTTTGTCTCTAATGCTTTGGAATGATGGATTATAATCTTTAAAATATATTTTTTCTTTAAAATTTAAATATTTTATATGTTTTTTAATAAACCGAGTCATTAAAATCAAACCGCCCGAGTCATTGCCGAGTCATTGCCGAGTTCGAGTCCGAGTCCGAGTTGACCCTCGGCCGATTCCGAGTCCGAGTCCGAGTTGACCCTCGGCCGATTCCGAGTCTGAGTTCGATTTTTAAAACATTGAAAAATATGCCATGATGAAATACCAAAAAATATTTTTGCTTTTTTCGAAATAAAGTACATGGAAATAATTTTTTTTTCTTTTCAGCATGTATAAGTGAAGTATAATACATATGCTAATATACAAAAAGAAAAAAAGCTTAGATACAACATTCTACAAAGATATGATACATAAAAATATTGTATAGAAAACATAAAGTACAAAAAATACAACAAGGATGGGTTTAGAAAAGCCCTGGGATGACCCCTTGGTCATCTTGGAGGTTGTTTCGATAAAGGGCTTCAAGTGTTGGCCATTCATGGGCAGGTTTAATATTTCTCCATCCATGGTGTTAAGGAAAAAAGAATTGGTGCCAGCCGTGTCGCGGAAGATAAACGGGCCTTTCCAAAGGCTGTCAAATTTTCTATGCTTCCCAGGCTTGTCCCTTCTCTTATCCCATAAGAGAACAGTATCTCCTATTTGGAAAGATCTCGGCCTGACTGACTTGTCAAAGGTGCCCTTCATGCTTTCTTGATGTCTAAGTGATTGATGAAGGGCAGCTTTTCGGGGCTCATCCAATTCTATAATCTGATTGATTCTCTACTCCATTTCTGCCTGTTCTGTGCCATATTCACTTAACATCCTGAAGATCAGAATCTGCATGCTGACCGGAAGGGTGGTTGTGAATCCATACACCAGCTCAAAAGGTGACTTTCCAGTTGAGTTCTTTTTAGTGATCCTATCTGCCCACATAGCATACTTAATCTTGCTATCCCATGATCTCTTATTATCCCCCACAGTCTTCTTGAGGATAGACATTAAATTTTTATTGGTGGACTCAGCAAGTCCATTGCCCTGTGGTTAATAATCAGATGAGTGGGATAGGATAATGCCATATTTGAAACATAAGTCATTGACTTTTTCGGAACTGAAGGCCTTGGCATTATCGATGGTTATTTTGAGGGGAGTTCTGAATCTGGTGATGATTCTTTTCTCGATGAAGTCAATAACAACCTTCTCGGTGGCGGTTTTAGTGGGTATGGCCTCTACCCACTTGGTGAAGTAATCGGTTGCTGTGAGAATCCAACAAAAACCATTGCTAGAGTTATCCTTGAATTTGCCAATGAAATCAAGCCCCCATTGCTGAAAAGGGGCAAGGACGTCAACAAGAGTAAGGGGAAGAGCTGCCAACTTCTACTTCCCAGTGAAAAGCTGACACTCTTGGCAACACTTGACATGCTTGTGAGCATCCGAAAAAATGGTTGGCTAGTAATATCCAGCTCTCAAAATTTTGTGGGAAGTTGTATTTGCTGCATAATGGCCTCCACAAAATCCTGAGTGGAACTCTGCTAATATCTTCTTAGAATCCTGTTCGTTGATGCACCTAAGTATAATACCATTTGGGTTCCTCCAACCCAGGCCCTCTTAGGTAAGGCAATACCTAGCAGTCTTAAGTCTCAAAGCCCTACACTTGTGTCCTTTGAGGTGATAAGGGCAGGTGAGATGGAGAAGGAAGAAAATGATGTCTGAATACTAATGGTTTTCAAGGTTTTGAAGGGCAGGAGTCATGGCAGGCTGAGGGATGTCATTTTCTGCGATCATCTCAATGGCTTCTTCTTTCTTCTGAGTAAGCATTTTTGCAAGGCCGTCCCTTGATTAATTTAGTGGGCTTTATCTCAAGGTCATATTCCTGAATCTTGGACACCCATGTACCCCTTGTTCCTAAACAATCCTTTTGAGAAAGGATATCCTTAACCGCAATGTGGGGAACATATCCGATAACCTTGGAATATCCGATATAAGTCCTGATATGTTTTAAAGATTTAACCAAGGCGTAAGCCTGCTTCTCCATGATGGTATACTTTAGCTCGGAATTCTGCAAGGCTCTACTCATGAATGCTATAGGTTGCTCAAAGTTCAAACCCTTCGATGTTCTTTTGGAGCAACGCACCTGCAATAGTGTCTTCAGAAGCAAAGGAAAAGATCATGAAATCCTTAGTGTAATCAGGGCTGACTAAGACTAGAGACTTGGAAATGGCATCTTTAATAGTGTCAAAAGCATTCCTTCTTTCATCTGTCAATATGAATTTAACTTTTTTCTTTAGGAGAGCCTGCATAGGCTTCATGAGTTTTGCTAGGTTAGGAATGAATCTCTTGATGAAGTTAATGTGACCATTAAATGATTGGAGACCCTTAACATTTCTGGGAAGGGGAATCTTTTGTATAGCCTCTATCCTCTCATGATCAACTTTGACCCCGTCTTTGTTGATAATGTGACCTAAAATCTTTCCTTCTTCAATACCTAAGACTGACTTAGCTGGATTTAAAGAAATGCCATACTTCCTACAATGCTCGAAAATCTGCCTGAGATGACCAACATGGCTGGATCTCTCTTTTGAAAAAACAGTAAGATCATCTTGATAGATCTCAATGATTTTTCCAATCAACTCCTTGAAAGCATAATCCATGGCCCTTTGGAAAGTAGCTCCTGCATTTAAAAGGCCAAAGGGCATTCTCAGATATTCAAAAGTTCCCCAAGGAGTTGTGAAAGTGGTCTTATGCCTATCCTCCTCTTGAATGACTACTTAATTATAGTGGGTATAATCATCTAGCATCAACATCATGCTCGATCTAGTGACCCGTTGGAGGAGGGTCTCCATGTTGGGGAGGGGGTAATTGTCCTTCTGACATGCTATGTTTAGATTTATGAAATCTATACATATCCTTATACTCTTGTTCTTCTTTCTAACTATGACTAAGTTAGAGCACCACGTTGAATGTCTCGTAGGAGCTATTATTCCTGCTGCAAGCATTTTTTCTAACTCCTTTTTAATGATTGGTGTTAACTTAGGATTTATTTGCCTAAGTTTTTGTCTGAAAGGCTTGCCTTTTTGACATTCTGGCTTCAAGGGAATAGTATGCTGAAATATGTCTTCCCTATAAGCTTTGAGCTCATCATAAGTAAAGGAAAATACATCCCTATACTCTTTGACTATATTTATGAGGTTGTTCCTTTCTTTTTCGAAAGTACCTTTTCCAATTTTTATGATTTTCGGTTCTCTTTCCGTCCCAATGTTGATTTCAATGTAATCATCTGGCTTCATTTGCTCAACATTGTTCTTTCTTCTATCCTATCTATCAAAGATGCTTTCTAAGGAAACAAAGCCACGTGTTACAGGATTGAAGCGGTTTCCCTCCTCCTGATATTCTTTACCTTCCTCACGTTCATTGGCTTTATAATTGGAAAATTCATCAATAGGATTAATAAATTTCAATATTTGTGCATCATCTTGGAAAACCTGCCAATGTTCAAGATTATCAGGAACAGAAGGTCTGAAGTTAATCTCTAAAGGACAATCCCCCTCTAACATCTCATCCGATGGTTGAAGAGTTGATGCTGAAACTGCAAGCTTATCGGAGGCACTATTCTGATCTCGAGGGACTACTTCTATGTTAAGGGCATCAAAGAATTCCATTGTATCCCAGATTGCATTTCTATATTTTTTAAGTCTTTGACACTTACATGCAAACTGACCCTTAACCTGTTGGACAATTAAATCAGAGTCCCCTTTCATATTAAGCAACTTAATCCCCATGTCTTTGGCAATCTCAATGCCCAGTAGAAGTGCCTCTTACTTCGCCACATTGTTAGTTGCTTCGAATTCCAATCTGAAAGCAAAATTGAAAACCTTGCCCTCTAGTGAAATAATGACAACACCAGCCCCCTTGCCCATTCTAGAGTAAGCACCATCAAAATTCATTCTCCATAACTTACTAAGTTTCTCGGTCTTCATCTCTTCTTGGATGGGTTCCAAGAAGGTGGAGTTGATTTGATAGGAACCATTTTCATCAGTGTGGTAAGCATTCTCCTTTAATGGTCTTTGAGGGTTTTCAACATGGTGTCTTTTTTCCTTTTCAGAATACAACTTAACAAGTGAAAACTCTGACGTTGGTATGGTGGCATAGGTCCAATCCATCTGGATTGATCCTCCCAAAGTGGCACCCCATTTCCTAGAAAGCAACATACCCCATTTGTCCGGAACATCAATAACAAGGATGTCCATGGTGATCTGGATATCTGGATACTTAGCCAATCTAACTAACTGGTTCTCAATCATCCCTTCAACTTTAACCGGTCTAGAGTCCATGGCACATACATTCTGGTATGGCCTTGTGGTTCTTAAGTCAAGCTGCTGCATGACTTTTTTGGTCATGATGCTGGAACTAGATCTTGAGTCTAACATACAATTGTGTAGAAGAAGATCACCCATCATCAATGATACATAAAATGGGGGATGATCTTCTTTTCTTGGGTCCCTAGTATGTAGAACTATAGGTGGGTCGGCAAAGACACTATTTGAAGTTCACTCCACGGTATCAAAAAAAGTGACTTTCTTAGGGGTAAGGGGCCTTGAAGGACTTTCTTTAGTTTGAGAATCAACATTGCTTGGAGGGTCTAGGATTTTCAAAAGTCTCTCTCTTTGGCCAGGGATTTTACATAATTCCAAGATTGGAACAGGGACTTTTGTATTTGCCAGCCAATTACCTAAGTGAAAACTTAAATCAACAATTTCTTTAGTTTCTACTTCTTTGGGAGGATTAGGAGCTGTTACCTTAGGAATATTCTATGCAAAAGACCCCTTTCTTTGATAAGTTATTCCCTTGAAGTTTTGAGTGTTGTCGATCTGCTCGGCTAAAGGCATCTCTCCATAGTACTGAGTTAAGTTGTCAACTTTCTTTTCATAACGATTGGCCTGTGGCCAATTTCCTATGGGGATGCTAGGGATGTCATCTGTGTTGTTGATATAATCAGGCTCGCTTGCAAACGTACTGGGACTGCACCCCTCGGGGTAACCATGCTCCTGGACATAACATGCATAATGAAAACCAGATTCCTCATGGAAATCTCTGCATGCTCTACAAAAAGGTTTGTAAGGCTTAGCCACATTAGTAGCCTCACGTTGATGAGGAGGCCTCTGCTCATGATTGGGATCCTTTCTCTACCATGTTGGCTTGGTAGGAAAGGTTCTAGGAGTAGGTTGAGTTTGAGTTCTTTCCATTATTATTACCCTATTCTGAATTTCCTTCAACTGCGCTAAATGTTTCTGTTCTACTTCCTCCGTATTTTTGTTCATCTCTCTTTTCATTTCAATCATCTGTTTTTCATAAGCATCCTTCATAGCTGATAAAGGATCCTTGTCTCTAGGTTCATTACTTTTCAAAGGAGTTGAAGACCTTGAATAACCCTGGAGGTTAGATTCACCAGATGACTGCATGTTTTTGTCAATTTTGACCGCCAAACCCTGAGCTAGACGTAAAGTAGCCGGCTCCTTGTCTCTAATCTGGTACTGGATCTTGCCACTGAATGCTTTGATGTAATAGTCCAAAACAGAAGCTGCTGGAGGAGAATAAGTGGTAGGGATGGAATTTGCTAATTCAATGGACCTGTTATTGAACTCATCCATTGTTTCAGTTTCAGATTTCATCATGCTAGTCAAAGCTGCTACAAGATGTCTAGGTTCCTTTTTGCTTCCAAACTTTCTAAGGAAAGCAGTCTTGAAGTCTGCTAAGGTAGTGAACGAATTGTCCGGCAAATTATCATACCAGTTGCCAGCCTTGCCATCCAAAGACAAGGAAAACAAAGTCATGTATACATCTTCATGCCTGTCAGTACCCCTGACATAGGCACCACAGTGTTTGGTGAAATTTCTGAGATGTTGCTCAGCAGAGACGAAGGCATCAGTGCCACTATATGTCCTAAGTTTGTCGATAGCCTTTTCAGGAATGTCATGAGGATGACCTGCTATCTGAGCAAAGTTGAGTTGAGTAAAGAACTCACCCATTGTGTTAAGGAAACAGTTATTGTTTTGCAAATTTTCTAAGGTTTCTGGAAATAAAAGATGGATGTCTGAAACAGACTCAGATCCAAGTTCTGCAAGGATCCTATGAGAAGTTAGTTTGTTTAGTCTCCTCCTATAGACTTTTTCAAGGTCAGGGATGAAATCGAACAAACCTTCAGAGTTTCTTCTAGTAGAATACCTTGCGGTGTTAACTGGCAGTGGAGTCGCCAGGTGGACTTAAGTCTAATTTCGGAGAGTGATTGGACTAAAAATCTACCAAAAAAGGAAACAAGGTAAAAAAAACTAAAAGAAACAAAGGTTGTCCAGGAACAAAAAGATTTGTCCTTGGCAACGGCGCCAAAAGATGTTGTCCGCAGATTGCACACCAGCAAGAGAAATCTAATGAAAGTTGTCTCCTCACTTGAGAAAGTGGGAGAGGTGTGATCTTGGGGGCAAGCACAGAGCTAGGTACTATCACCTACTCCTAGCTCCTTCGTTTAGGCTAACTCCTAACGAAGCCAAGGGGGGTAGTCCCTAACAAAGAGTTTTCTAAGGCTCAATGTGATTAAAGTGTTTTACTTAGTTGCGGATGCGGATGGGTGTTACTTAGGAGTTTATTATGATTAGAAGTGTTTGTTTATTATGAGAATGACAATTAATCAAAAGCAATCCACGTTGCTGACAAGAGATTACACAGATAAGCAAAAATTCCAGACTTGTAACTTAAGCATTCAGATATAACAATTAAAATGAACCATAGACAATTGATCAAGATAGATAATTATTCAAATTTAACCAAGGGCCAATGCCTTATGGAGTCAACAAAATGCGTAATTAAAATGATAAGTCTAGGAATAAAGCTAATGAGTATTAAATTGTGCGAATGCTCTTGGTAGGTTATAAAGTTTTTACGTGCTCTTAATTAAAGCGTCTGGAAATTCTAATCGGAAATACCTTTAGTGGCTTCGTTCGAAGACATGACAGACCTGTCTGGAATCACAGCTAGGTGTTCAATAACTTAACCAACTGTGTGCAAATTGGGTTGCCCGGCGCCCACACTTGGAATTTGCCCACTTGCCTGAGTATTTAATCGAGACAACGCCGATGCGTTGGTTATCGGGTAAAAAGTTTTAATTATGTTCCTTTTGTGCGAGCTTAACAAGTACGTTCACCGTTCTGAGTACGAACCCAACCCGAAAGTCGGCAGAGCATACTAGGTGAAGGATGATCAACGAAGTTAATTAATTAAAGGGAGTGTGTGTTGAAAAGTTTTATTAAGTTAATTGATTAAACTCTCCGACACAGAGTGCTCTTGACCTTGTCTTATGACAAATGTTCAAGAGTCTTCTCTAATCTAGATGCCTAATGCAAGGATTATGCAAGACTAATGATGCTTTCCCATAGAGAGTGCTCTTGACTTGTGTTTCTGGAAGTTCAAGAGTCTTACTTAATCTATTAATTTGATTAAACAGTATGATGCACAAAAAATAAAATGAAGATGGTTTGATTAAACTCTCCGACAGAGAGCACTCTTGATCCACCTTATGGTGAGATTCAAGAGATTTATGAATATTAGGCAATTGACTTACTTATAAAAGATACACAATTAAGAGATGAAGAAATCAACTTATTCAATAAATCAAATGTGCTAATCTAACAATTAGTATTCTAAGAGAAAAGATGCAAAAATTATGAGCACAAACACATCTAATCTAAGCACATAAAAAATATGAAAACAACACGAACCTCCCCAAATGGGGGAGGATGAGAGTGGGGACTGTTGCCGCCTAATTCACACTTTAAGACGCAGGAAAGTCACAACCTGCTATGTGTGTCCTTGGGGGCAAGCGAGAGCTGGGGACCACTGTCACCACAGTCTACAGCTCCTCCGTTTAGGCAAGATCCCAACAGAGCCAAGGGGGGTAGTCCCTATGGGAAAACTAAGTTCCAGATTTATTAATTAATTTACAGATTAATTAAAGGGATCTTTTATTAAGGCTCAGGCTAAGGTTCTAGGAGATGACAGTCAAACAAATGCAATATGCAGGACTTAAATGACAGTCAGTCTTTTTATTTAAAAACCAGTGCCTAAAGAATGGAGTCAGAAAATGCAACTTTACAATTTTACAAATGAATCTGAGATCTAAGTTAAAACTAAATTACAGCTTAGGTGTTGTACCACAAAATGATTGAGCAGATAAATAATGAATCAAGATACTTACACAATGTACAAATGATCTAAATTTACAATATCAACCAATGAATAAGATTTACAAGTTGTGAACCAAAGAAAGTAGAAGAAAGAACTCTGAATGGAAATTATCAACCAACAGTAAATTACAAAGGAAAGACTTTAAGTTAAATTACTTGAAGCAATTATTGAAGGTTAAGCATTCACCATATGAACAATTTGCAAAGCTGAAAGTAAATGCAGCTGAAAGTAAAGTGTTGGAGTGT
>LPNX010016479.1:409741-490730 GCA_001517045.1 Pseudotsuga menziesii | reverse complement strand
TCTTGACCGTCAAAACAAACACCTTGTTTCTGTTTCTTTTATTAATTAGAAATTTTTGATGTGTTGTCCATGGAGATGTTACATAGTCTGTCCATGGAGATGTTACAGTTTCCAAGAGTAGAGAGGGTGTGTGGCTATTAGAGCCTTGGAGGATATTGGTACGGTATGCAGTGCACCCCGGACACTGTTGAGATTTACAGTGAGCGATATTCCTCAATCAGACCAATCGCCATTGTGGAAGAAGTCACCATCATGCCAGTCAGTTCGTCGCCAGTGCCAAGGGGGAAGAGAAAGGCACAGAAGCCGAGCTCTCGAGTGCTACAGAAGAGATAGACCAGAACGTCCATCTGGGCGTAGGAATAAGCAACTGCATGATGGGGCCATCGATCTCCAATGGTGTAGAATCCACGGCTCGAACAAGGGTTTCCACCAAGTACATCCCTGAGTACATACCTCCCACTTGACCTGATGCGCAGCCTCAATGACTCACCAAGAACCAAAAGTATCAATTGAGGATGTCGTTGTTTCCAAAGGGGATGGTATCCAACAAAGATATCGTGCATGCACTAGTCCAAATGAAGTATGATGACCATGAATTTTCCCACGGTTAGAGGTGGGACAATAGTGCATATCCCACAATATTGGGCGAAGGGGTTAGACAAAGCTGGGTTGCTGGGGTTAATCAACATGCCCCACTTTGGGCGACTGAATGAGGAAAATGCATACGTCAAGTAGATTTTGGCCTACTTTCATGGCGGTACGTTATGTCTGGATACACCAGTCACAATCACAGTTGATTTAATCTCTGACATCACAGGGCTACCGAAATATGGGCCAAACCCAGGGCAATATTTTTTAGGAAGGGACATTGATAAGCGGATTTCTATGAGGTTGAATTAGAAATATGACTTGCATCAGGATGGGTGGGATAACCACATTGATAGCATTAATGACCGGGCAGTGCATATTAGCACATATATTCTAGCAAGCAAGATCGTAAGGAAGAATTTCCCTATCCAATGCACTTCGAGGGTGATTGTGTGTGCGGATCAATGCGTAGAGGGGGTGCAAATGAATTGGTCACTCTTCCTTATGAACCAGTTGGTGGAGGATGTGGTGGAGGTCCAAGAAGGAGAACACACCTTTACATATAGTTGGTTGTTGATTTTAATTGCACTAGTGGCTTGGATGGAGCCCGTTGATTACCAAGGTATGGATGTTGAAGCAGTTAAGGTGTGCAAGGGTGCATGATATCAAAATCTGTGGTGGGTTGAGGAAGATACAAGATAAGAGGATTACGTTATCCAATTTTGGGTCTTTTGGGACGCACTATAGGTAGTAGCTTCTAAAGTACCCCACCTACCATAGGAAACCATAGTAAAATACCAGAGGATCACTCGGTTCGGAATCGAGCCACACACCATTCATGTCCAGGAACGACACAACCCAAACAAGTAATGGTTGTTGATGCCTTAAAAATTATCCAATGAATAATTGGACATGATTCTTAATGATTGGCGTATAGCATGGCGAGAACTATTCAGTGCCGAAGAATTATCGACGAAGCTGCCAACAGATGCACCTGAAGATCCCATACAAAAAGATGACTAGCACGAATCTGATGGAGAATCATCGATAGAGACACCCACTGATCCAAAATTTGAGTGCATACTCAAGGAAATATGAACAAAGAGGCACATGGATCAGGGCATAAGTACTAGCACCGTATCAGCAATGGAAGAGCAACTGAACTGGCTTGTCAAGGCTGTTAATGATGCAATTGATGTGGCTGCAAAGAAAATGAACAAATCGACACAGGAAGGATTCGTCGAGGTAAGAACCAAACTGGATTCTATATATGATATTGTTTCAAAAAGAGCACCAAAGAGTGCGACTGTGCAGGAAATCGTGTCAATCAATGCTGATCCCTAGGCTAGGAATGTTCAAATTCCCTCGATTGTGATTGACGGTGAAAGCGAGGACTTGGATACCTCACTGCAACAACTTCCAAGTATATCACTAGATATCAAGTGTTGTCCATGTAGACATTGGTACACATGTAGCACATTTCCAACCAGGAGTTGGTAGAAAGATAGAATGACATCATCGATTCATTTCTACAATATTAGGAGAAAGAAGAGGCGATGCACAAGTAAGTCGACGAAGTGCGGAGTGCGAAGGAGAAACCGATGGAAGAAACAGTGCAGTAGATAAAAGCATTGAATAAAGCGCAAGAAGAGATGAAGATGAAAACTGTAGAGGAGATCACAGAGTTGAAGAAAGAAATGGATCGACTCATTATTGAGAAGTCCCAACTTTCTGACAGTCAAGTGCAAGTAAAAGAGGCAGTTGCGAATTCCTGTATGCACATCGGTGAAAACCCCGCGGCATTGGATGTAGTTGCGAAATCAAAACGGCTTGGGGAAATTATTGTGTAGTTGAAGCAAGTAAACAATATTTTGAATGCTTTGGTGTATCCAAACACACCACTAGGAAAAATTGTTGAACAGAAGGGTGTCATTGAAGAGATGACGACACAATTTGAAGAGATGGAACAGGACACAACGAAGATCACTGAGGTGACAACCCAATTTTGGGGCAGCATTGTCCAAGACAAACAGTTAGAGAAACTGACAAAGCACTTGCAGTAAGCAGAGGGCCAGCTAGCGACACTGAAGATGGTATTAAGAACAATGCCACCAATTGTTCAGATTACGTAGTCCATAAAGTTAAAGGAGTTGCAACAACAAGTTGGAAAGGCTTAGCAGTGATAGTGGAAGTGCAATGAACATATAGACGAGCTCTAAGATATTGGAGCTCAATTGTCAGGGAAAGAAGTCATTGCGCTATAGGCTATGTGGGCAGGCAAAAAGGAGGTGACTGCGAAGTTCATGGAGTACCCACTGAAGCAGCATTTGCTAGGAATTCAGGACAATCCAGTTGCACGGTATTATGGATGTTGCACAAGAGAAAAAGACACCGCGCAAGGGGAGAATGGCGTGCAAGGTGGAGAATATAATATCTTGTATATTTTGTGTCATCTTTTTGTACTTTGACCATATTTTGTGGATATTGGTCATGATTTTGTAGAATCAGTTAAGAATTAGTTAGGAATTCATCCAAGTGTACCTTGAATGTAAAGGCACAAGCCTATAAATATAAGTAGAATTGCAAGTGTCGAATAGACTTGAAGAGAGGAATTAGAGAGCACTTGATGATTTGTAGTTGTTTTGAAGATCCTATTGTTTTGTGCGAAAGTAATATGACAAGAGTAAGTTGATATGAATCACTATGTTTTCTATGTTTTACTGTTTTACTATTTTCTGCAGCCCAATGATGAATGTCAAGTGAATCTGCAATATGGATCTATGATGCGATGTTTTCTTTCCTTAAATGATGTCATCTTGTTAGATATGTTTTGCACAGTATTATGTTGAAGCATGTTATGACTGAATGATGTGATCTATATAAGAATAATGATGAATGCTTCTATGAATGCTAATAAGTAATCAGATCTGTTCATGTCGTGCATTGTTGGTTAAATAGGTAGATGCATATCTTCCTCTCCTATTCTACGGAAACTTGGTTCTGACAGCTCTCCCTTGAATGCCTTGGTTGAGACTTCATCCACTCTGTGGGTGTTTTTGGATGGGGTAAAACCTATCTGGGTCAATTCTTAGGGAGATCAAAGTGGCTTGAGGGTTGACAGAGCGGAACCCCTGTCGACTGGGTTTTGTTGGCTGGGTTTGTGTCAAAAAACAACAAATTTTTGTAATAATTCAAAATTAACAGAATCATGCACACATTTCTAAAAACTATGATAATATGGCTTTTAAGTCCATACATACCATGGTGGGAACATTCTCTGGGTACATCACACCCGGAATAGTCCTAAGACCGCATAGTTTCAATCCCCATGAATTATGTGGAAACCCAATGGCTCCTGGTGCTTCATCGAATGTATCTAGTATTGGATTATAGTAATATATGTAGTCAGAGACATTTGGTTCAAAGTTTGGAAATCTATTTGGTGGTTTGAGTGGGTTTGGTTACGATATGACGATTCAGGACTACACTACTAGTCTATATCAAATCAATCCAAACAAAATAAGAGGCTAATGAATCTACAAAATTAGAAATGGAAGGTGTTCATTATTTTATTAATTAACATTAGGAAGAGACATAATCTTAATTCACTGAGCATAATATATAATACTAAAATATTACTAGAATTTGCATTCCAATCGGAGCATAGGTATAAAAGTAACTTAATAAATTGCAAAAGATTAAGTGCATAGGTGTAAATAATATCAGAGATAGTTTATCAAATAATTTACATCATATTATAGATCTTTAGAAGCACAAAAATAACTCCAAGGGTTGCTAGCAACCTCAAGAATGAGGAAGAGATCAATTACATCAGAGAAATCTCTAATAGGTGGGGTCTGCAACACATAGAGAACAAAGATCTGAGATAGCATAAGAGGAATTGCAATAAACTTCAATGAATAGGGTTGGAATCCTTTCCCATAATGGTAAAATTGATCCACATAATATTGATGTTCAACAGTGGCACATATCCCATCTGTGATTAGGAGCACATCTCCTAAGTATGAGTAAATTAGAGCTCTGAATGCAAAACAAAAAATGTCAAAAGATGTGAGAGTAGTGCAATCCTCTTCTTTTATAATATTATTAGACATGTGGATACATTGAATGTGGATACCTTCATCATCATGTGCCCTCCATTACTGATTTTAGAATCTATGATTTTGCCTTCTTTTCCCTTGCTTTGTTGCCTTTCCGCTTTGGATTGTTTTTCCTACTTTTGAAAACATCCTGCTTTTCCTAGATTTTCTCTGCTTTTCTTGTTATTTTCACTTCTTTTCCTCTTCTTTCCACTTTGTGGCCTTGCATGTCTTTCCTTCCCACCTTTTTCTTTTCTACTGCATTCTATCTTCTATGGATTTGTGGATTTTTTTATTGATTTTTTCCTAGTTTCCATTTGCTATGACAACTCACTGGGTCCACTAGGCCTCATGCACCCACCTTGGCCACCTAGCACATCCACCTAATTCCAAAACTAAATATTATCACAAATATATTACAATCTTACATAACACTTTAATCCTAAATTTTAAAAATTAAATATCGTGGCAAATAATATATATCAAAATTGATCCCTTCTCATGTAGGTTTATGCCAGGATAATTAGGGGTTATCTACGTGACAGAGTAGTCATGAATACCTCATGGAGGGTAAATTACATACTCATTCTATAATCAACCACTTAAATTCCTTCATCTCCTCTTATCAAATCATGATATCATCTTAAATGAGGTATTTCCTCTTTCTATCACCTATCTATATAATATCTATATTATTAATATGATCACATTTACCATTTCCCATTGTCTTGCAAGTGGAATTTTTTTTCTTTTTAAATCCTTAAATACTTCCCAACATCAAATAAGTTTGATTTTTCTTTTAAATGTCGAAAATTTTCCCCAATTTCAAGTAAACTTGTGAGTGTCAACTACAATGGACCTCCACGCTTTTGTATCCCATTGACTTCATGCAAAATCCTTAGTAACACCCATTTCCATTTCAACATCTCTTTTTTTCATATGTTGTACTCTTTTATCCCATTCTTATAATTTTCTTCTAAGTCCAAAAAAATAGTACTTATCCTCTTTGACCCTACTCTTATAATTTTCTTCTCAGTAATTTTCTTCTAATTACAAAAGAGAAATGTTTTCTAATACATAGAAAACAATAAACAAAAGCCACATTATGATGAAACAAACACATTGATACATTCAAATAAATAATAATACTATGTACAACCCTACTAACATTTAAGTAAATGATAGAAGAAAAATGTTTAACTTTTTTCAAGAAGAAAAACATTCTATTTTGATGTTCACATAGAATTTAAGATACAAATATAGTCTGATCAAAACACTGCCCAAATATATCATAGCTTCATAATGTTATAAAAAACACAGATCTATCCTGACCCATTAGAAACTGTTGAATCAAGATTCAAACTTTTCCAACAAAGTTCATATAAGTGAAAATTACAAAACTACTAACAACAATATGTAATAATAATAACAACATATACACAATACTATTCTAAGAACAACATGATTAAAAAAAACTTCATCACTGAGTAATAGATGAAGACTAAAACAAAAGATTTAGTAAACATAATATGTGCCTTTGGACAACACTCTACCATCCATGTATTCCTCATAAAAAGTACCCCTTCATTTAGTCCAATTTCCTTCTTAGACAGAGTATCAACAATAGGGTCTAGTTGATGCAAATGTGTCTACATGAAATATATTGCACTCTAGGTTGTAGCTCTCGTATTATGAATTTCCATTATTTAAGGATGGCTATCTGCAAATCAGATGCCCCATTAAACCAATCCACAATTACTCTGTAGTCTCCCAAAGTCTATAAAGAGTCAATACCCACTATAAAATCAAACTTTAACACAATCCAAAGAAACAATATTTCCCCTATGGTGTTTGTACATTCATCACACCCCATCCAAATGTGGTAAATCTTTCTTTCATTGTATATGAGACTTATACCATAGCCACTAAGACCCAAATTAGAAGCTCCATCAAATAATTCATCGGGAACATCACTCAAAATAGAAGGCAAATTAATGATCCTCAAAGATTTCTCAATGTGAATTGAATGCAATTCTTCATAAGATCCCTATAATTTTGAGCTTATAAGGAAAATACTTATTCTATTATTTTCAAATATGATCAAATTATCGCTTCTTCAAATTCCCCATATAGAAAATAGAGGAAGCGCCTTGAACCTATAACAATTAGAAACCCAATGAAAAATATTTTCTTCAAAAGAGTGAATACCCCAATTGATTGACAAATGGAAATTGTTACGGAGAAAAATTTCCTATGGCTTGGGGTGGACCACAACAGACAATATGACACCAGAAATAAATCCATTCTCAGGCATGCTAGATATAAATGAAACTAAACACTAAGGGATAAGAGTCATACCTTCAACTAGGCGTTCGAAGAAGATGCTCATTGAGCTCTCGATAGAAAATTGTCCCTGCACTTCATCCTCAACAACAAAGAGATGTACAAGCATGATATATAAAGTGTTAGTGTCTAATATAGCATATTCAATTCAAACATGTATACAAATTAATTACATCCATGGATACAAATATTCATAATTACACATGCAATTGGATGACAAATGGATATTTCTATTAATGTAAACATAGATACAAATGAAAACCTATGTCAAAACCTCATCGAAATAGAGAAACTGAGTCCCTCCACCTAGGCCTCCACCACTTGAATCCTCCATACAATGGAAATCTCACAAAGAAAAAGGAAATAGTGGGAAAGAGCACTAATCGCTCCCTCAAGGACAAAGGGATGTAGACTCAAGCAAACAAGAATGGGGAAAAATTTTCCTATAGTCTCTTTACTCTCCAAAACTCTCCTCCTTCAATGCTTCAAAATAGCTCAATATATAGTCCCTCAATAGAAAATGAAAGGTCGAATCGGAGCGTATCTCGGCATATGGAAGGCCAAGGATCAAGTCATTCGCTACTTGATGAGGAAGACTCCAAATATTTTTTATTTTTGAGCATAAAACCTGATGTATGCAGGTGATAGTGGTGCAAGATGCGTGTACACGGGTTGTAGACTTGTGACCCACATGTATATTAAAAAAGAGTTTGTAAGAGGTTCAATTAGAGCATCAGGACAATGGTGAGAAAATGGGGTATAGTGAGTTTGCATAGGGACATGGAAAGGCCATCAAATCATGATGTATCAGGTGGAAAATCACGCTATAACAAATTGCCCCTAATGTGTGAGGTCAGAGGGGTACATGATGGCCGAAATACATTATAAAAGTCCTAGGAGTGGAGTAATGAAGAACCTAGTGGAAGATCCAACCACTCGTCAGTATAATGCAATGATAGATCTCTACATATGAGTGCAGATATGAAGTATACATAAAAGTCCCGGATACATATCAATACAATGGCCATGAATAGGCATAATAGACATATGTCATGAGTGGTCATTACCATGTACAATATACAGTGAAGTATGGTCTCCATACTGAATGAAGATATTTGGTACATAAAAAAGGTACACTGAACTCTAGTCAAGAGAACTGAAATATCATAAATACTGATGTGATCAAGGAAGTAGCATATACGAAATTCCACCAATATATGATGCCTTATACACAAACCGCCCCTAGTATATGTTCCATCGCATGAAAACATGTGTTGGGGTTGAACATGATGGACTGTTTCCTGATTATTGGTCATTGATGTATACCATTAACGGACGTGATACATCCCACTAATAATGATAATGGGAATCAAGGTACAAAGTGCATTCAATCAAGTGTGAATATATGTGTTGAGGTAGAACACTTGAAAAAATTCATTGATCAGGGGGCATTGATGTATTCCCAAATATGTCGATGGCAAGAGGACCTATCACTGGGGACTGTAAGCCTCAAGTTACTTAATGGACACTAGATCCCTATTCCATAATAAATGATTTGACCGATGGAATGGAATCCATTAGAGGGAGGGACTTAAGGAATACCCCATCAACCAACATGAGGTACACAACAATGCTAGATAATTTGGAAGAATTCAGATGAACCAGATGTGCATGAACTAGTGACCAGTGTATCAGGAATTATCGAAATGAACAGTCAAAATAACTGAGGAATGGTAGACTCGGGTTAAATACTTCATTTGAACAAGAGAATAAGGAAGATGGAGACACATAGGTAGCATAGACTCAAAATACAAACTGGGAAAAATCCGTGACATAGGAGGCATCAATAGAGGCTCCATAGGGACTGGAAGCATAACCAGTCAGTGGAGAAAGCTCAGCATAACCAATATATTTCCACTGGTCATACTAGAATCCCAACCAATTATGAATAGACTCGTGGATTGTGCTCCATTCGAAGGAGACACGACAACTGCCAATAGAGAATAATATCATTTCCCATCCGTATTTTTATGTTTTATGATTTTTTTGGTCATTTTCATGTTAAGAAGCTTGAAAAGAATAAAATTGCTTATAGTACAATGTTATAGCTGATTTTACCACACCTAGTGAATCACACTTGTATGGCCTTCCCCTCTCCCTCTGTAAACTCTTTGGACCCTGTGGACCTTTTTTATACCTTTGATGTTTCCAAGATCATCCTTAAAAACATGCTTAAATTGTTATATGCGAATTTTAAACCCTTTCTCGCGTATATACACGGGTTTGACCCCTAAAACCTCATACATTAGGATGTGTGCAAAAGGCCAAATTATTTTGGAGTTTTCCTTGATGTGGATCCAACTCACTTGTCTCCTAGCCTTCCATATGCCTTGAGATCGCTCGAATTTGACCCTTCATTGCCCCATTGAAGAGCTATATATGGAACCCTTTGGATACATTGAAGCATATATGAGAATTGAGAGCAAAGAAACTATAGTCCATTGTTGCTGGAACTTATACTTGAGTCTGCATCCCTTTGTCCCTTGGATCACTTTTGTGTGCTTCCCAAGCTTTCCTTTTGCTTGTGAGCTTGCTATCGAGAGATGGATGATTGAAGTGGTGGAGGCCCAAGTGGGGGATTCAGTTTCTCCGATTAGTAGACGTGCTGACAAAGATTGTATTCATTGTAATCTCTGATTTTATATTAATAGAAATATCTTTTCCTATCTAATAATGTATGTTTGAATGCATATTTTATCCATGGATGATTTCAAATGCTTATACGTTATTGATTATATATGCTAGATTAGATCTAACACCAATATATATAGCATGCTTGTCTTGTTTACTGATTGTTGAGGAAGTAATTTATCAATTCAAGCTGGAGTTGGAAATCTCAACAGGGATCTACATCAACCATCCGGAATAAGGTACGAATCAAGATCCTTTAGTGTTAGATATTTGATTTATCTTGCATATTGGAAAGGATTGATTTATGGAGTCAAGCTATCTATTGTAGTACCCCAAGCCATAGGAATCTCTCTCCGTAACAAAATTGGCGACTCCACTGGGGAGTTCCTAGTAGTTATACTTTGGGGGTTTCTATCGGCATTCAATGATTTAGAATTTCTCTTATTTCTCTGTTTCTGTGTCGGGTCTGGGGGCATGTTTTCCTGGTAGTGTCTGATTGGTGTGAATTTTGTCTCAGCTTGTCTGTTTGCCTTTATTTTTATGCGCTTTTCTTCCTGTACGCGAGTTTTTAACTCACAATTGCGTATATACATGGTTTTTACTAATATATCCACATTCGTACATGGGTTTACTGCGAACAGTCATGTATGCCCTTAGTTTTACATTCTAGAGGAAGATTGATTGTTACTGGGTGAATTTTGATGATTGCTGAGTCTCCTTTGACATTGCTAGAGTCTGTATACACCTTTGTTTCTGACCAGAGACACTTTTTTTAGGGTAAATTTATTTTTTAAAGAATGCTCTTGTCATTGCATTTTCGATTTTTTGTTTTGGGATTAGTGCATTAGATTTCTTTTACCTTATTACTTTGTGTGAGTGTTGTTTGATTGTGCTTGCCGAGTCTGGGGGTAGTAGAATCATTCTTTTGCTTTAGTATCTCATTTTTATTTCAAAAAATCTAAAAATATTTGCTTCCTTGCATCATTATGCATTGCATTTTGCATTTTGCATGGTACTTGCACTAGTTTTGCTTTGAAGTATTAGTCAGGATTTCATATAGGAATGATTGCACTTATCATTTGAAGAAAAAATTTGCATTTCACGTAGTAGCATACCCTGTTTTCATTGGACACAATGCATTTGCATTGATTGTTAGGTGTGCATTTTGCTTCATGTTGCGTCATAACACCACTAGTTACAGAGCCATCTACCTCTTTTGAGTAATAAAGCCAAATAAAATCAACGCTTAATTAAAATGGATTACACTATTTTCTTTGATAGGGTACACCAACAAGATTAGGTTTTAGGGTCTTGGAATAGTTCATTGTGAGTAAATTCTCCAAGACCACTAAAAAACAACATGTATGTGTCTGTCTAGGTGAGAGTGTGAAATTCCTTGGTATAATTAGTGTTTCTCAGGATCCATCTCTCAAAAGGGAGTTAAGCACAAGGCAGTGTGAGCAGTTATTGATTAGGATGACCCCTATTCATAACTGAGTAGCACCGGATATATTTCCACGATTGTATTCATATCTGGGGGCTCTTTCGAGAGTTTCGGGCTTTTCTACACTACCCATACGGTCAATCTTGCATGTGACTATCCGCCTGAGCATTGATTATATTGAGGTGACCTTAGTTTCCTTACCTAGGATATTGAGGGGGTACTTTGCATGGGTTATTCTGTAGGTGTCCCGGCCAAGTTGGGGTCAGACAGCATAGTCGCTTTACGCGTTGAAGCTGAGGGCCACAATAATTGGTTACGAACCTCCGATTGTTGCGTATGGGAGTCTCAAGCCTCTCCTAGGCGAGACATACCTGCTTAATTCAGGAGCTCACTTATCTTACCCTTGATTGCTTGTGTTTGGATTTAGATTTTATTGGTGTATGCTCTATGCACGTTAGCTTTCCTAGGTTTTGCATAATTAGAGAGTCTTTTTGAGTCATTCTAGATTCAGGTGCAGCTCCTCGTCGTTCTCATCATTTAGCAGGACTTTCACCTTCTACATATCCTCCTCCTTTGGGAGAGAGAAACAGAAGGTCCAAGTGTACTACTTCGTACATTGATTCACACACGATGGGAGATCATGAAGATGAAACTCCTAAGTTGCCTTCTCCACTTCACGACATGGAGGACAAAGAGTTTAATCCTACATTTGATCCTTCACCTGATTTTTCTGCACATTTTGGGTTTGATCCTTCACATGATATACCTACTCACTCTAGATATGATCCCTCATTCACAAGTCATCGATATTGGATGCCGGGTGATGAGACTCATCATCAACCTACAAGCACTAGTTATGGTATGTCTGGTATCCCCACACATGATCTGGAATTTCATGTTGAGTCAGAGTTTGAGCTTAACACTATGCTTGGGGGTACTCCTATTCCTTACCATGTGGAGAGGTTTGGGAGCATGAGTCACATTGCACCTTCCATCCCAGCGGTGGAAGCTACATCACATATTCCTCCTAGACCTGGTGTTAGCGATCCTATTAGGATACCAGATCCAAGATGAGTGACTACAGGGAACACCACATACATAATTTCACATGTCCCTTTGTCCTCTATTCCTTGTTCTTCGAATGCTATTCCTCCCCCTCATTCATGTGGTCCTTTGGGCTGAAACGTTTCTATGAGTCATGTCCGTACTGCTACTACTCGCACAGTTGTGTCTCAGAGTCAAGCAACTCCTGTTGTTTCGGGAGGTCATATTCCTACTTCTGGAGATCATGCTACTAATTCTGGAGCATATATTCCTACTTATGGAGTGTCTCATGGGACATCTCATGGGATTTCTTATGGACCTTATTATGGGACGCAGTATGGATAGGGTTATTCACCTTATGGGTACGGGTATCAACAACCCGCTTACTCTTCAAATTATGGCTTTGTAGCCACACATAGTCAAGGTACACCACATTATGGTGCTTCCATGCCACCCTACACGGGTCAAACGGGAGGAGATCACTATGGCCAAGGCCATGGTGGTTATGGTAATCAGGCTTATGTGAACCAAAATTATCAAGGAGCGAGGCATCGACCTCCTCATCCTATGATCCCTTTCCTCGCAACACTAAATCTTCCTGACTTGTCAAGACTGACGAATGATCTTGTATCTCATGACCCGGCTTGGTCGACTGTCCGTAATAAGCTTCCCTCAGACATCCCCAAATTCAAGGGAAAACCAAGAGAAGATCCGAGTGAACATGTCACTACATTTCACCTATGGTTCTCTTTAAATTCATTACATGATGATTCGATCCATTTAAGGTTGTTTCAATGCACCCTTACAGGGCCTGACATGAAATGGTATATAGAGTTACCTAGGGGGGCATTTTCTTTGTTTGATGACCTAGCTATGACTTTTCTCAACCACTTCCAGCTACCAGTGCGTTACGACATTGGTACGAAACTCTTGTCGACATTTCGACAGGATAAAGCCATGCATATATCTGACCATATCCAAGAGTGGCGTAGACAGAAGAGATTGATTAAAGCCTTCATACCACTAGAGTTTCTCCTCGAGTGGTTCCTTAAATCGTTACTGCCTTATATAGCAAAGGATGTTTCTACATCTGGAGTTCAAAACGAGGAACAAGCCATTTTTAGGGCACAGGAATTAGACTTGATTTATGCTCAATCTGGTTTGTTATATGAGATCATTCCTAATGCTCCACATTCTAGTTTCGACCCTAAGGTTAAACTTGGACCACATGCCGATGGCATTGTTGGTTGTATGAGTGCCAAGCCTAAGCATTCAGTTGTGAAATAGGTCAGTCAATTATCTATCAACCGATATTCCTTGGGACAAGCCACAGCTTTGTCTCAACCCACCCAAACGGCGAGTGTGCTTTCAATGCAATCGTCGAACTAGAAGGGTAACCAACAACCCGGAAGGAATAAAGAGAAGGGTAAAAACAATTATAAGGGTGGGAATAGGAATGAAAATTCCAACTCTAATGACAAGAACGTCTGAAATGATGGGGGGGACAAGAAGCCTAAATGTAAGGTTAAATTTCCTTGCAATTTGTGTAAGGAAGACCACCTCACTCACTTGTGCCCTCAGATTAATGAAGCCTAGAGATTCATAACACAGGGCCTAGCTGTGCTGACCAACCCTTTACCTCATAATCAAAACATGAACTCGAGGACCCATGATTAGTCTAGTGGTGATCAAGATCCGCCGAAGACTAGTGGTCATTGTTGCATCAATATGGTCTGTGCTACTAAAGTTGTGACTCATGTGAAGGACTATGGTTCGTCACAACCCGACCTTGGAAAGAAACCTGATCCACCTGGGAGTCCTTTGCATATTGAAAAACTTGTGGATAAAACTGAATTTTCACCTCACATTCCTAAGGGAGTCCTTAAGCGTTCGAGGCACAATCCTAATGCCCAAGGACCAACATAAAACTGCCTTTATTTGTCCTTGGGGAACCTTTGCATATCAGAAGATGCATTTTGGCCTTAAAAATGCCAGAGCCACTTCTCAGTGGGCTATGACCTTGATATTTCATGATCTCAAATCAATTATTGAAGTCTTTTTGGATGACCTTGCTGCTCACTCTTTTATCAGGGTGCTTCATTCCTACCATTTGAGATTAGTGTTTGAAAGGTGTCGCCATTACTTGGTCAGGTTAAATCCTCATAAGTGCATCTTTTGCGTGAAGTCTAGTCACTTATTAGGTTTCATTGTCTCCAAGGAGGGTATAAGAGTCGACCCTTTGAAGGCTGAGGAAATACTTCAATTATCTCCCCCAAAAAACATTAGACATCTTCAATGTTTGCAAGGCATGGAAAACTTCTTATGGAGATTCATTGTCAATTTTGCCAATTTGACTAGAGGCTTTATGTTTCTTTTGAAGAAGGACACCACCTTTTGTTGGGATGAGCGAGCCTAGGATTCCTTCGATGCACTTAAACGAGCCTTAGCATCGGCCCCGGTGATCATTCCACCCAACTATAGCCATGACTTTCTACTTTATGTGGCTGTGTCCATGGAGATGATTGGTATGGTTTTGGTTTAAGAGGATGAGGAGCTCCAAGAGCATGTCATATATTATATAAGTTGAAACCTTATAGATGTGGAGATCTGTTATTCCCATGTTGAGAATCTTGCCTTAGCTACCGTACATGCGGTTCAATGATTGAGACACTATATTCTCCTTCGCCAGACCTTGGTTGTAGCCCATGTCAATTCGTTTCAATTCGTCCTCACTAGAAGGATGATTGGAGGAAAGTATAATAAGTGGATTTTCATCCTGCAAGAATTTGATATTGAGTTTGTTTCAGCAAAATCGAAGAAGTCGTTAAGTTTTACAGAGCTTATATCAGATTTCCCAAGCGAGGAGGAGGAGAAGGTTTGTGAAGATATGTTTTTCGATGAGCACATATTTTTAATCTCAACTTTGGATCCATGGTATGGATACATTATCATATATTTACAAACATTGAAGGTCCCTACTCACCTCTCATGGGATGAACGACGACGATTACATCACGTATCCAAGAATTACCTCATAGTGGATAACACATTGTACCATCGTGGGGTAGATTCCATTTTACATCATTGTTTAACTCACAAGGAAGTTGAGCTTGTGCTGAATGCTTGCCATGGAGGGGCATGTGGTGGTCATTTATCTGGTATTTCTACAGCCCAAAAAATCTTGAGAGCAGGTTATTTCTGTCCGTCGATCTTTAAAGATTGTGTCAACATGGTCAATAAGTGCCACACTTGCCAAGTGTTTGCACGTAATATGCACTCGCATCCTGCCCCGTTACATCCCATTATCACCGCCGGTCCCTTCACTAAGTGGGGGCTTGACTTCATGGATTGAAACCCAAATTCAGCTAGGGGGCATCATCATATCATAGTGGTTGTTGACTACTTCACAAAATGGGCTAAGGCTATGCCTACAGTTAAATCCGACGGTGAGACAGCTACACACTTCATATTCAACCAAATTATTACTCGGTTCGGTATTTCGAAGGAGCTTGTCACTGACCACGGAAGGCACTTTCAGAATAGTATCATGGAAGAGTTAGCCTCGAAGTTAGGGTATAAGCAAGAGAATTCTTCTTCTTATTACCCTCAAGCAAATGGACAGGTTGAAGCAGTGAAAAAATCACTCAAATCCATTCTCCAACGAACCATTGCACAAAGCAATACCAATTGGCACATTATGGTACATCCTTCTTTGTGGGCTTATAGGACCATGGTTAAGACTGCCACCAGTTTTTCTCCATATCATCTTATACATGGGGTGGAGTCTGTATTATCGATTGAGTGTGAAATCCCTTCTTTGAAGCTAGCTATAGAACTCTTACCGAACACTTCCCCATTGGAGGAGTGTTTGGTCCATTTAGAGCAGCTTGATGAGCAGTGCCAAGATGCTTTAGTGGCTCTAGAAGTGAATAAACATTGCGTTAAAGTCTAGTATGATAAATATGTCCATCTAAGGAGGTTTGTCTGTCTAAGGAGGTTTGGTGAAGGACATTTGGTCCTTTTGTGGGATCAAGCTAAAGAAGCCTTGGGGGCAGGAAAATTCAACCCCATGTGGCATGGTCCTTACGTGGTTAAATGTGTGTTAGAGAAGGGTGCTTATGAGCTAGTACACTACAAGGGGATGGCCTTGGCGGAGCCTATAAATGGGCTCTATCTTAAAAATTACTATGCATGATTTTCAGCCAAGGCTGACTATTGTATATTATTGTACAACATTTTGCATAATTAGGTCTTTCTTATGGTGGTCAGGTTTGTTGATTAGCTTTCGTTTCTTATGGTAGATGTCAATGGAGTCTTCCATCTATATAGGATTCGTGGATGGTGCAAGCTGTCACACTCAACACTCAGCCTCTGCTGCTTGGGTGATTTATACTCCTACGGGTCAGGTATTGTCTTCAGGAGGCGTATGTTTATGGCCCTCTTCAAATGATGTTGCTGAATATAGTGCCATTATCGAGCTTCTATGGGATGTCATTTCACATGGTGTTCTCTCTCTTGAGGTACATCTTGATTCGGAGTTAGTAGTGTCACAGCTTAATGGCTTGTATCATGTTATGGATCCAACATTATTACAGAGATTCTTACATGTGAGATTGTTAGAAGGAAAAATTGACAATATAACATACATACATGTTCCAAGAATTAATAATCAAGTTGCTGACTCATATGCTAACTACGTGTTAGATTGGCATTTGTTTCATAGACAATAAGCTCATCACAAACATACTTTTTTACACATGTAAATAAATAAATCGATCATCATAAAAGTTTTTTCATTAAAACATCCAGAATGTGTTAATACATAGTATCATAATACAAAAATGGGGCTCTCGAGCCACCAAAATATAAATACATGGTAGTACAAAATGTATCACTCCCAGGTATCTAAGCCTGTGGAGGAGGAGGGGGGTTCTGATCGTGGAATGTCACCATGGCTCTAGATATCCATCTAAATAACCGCACCCATGCTTATGGCACACCCACCACCTGACGCTGCATGGCATCAGGTAAGTCCTCGACTTGTGCCATGGCTACTCTATGTATCAACCTCACGAAGTTGGTATGAATGCTTTGGAACGTTCGCTCCGCATCCACACCCGTAATGTCATCTCCTCTTCCCCTCTGTCTATGATGAGGGAAGACTTCAGGCCACTGTGGTCCTACATCTCCATGCATTTGATAGGATGTCACTATGTATTGTTACCCAAAAACATGTCTTTTTGATTCCATATCAAAAAACACAAAAAAAAATTAAATAACTCAAAAATATTAAAAAGAGGGTTGGGATTCGTTACCAATGTCACCGTATGTCGATCCTAGTGGTAATGGCATGTAAGGGTCTCCCAAAAAATATATCCCCGCATAGGGGTAATCATCGATGGAAACTATCTGTCATCGCCACCATGGAAAGAAATCAGCTGGATAGGGGTTGGACACCCTACCTCCACCCAATCTGCGCATCGCATCTATCCAACGTCGTTGGGCCAAATCTCAAACCCTGTGTAGAGGAATGTCAACTCTAGGGCTCAATCCCAGAACATGCTCAGTATGCTACTGAAACTGAAGTTTCGTACTCTTCCCATATTGCACTCACTGAGCTGGTGTTTCATGTTGCCCAGTAGTGCAGTGCTCCAAATGTACACCATGGGTCTCATGCACTCCACTGCATAGAACATCAGAGGCCGTGAGGCCTAGTGGAGTGAATCTAGCCCTACTATCCTGCCCAATGTTAGTAGAATGGCCTTTAGGCCTAGCACCTGTATGGAGTTGGTTGGGATCTGACTCCCGACCTTCTTCGTGTCCGGATAACAGTACACTGCTATGTACTCATCTATGGTCAGGCCACCTCTGGGCCTGTGAGAGCATAGGTTCACCACTTCCCCCCATCAGGAAATTCCAATAATAAAATATATGTCCTCCACTTCTATGGTGAGGGACATCCCGTCTATCTGGAAAGACTCTGAATCTGGATCCTAATAGTCTACAAGCATCTGCAACAGTCTTGGTTTGGCCCTTAAGCCACCAAGACACCAAAACTTGTAGAGCCCGCATGCACATAAAGCTTGTTGAGCCATTAGAGCTACCCTTACTACGTCTTCTACATCCCCATGCTCATGTTCTCTCCATTCTAGAACCATCCTGCACATTGAATTCAAGTTTGAGTCATTAGAACACTTAAAAAACCTTTAACACGGCCTCATACGCGACTGTTTGCTAAACAACCGCGTATGTACATGACATTGAGGGCTTTTTCCGCGCATATCCAGCCCTATACGTGGAAAAATCCTTGATTTCTGCGTAAGCTGTGGCACGCACTTTAGAATGGCCTAGAATCCTAATTTGACCATGGAAAATTGTAAAATTTCCATGAAAATGAAAAAGCAAGGCATGGGTAATTCCGCCGGCTGGATCTCATGGGTAATTACGTAATTCCGCCGGCTGGATCTCCTGGAATTCGCTGTTGAAGTTCTAAGCTCAATTGGGTAAAAATTTCAAATGTTATATAATGTTTTGAATTTTTTACTATTTATAGAAATTTTGGAAAATTTTTACCCCCTTTTCTATAGTTTGGACCGTTTCTAATCCTATTGGACCGTTTTTTGAAAAATATATGATGTAGGAGACCTTTTTGAGTGTTGTTTCGACCGTTGTTTTCACCCGTTCGTGCCGATTTCAAGTATGATGTTTAAACTGGAATATAGGTTAGGCTTCACCACCATTTGCATTTTTTATGACCTAATGACCATATCATTATAACCTTAGGTACAAACCCATTCTATCAGGTCACGAAACCTTCTTGTTGTTTTAGAAGTGGCATGATATGAATGGTAGAGCTTGACCTTACATGGGTACCCTAGTTACCGCCTTATTTGCATTTCGTGCCCATGCCGACACTTTGTTGTCATGTTCCCTCAAATTTACCATTAAAAGTGTTGACCATGCTAAGTTCCTAGGGGCTCAAGTTGTTATTAATTATTCCTCCTAGGATAAATTTTTACTAAATAATTGTTCTAAGGCATGTATTTAATTTTATTTCAGCAATTTTATTTATTATGCACAATAATGATGTGGAATTAAGGCTGCCATGTCAGGAGGGTGCATTGGGGAAAGCTAGTCAACTTTCCTTGGTAAAAATAAGAAAGTCCATGACAAAAGCAAGCAAGAGAATAAAGGGAAGTTTCCTAAAAGTAGAAAAAGCAGAAAGAGGTAAAAGCAGGAAAGTTTTTTAAGGAAAGAAATAGTTTCCTTATGAGCCAGGAAAAGTAGAAAGTTGTCATAACTCAAAAGAGGCATATTTTGAATAAGGGAGGGTGAATTTTCTAATTGTGAAGGATGATTTGCAATTAGAAACAATTCCACATGGTCCTACTTGCCTAATTTCCCAAAGGGGGCGCTTTTGTGGCTAGGGTTAGCTCACCCACGGGGTTGACTTGCTCTCACAGGTCACCATTGGCCTCAACTTACTAAGCAGGTCATCCATAATTCTATAAAATATAAATTCAAACCCATTGCTTCATTTTGGTTGTTGATTTTATTGTTGAATGCTTATGTGAGCATTAATTCTGAGTGTTGTGCCTCAGACTACTAGGAGATGAGCCCCATCCTTCCATTCCCCTCTCCTTCCATTCCCTTTCTTCCATTGTAGGTGTGGAGCACTATATTGTAGGAATTGAAGGATTTAAAGATTTATTTGCAGCATCCATCAAGTTCAGGTCCATATCCAGTGAAGCCCTAGCTTCACTTAAGCTCACAGCCCTTGCTAGTTATGATCTGGGCCTCCTGCCCCTTGTTTTTGGAGCATCCTTGTAATGGTCAGTCAATGATGTAATTTATGTTCTGTAGTGTCATAAAATTCTGAAAATTAAATGTATCATGTTGAAACATCTCTTCCCATAAATATTCTTGTCTTCAGTTTTGCCTAAAAGGCCTATTTTAGCAATGTATGGGGGAAATTGAATAAAAATGAGTGCTATAAGGAAAATGTCAGGTTGGGTAAGTGATTGAAGGGATTTTACATATTAAATGAACTGATATTTACCCCTGTTACAGTTCTCATTTTTTACAGAAATGCATTTGAGATGATTTAACTGTTTGTTTTAGACCCTAGCTAGATTACTAGCTTTTAATAACTAGTTTTTGTAAAATTGATGTAAAACCATTTTTGTTAACTCAATATGAGCTCTTTCAATTCCTTTGGTTCACTAACAGACCCACCTTCCCACATAAAACTCTAGAACCATTTTTATTTTGGTCTGTACCACGTTTTTGTATCCTCCTCTACGCAGGGTTCTCCTTGGCCAAAACTGGCAAAAATTCCCAAATTCATCCAAAACTTCTTAGAAATTTCCAGAACATCAGTAAAATATATAAATCCTTTTTTTATGTTATATTAATTCTAGAACAAACCTCTGCAAGTTCCCAGAATCCCCTCGTTGAAACAGACCGAACTACTCTCCTTAGTTTCACGGTTTGGCCGCCCAGAAGCGTGGTAGTAGGTTTCCGCAGTGCGGACTCTGAACCCTAAATGGCACCAGATATAAATGTGTCATGGGAGAGGAAATTACATGTCTGATGTCTCTTTGTTTTCTATCCATTTCTCACTCCTTTTTCCTACAAATTTCCCAGAAGAAACCCCTTATTTGCTCAGTTTGAGAAGTCATTGTGTAAATTAATTAAAGTTCAGAAATTTTAATATAATTTACAGAATTGAAGAGTATCCAGGTCTGTACACCAGACTTGGGATATTACAGTGGTATCAGAGATCTTTCCTTGGATCATCCTGTGGAAAGAAATCTCTCACAGAATAAATTTGCAGCCATGTCATACTATGAGGATAACTATGATGAGCAGTATGAAGAATACTGCAGAAGATATGAAGAAGAAGAAATCCTCTATGTTGATGGAGGCATACTAAAAGAGGAATATGATTAAAACTATTGGACATCAGATGGGGAATAGATTATATTTTATTCTCCAATGGTTAAGAAAAGCTTGACAGAGATTATTGAAGCATGTGAGAACATGTCTCACTGCTATGAGGACTATCTAGCGTTGGGTAGGAATATTTGTGGAAACCTTTCTTTTGGAGATTATATTTATTTCGAGTATGGATTCCAGCTGAAGCATGATTATGAGAATTAATTTCAAGAGCAGCAAGCTATCCAAAGAGGAACCAATTTGTTCCAACTCTCTGAGAAAAGAAGAAGAAGACAGAACCAAAGGTGAATATTCCTCCAAGCCATCAACATGTTCAAGACTTAAGAGTTTGTTTGGTTTTCCTTCAAAAGGAGCTTCTAAATATTGTGACATGAGTACCACTAAAGATAAAAAAAGTCACAAGTTTCTTGGAGGAGAATAGAGATGAAGTGGACACAGATATCCAAGAGGTGAAGTGCAAATCACCACAAGCTGGTTGCATAAGAGAAGGAGTTGAAGAGGAATCCACTTCAATTTTCTTAGTGGGTGATCTCCGGATCACTGCTCAAGGTTTTGGCTCATGTATGGGTGGTGAGATATATTTTAGATCTGATCCAAAAGAGAAACACAATTCAGATTTACAGTCACCCCTTGAACCTCACAAGGAAGAATAAATTGAGCACATCTCAGTACGGTGTGAACCAGAGAAATGGGTGGGTGAACAAGCCACCATAATTCCACCACATAAGGAGGAGAACATAACACATGGAGAGTTAGTAAATTCTTATTTTCATGTGTCATTTTGTAAATCTGATATGGAAGGCACTTCTAGTGAAAATTTCAAAATGGTTGAGTCCCTTACTGATGAGGTTCACAATCCTGGTGTAAAAAATGGATGCAATATGAAGGATGAAAATTTGAGAGAATATCTTTCTGGTGCACCAAGGATGAATGAGCACTTAAGTTGCAGCCCAAATTATGTTGTTGAGGACTTAAAAGATGAATATATTTCAGAAACAACATATGGATCAGGTTTCAAAACCTCGAGTGCACTGCATGAAATTGATCTGGTGATGGAAAATGAAGAGGAGGAACATCTACAAGAACCCCATCTTCTTGCAGGGTCATTGAAGATGGATGAACAGAAGATCCAAGAGGCCCTAAAAATTCTCCATGACACTCATGCTTCAGTGTCAAATATGTGTTGGGAAGCTGCTTTAATGGAAGACCAATCTTCCTTTGAAGCCATGGAGAATATCCAGAAAGCAATGTCCACAATCAAAGGTAATTTCTCACAATTGCTTTCAGATAGAAATGACATGTTTGAGCTTGTTGAGTTATTGCGGGAAGCATTACTACATAATGAAGAACATATTTTCATATATGAAGAAAAGAACTACAATATCAAAGGTGATTTGTTGGCCACCCAAGATTCTTTGAGATACACTCAAAGTGCCGTCTTAGAATCACAAATGAAGATAGATCAATTCCAACAAGAGTGGAAAGAATTGACTGAATCCTCAATCTTTCCTGAGAGTCATCCCTTTTGGGTAAATGGCATGGAGGAACCTCATGATTGGGTGGACCATGAGGAGCATTCTATTCAGTATGTGCTTAAAGAGTGTGCAGAATAGGTTTATGAGAACCAAGCACTTGATTTCTTTCCAAGGAAACGTGAGTTGTTCCTTGAAGACAGACACTCTCCCATGGAAGAGTGGGATGAGAGCACCCAATTTGGGCCAGCCAATAATGAAAAAATTTCAGCCATAAGTATGATTACTGAAGGTTTCAAACATGCAAAGAAGGTTCACAGTTCTTTCCCACATGTCATAGATTCAGAAACACCAATGGAGAATGAACAGTGGGTGAAGAAATTTTTCTGGTTTGTGTCACATGCACAACAGGGGGATCATGATTTGTCCCCATGGGAGATGGATCCTATTGCAGAAGATATGGATAATTATAGATCATATAAATCAGCAATAAATATCTCTGATTCATCCACTGGATGGTTGGATAGAGGAATCATAGAAGAGGAAAATATGGAAGGTAAAATTTTTATGTCTTGTTGCAAGAAAATTGTTTTTAATATTGCTGATTTTTCTATGATTTACAAGCAGCAGAAAGGGCATGTGTGTGCAGCCACTTTTGAAAAGAAGGCATCAAATCTACACATACATTCAATGTGTGGGTCAATTGATGGATTGTTGCACCCTTGGATCAATGGAAAAGAGTTGAGCCATTGGATGAAGAGGGGAGCACCTGTTGAGTTCCATAGAGACATATTTGGAATGAAGACCTTGGGAGGGAAATTTTTTTATTTCTGCAATAATTATTTTGTTGTGACTGACATTGTCTTGACATGTGAACAGCAACAAAGACTTATTTTGCAACTATTATATATCTCTCGTATGCATGCACATGAGGTCCATTCCGATTTTCATGTGCTTGAGAAGTTTGAGGTCAAGCAATATGAAGATCAAGCACATGCATGGTTCCTAAGAGATTATGAGTTGCCTCTAGGAAAATGTTGTACAATTTTGGAGGAGGCACATGATCACACTATCACTCAGAAAACTAATGGAGGAATTTGTGGATCCATTATATTGATTGATGAGAATTGTAGGGATTTGGCTCACAATTCTTCACCCCACACTTCTATTTCAGCCACATCATGTGGGGATCAAAATTGGGTGAAAGGATTTTTTCTGTTGATGCCATAAGAGGAGCATGATACTTCCACTCTTCCAGTTGAGGCATTGATGGTCAAAAAATGTGGTTTGACAAGTGAATTAGTAGTAGCTGAATTATTCCCACCTGAATCATTTAGCATGAAATTTTGTCTGTCCATTGATTGGGTGGCTAGACACATAATTGAGATGTGTGCACTGGAGGGTAAACATCTTGCTTGTATCAATGGAGAGACATTGGACACATCAAAAAAATTGTATGAGCAATGGCATGAGAATGTATGGCTGCTATATGATGCTTTCAGTATACATGGGGGAGCATGGGATAACCTCCTTTGTATTCATAACAACAGTGGCCTAAGTTCCAGTGCTAGCTTGCACATGGATTTTCATACTTTAGAGAGGCTCAAGATGATTTGGTCCCGCATTAAGGAATTCCATGTTTGGTGGGAGAGTTTAAAAAATGTTCAGTTTGGCATGGGGAGAGATGAGCTCCCAATATGGTGGTATGTTTTCATAACCTCATTTTCCTCCTCTACAATGATAAAATTCTCTTGTTTTTATTGATCGATGGAAGGAGGCAGATAAAACCATGGGATCTAGGCATTCTTACGAATGAGAGAGTTCAAAAGGTGGCAGAAAAATTTGGGTCCTTCCAAGTGAGGTAGTGGGATCCAGGAATTATGCTTAGTTACTTTAACTAGGTTGGAAATTTTGCTAAAGGAAGTGGTATAAAAAAAAATGGCTATGATCAGAGTGGTGCAACAAAAACATGGTGGAAAAATTTGCAACACTATGTGGTGCTTCTGCTTAAGGACAAGCAGATTTGGGAGGGGAGGACTGTCATGTTCCCTCAAAATGACCATTAAAAGTGTTGACCATGCTAAGTTCCTAGGGGCTCAAGTTGTTATTAATTATTCCTCCTAGGATAAATTTTTACTAAATAATTGTTCTAAGGCATGTATTTAATTTTATTTCAGTAATTTTATTTATTATGCACAATAATGATGTGGAATTAAGGTTGCCATGTCAGGAGGGTGCATTGGGGAAAGCTAGTCAACTTTCCTTGGTAAAAATAAGAAAGTCCATGACAAAAGAAAGCAAGACAATAAAGGGAAGTTTCCTAAAAGTAGAAAAAGCAGAAAGAGGTAAAAGCAAGAAAGTTTTTTAAGGAAAGAAATAGTTTCCTTATGAGCCAGGAAAAGCAGAAAGTTGTCATAACTCAAAAGAGGCATCTTTTGACTAAGGGAGGGTGCAGTTTCTAATTGTGAAGGATGATTTGGAATTAGAATCAATTCCACATGGTCCTACTTGCCTAATTTCCAAAAGGGGGCGCTTTTGTGGCTAGGGTTAGGTCACCCATGGGGTTGACTTGCTCTCACAGGTCACCATTGGCCTCAACTTACTAAGCAGGTCATCCATAAGTCTATAAAAGATAAATCCAAACCCATTGCTTCATTTTGGTTGTTGATTTTATTGTCGAATGTTTATGTGAGCATTAATTCTGAGTGTTGTGCCTCAGACTACTGGGAGATGAGCCCCAGCCTTCCATTCCCCTCTCCTTCCATTCCCTTTATTCCATTGCAGGTGTGGAGCAATATATTGCAGGAATTGAAGGATTTACAGATTTATTTTCAGCCTCCATCAAGTTTAGTTCCATATCCAGTGAAGCCCTAGCTTCACTTATGCTCACAGCCCTTGCTAGTTATGATCTGGGCCTCCTGCCCCTTGTTTTTGGAGCATCCTTGTAATGGTCAGTCAATGATGTAATTTATGTTCTGTAGTGTCATAAAAGTATGTAAATTACATGTATCAGGTCGAAACATCTCTTCCCATAAATATTCTTGTCTTCAGTTTTGCCTAAAAGGCCTATTTTAGCAATGTATGGGGGGAATTGAATAAAAATGAGTGCTATAAGGAATATGTCAGGTTGGGTAAGTTATTTAAGGGATTTTACACATTAAATGAACTGATATTTACCCCTGTTATAGTTCTCATGTTTTACAGAAATGCATTTGAGATGATTTAACTGTTTGTTTTAGACCCTAGCTAGATTACTAGCTTTTAATAACTAGTTTTGGTAAAATTGATGTAAAACCATTTCTGTTAACTCAATATGAGCTCTTTCAATTCCTTTGGGTCACTAACAGACCCACCTTCCCACATAAAAATCCATAAACATTTTTATTTGGGGCTGTACCACGTTTTTGTATCCTCCTCTGCGCAGGGTTCTCCTTGGCCAAAACTGGCAAAAATTCCCAAATTCATCCAAAACTTCTTAGAAATTTCCAGAACATCAGTAAAATATATAAATACTTTATTTATGTTATATTAATGCTGGAAAAAACCTCTGCAATTTCCCAAAATCCCCTGGTTGAAACAGACCGAACTACTCTCCTTAGTTTCACGGTTTGGCCGCCCAGAAGCGTGGTAGTAGGTTTCCGCAGTGTGGAATATGAACCCTAAATGGCACCAGATATAAATGTGTTATGGGAGAGGAAATTCCATGTCTGACG
Organism: Pseudotsuga menziesii; assembly: GCA_001517045.1. Lineage (NCBI taxonomy): Eukaryota > Viridiplantae > Streptophyta > Pinopsida > Pinales > Pinaceae > Pseudotsuga > Pseudotsuga menziesii. Next base: position 464,377 of record LPNX010016479.1, on the reverse strand, counting down.
TCTCTTTTTTTTCTGTCCATTGCTCACTCCTTTTGCCTACAAATTTCCCAGAAGAAACCCCTTATTTGCTCAGTTTGAGAAGTCATTGTGTAAATTAATTAAAGTTCAGAAATTTTAATATAATTTACAGAATTGAAGAGTATCCAGGTCTATACACCAGACTTGGGATATTACATTTTTCCTTTAGGGTGTGGGAGTTCGTTGTATAGTATTGCCATGACATTTCGCAAGAGCCTCATACTCCTCTTGATATTTTGCTGGCCTATTTCCCCCGAACTCCCTTATGTCAAGTTGTAATTGCATTATCATGAGATTTTTCTACCTTATTAAGCCTTATGCTAGCTTCCCTAACTTTGAGTGTCAGCCATATAGCCCGAGCTTATCTCATGTCTAGCCACGCAGAGCCATTTTTATATCCTTCGCAGCTTGATTCCCTTTTTACCGGGAGGGGATTTTCCCTCGAGTGTCGCTATCCTACACATGTATCCTTGCATTGATCATAGGTATGTTCCACTGCTTGGAACTAGTTTGTTCTCCCATATGACACTCGTCTCCTCCTAGTCTGTAACTATAAAGCAATTTTATTCTTTTTCAAGCTTTTTAAATATTTGAAAAAGTCCAAAAAAAATTAAAAAACCAAAAATCCGGACAGGGAAAGATGTTATCTTTGGTAGCTATCGAGTCGTGTCACCTTCGAACAGAGCACTATAGATCACATCCATTGGTTGGTTTTATAGTTTGGCTTTAGGAGTTGTACTTGTTTATCTAAGTTTATCTCCACCGACTGGTTAAGCTTCCAGTCCCTATGGAGCCTCTGTCGATGCCTCCTGTGTCGCAAAGATGTCCCAGTTTTGTATATGGAGTCTATGCTGCCTACATTTAGTCACCATTCACCGTTATGCTCTTGTTCGAAGGAATTTGAAGCCTGAATCGGCCATTCCCCAGTTATCTTGACTTTGCATCTCAGCCATTCCCGGTACAGTTATTGGTTCGTGCACCTTATGATTGAGTCCTTCCACATTATACAGCTTTGTTGAGTACCTCATGTTAAATTATGGGGGATTCCTTAATACCCTCCTTGTAGTGGATTTCATCCCATCGACTTCAGATCATTTATTCTGGGATTGGAATCTAGAGTCATTTTTGAGTGCCTTGAGACTTGCAGTCATCAGTGGCAGGTTCTCTCGCCATCAACAGTTTTTTTGGGAATACATCAATATCCCCTGATCGATGGATTCTCTCAAGTGTTCAACCTCAACACATTTATTCACACTTGTTGGTTTTCACTCTAGTACATTGATTCCCATTATCATTATCGGTGGGTGATCTCGCGTCTGTTAACGGTATACATCAATGACTGGTAATCAGACAATGGAATACTATGTTCGACCTCGACACCTCTATTCACATAGTAGGACATGTACTCATAGCGGTTTGTGTATAATACCTTCCATATTGGTGGAATCTCTTATATGCTACCTCCTTGATCATGCTAGTGTTCATGATATTTCAACTCTCGTCACTTGATTCCAGTATATGTCAGACATTTCCAACAATTATGGAGATCTTGATCCATTGTATATCTTCATCCATTATGGAGATCATGACCCTTTGTATACCTTCATCATGGAGATTATGATCTATGTATATTGTATGTGGTGATGACCACTTATGTCATATTTTGTATCATGCCTATTCATCGCCATTGGACTCTTATGTATCTGGGACTGCTATATGTATTTGCATTTATATGCAGAGTTGTATCATTGTAATATGTTGATTGGGTGGCTGGTCTTCCACTGGGTTCTTCATCACTCCACTGCTGGGATGGACTTATAATGTATTTCGGCCATCGTATGACCCCTCTGACCTTACACATTAGGGGGCATCTGTTATAGTTGATTTTACCACACCTGGTGAATCACACTTGTATGGCCTTCCCCTATCCCTTTGCAGACTCTTTAGACCCCATGGACCTTTTTTATACCTTTAATGTTTCCAATATCATCCCTAAAAACATGCTTAAATTGCTATATGTGACTTTTAAACCCTTTCTCACGTATATATGCGGGTTTGACCCCTAAAAATGCATACATCGGGATGTGTGCAAAGGGACAAATTCTTTTGGAGTTTTCCTTGATGTGGATCTGACTCACTTGTCTCTTGGCCTTCCATATGCCTTGAGATCACTCAGATTCAACCCTTCATTGCCCCATTGAAGAGCTATATAAGGAACCCTTTGGATACATTGAAGCATATATGAGAATTGAGAGAAAAGAAACTATAGTCCATTGTTGCCGGAACGTATACTTGAGTTTGCATCCCTTTGTCCCTTGGAGCACTTTTGTGTTCTTCCCAAGCTTTCCTTTTGCTTGTGATCTTGCTATCGAGAGATGGAGAATTGAAGTGGTGGAGGCCCAAGTGGGGGATTCAGTTTCTCTGTTTCGTAGACGTGCCAATAGAGGTTGTATTCATTGTAGTCTCTGATTTTATATTAATAGAAATATCTTTTCCAATCCAATAATGTATGTTTGAATGAATATTTTATCCATGGATGATTTCAAATGATTATACGTTATTGATTATATAAGATAGAGTAGATCTAACACCAATATATATATCATGCTTGTCTTGTTTACTAATTTTTGAGGAAGTAATTTATCAATTCAAGCTGGAGTTGGAAAGCTCAACGTGGATCTACATCAACCATCCAGAATAAGGTACGAATTGAGATCCTTTAGTGTTAGATATTTGATTTCTCTTGCATATTGGAAAGGATTGATTTCTGGAGTCAAGTTGTCTATTGTGCTACCCCAAGCCATAGGAATTTCTCTCCGTAACATACAACAAGGAGGAAACAAGTGTCATGGGAAAGCAAACTAGTTCCAAGCAGTGGAACATACCTATGCTCAATGCAAGGAAGCATATGTAGGATAAGAACACTCGGGGGAGATGTTTCCTCTGGGAATGGGATAATCAAGTTGCAAAAGATAACTAGAGGATCTGCGTTGGTAGAATTGAGACAAGATTGGGCTATATGTCTGATAAAATTAAAGTAGGGAACCGGTATAAAGCTCAATATGACAAGTGAATGCATGCAATGCAATTACAACTTGATAAAAAATGGGAGTCCTTATAGGAGATATCCAACATAAAGTTAAGAACGAATGTGAGGTTCTTGTTCAAAGGCATGGAAGGACTACACGGGACTCCAAAACCTAAGGGGGAACAATCAACATTGGTACCAAATGACAAAGTGGGATCTAACTAGGGAACCCATGATTAGGAAAGCTCTACCACTTACATAATGTCACTTCTAGTAGTAGTAGGATGGTTCTATGAAATTAAGAAGTGGGTTTGTACCTATGGTTAAGGTGACATAATCATAGGATAATGCATAATGCACACAGAAAGTGGTTCTATCCTATATTCCAGTTCAGTGTTATACCTACCATGGGCATGAATGAGTCAAATTCTCGGTGAAAGTGCACCAAAAGAGGACCCTAAACAATCACATTAGTCCAAACAACTGGAAAAAAGTAAATAAAGATTCTAAACTATAGGAAAAGTGGGTAAAACTATTTAATAAATAGTAAAAAATCATTGTTGTACCATAACATTTTTTTTTACCCATCATAGTGTATTTGGAGCATATTGGACCCCAAAACTTTAGACGAATATTTTGGGAGCTACGGCCCATGAAATCCACAGTCGTTAGGACCAGGTAACTCATAATCCCATTCTCTATCCATTAAATGCATTAATTTTTAATTTTGGTGGTGAATTTTCAAGTTTTGGACTCCCAAAGATAGGATTCATGACCCACGTGGGTGACAAATCATCGGGGCGTGTATAGGGACATATATAGGCGAGAAAAGAAAAGATTCCCCATGTACATACGCACCTGTCATAACTAAAAGTAGCATATAAGGATGCAGATGTCATATTCAATAGTAAAAACTCACAATTTTTTTGTTTTTCTCGGCAGGATGGTGCTAGAATGGAGAGAACATGAACATGAGGATGTTGATAGGGCAATTCATGGTGATGAAAATTCTCAACAAGCACTACAAAGGTGTGTTCTATATAAATTTTGGAACCTTGGGAGTTTGAGGTCTCAACCAATACTCTTGTAGATGTTCATGGACTATTGGGATCCAGACACAAAATCATTCATGCTAGATGGGATGTCATTGAGACTCGATGTAGAGGATATCTACTTAATTATTGGACTATCCCGCTGAATCAAGGTATTAAATCTACAGGCTCATGCAGTAGGTAGATGACTGACTATAGATGAATACATTGTTGTATATTGTGTTCCAGATACTGAAAATATGGGAATTAAAGTCCTAGTAAATGTCATCTAGAGCCTAAGTATCAAGGTAATAATTCTAGTGTTTGCTAGAATAGCAGTGTCGACATGACTACATCAAGCCTCATGACCTCTCATGTTCTACATAGTAGAATGGACGAGGCCCACGGTATACGACTAGAGTACTTCACTATTGAGCACCATGAAACAATAGTTGACTAACTGAAACATAGGTCAGATAAAAAACTTTGGGTTTGCCAGCATACTAAGCACTTTCTTTTTCAAAAGGGTACCTATTCTTAGCCCTAGATTTTAGGTCCCTCCTCATAGTTTATGAGATCCAACCCAGGCACGTTGGACAAATGTGATGCAGAGGTTAGGGGGAGGTAGGGTACCCACTCCTTTCCCACTTGAATTCTTCCACTGGTGGAGGCAACGTATCATCGCCATATATGACTATCCCTATTTCAGGATCAACTTCCATGGAGATTGAGACATGCCACTACCACTAGGGTCTGCATATAGAGATATCGAGAAGATCCCATTTATGTTTTGAATTATTTTAATTTTTTGTATTTTTGATATATGTGGAAATCAAAAACATGTTCTTGGTGGTGTCAAGTACTGACATTAAGTTTATGTTTGCAAATGTAGGTCCATGATGACCAGATGGTTTCCCAAGACATTGACATAGGGGATGAGGAGATGAATGATCGATGTTGATGTTGAACAAACATTATAGAACATACATGGCAACATGGCCCTATTGACACACATGATCCCCATGGTACAAGTCAAGGATTTTTTCAAGGCAATGCATAGGCATGTGGTTGGGGTACCGCGTCCATGGGTTAGGTTGTTCAGGAATTTGGCCAATGTTATAGTGTGTTGCCATGATCATCATCCTGATCCATAGGCATATATTTCAGAATAGAGATTTTGTATCAGCCATGGATATTTTGGTGGCTTAAAGCCTATTTTGTACTATGATACAATTTTTTGGAAATTCTATCAGAAATAAGGCTTATAGTGATTGATTTGATATATATACACATGTGTCTGAATGTGAATGTTTTTATGTACATACTTCTTCATTGATGTGACAAATTCCAATCTAAAACATAATTTGCATATGAATCAACAACATGATTATAATGTCTATGTATGTGAATGTATGTAATGTAATCAAATTTCCGCTCCAACAATCTTACCCTTCAGAACCTTCTCAAGATCGTAGGATCCCTAATACGGTACATGTCATTCAATTGTGACACAACTAACTGTGAGTCAAGGAGAACATCAAGAGATCAAATAACATTTGAAATGGCATCACGTAATAACTCAATCACGACATTATACTCGGCAACATTATTTGAAGATGGACGGAGGTGTTATATTTTTAACATTAAGCTAGCATAACATTAGGATCTTTTACTGAGAGAATAACAAAGACAACAATAAAACACAAGAGACAATGAACACACTATTTTTCCTTGGGAAAACCATAAATGGAGAAAACCCCGTAACTTCCTCAGAGATAGAATCAACACCAAAGTGAAACCCAAAAAATAGTAAGATGATCTCCTGACAGAAGTAACCTTTTTCTTCCTTGCCCTAGTGTCTTTCTCTTCCTCAGCTATGAGCTACAACTGAGTGTGAGTGAGTGTGTGTTAAATAGAGAGGCTAGCTCTCTATTTATACTAATTCCTAACTTAACTAAAACCAACTAGGGACGACTTCACTAGGTGAGTCTAATAACCCTAGTGACCTGAAACTTCGAGCACTTTAACCCTTAGACAATAGGAGGGTTACCCACCTTGCCTTGACATGACTTGTTTACATTATAGAAACTTCCTGATAGGAACATCGAGGAATGACATGACTCAAGTACATTACAAATACATCTCGGAATAAACATCGGGTTACAATACATAAGAAATACAAGTGAATACATTCCGAAGTTACAATTACATCAACACTCCCTCTTAAATAGGAAGGTATTCTATCGACATAATTTATCAGCACAAGTCTTCTTCTCTATATCATCTAGATCATCATTGAGTCCTCGTCATCTTCACCTTCAAGTCATCTCTATCTTCAAGTCACCTTGATCTGCAAGTCATCTTCATCTTTCAGTCATCTTCACCTGGATCTGGATCATCATTGGATCGAGATCATCATCACTAGATCTGGATCATCCCTCGATCTGGATCATCTCTGAAGCATCATCTCTAGATCTAGATCATCCCATGATCTGGATCATCTCTGCTGGATCATCAACACTGAATATTCATGGGTACTATCTCATGATTCTTCTCATCACAGGAATTTCTATAGAGCCAACCCTTTTTCATGCCAGTTGTAGGCCTACCCTCTGTGTACGTCTTTTCCAGCACTTATATATGACCCTAAGTCAGAATGGCCTTCCCAACACTTACATCTGATCATGTAGGAACCAATCCTATAATCATATGAGAAAGGCACACCCAACACTCACATCTGACCATGTGGTAACATAGCCCACAACCCTATCATAAAGGCCCAACACTCACATCTGTCAACCAATGTCAGAAAGGCTCAGCACTTACACTCGGCCATGTAAGGAACCAATCCTCCATGCTGAAAGGCTCTGCACTTATATCTAACAACCAATGTCAGAAAGGCTCTACACTTACATCTGACAACCAATGTCAGAAAGGCTCAGCACTTATACTTGACACATGTGAGGAACCAATCCAACATGCACGTTCGAAAGGGATCTGCACTTACATCCAACACATGCGAGGAACCATTCCAACATACATGTTCAAAAATGTGTGCACTCACATTTGATCAAGTAGGAACCAATCCTATAGTCATATTAGAATGGCCCCCAATCCCAGACTGAGCTACCTGGTAACTGACCAGGCTGCTCCATTCCTAGAATGGAATTCAGTGCTTATATCTAATCATGTAGGAACTAATCCTATAGTCACATTAGAATGGCTCAATACTCACATCTGACATGGAAGGAACCAATCCTCTCACCATGATAGAATGGCTTAGCCCTTACATCTGACCATGGAAGGAGCCAATCCTCTCACCATGTCAGAATGGATCTGGGTCTCATCATTTCCCTTTGGAGGAAACCTCGATCTAGAGAACACCAAGCTTCTCCCTGGAGTACTCAAAATTCACCCTAGCCAATGGCTTTGTCAACACATCAGCTATTTGTTCCTTCGTCGCAACATACTGGAGCTTCACTGCTTCCCTCTGCACCATATCCCTGATATAGTGATACTTGATCTCGATATGCTTTGACTTGTCATGGAACACTGGATTCTCTGACAACTTTATGCAACTATGGTTGTTACAATGTATACAAGTAGCATCCATCTGGAGATCAAATAAATAATATAGTAGCTTCCACAGCCATACTGCCTCACAACTAGCTGAGAAAGCTGCGACATACTCTACTTCAACTATACTTAGTGCCACATAGGATTGATTCCTGCTAAACCAAGAGATCACACCTAATCCCATACTAAAGAAACACCCTGAAGTGCTATTCCTATTGATGGCACTTCCTGCCCAATCTGAGTCAGCATAACCCTCTAGGTTAATATTCAAATTCACCTCATACTTGAGCCCATAATCAATTGTACCCCTCAGGTACCTCAGAATATGCTTTGCAGCAATCAAGTGAACATGTCTCGGATCTGTCAAGAACTGGCTCAAGGTGTTCATAGCAAAGCAAATGTCTGGCCTTGTGTTCGTCAGGTACATCAAGGACCCAATAATCTAACGATACATCGTAGCATCAATCGTCTCTTATGAAGCATCACTCAATAGCTTCAGGTTCGATGCCATAGGTGTGGTCATGGCCTTGCAGTCCATCATCCCAAACCTCTTCAGGATCTCTATTGCATACTTCCCTTGTCCGAGGGAGATTCCATCCGCATTCTGCCACACCTCCATGCCTAGAAAATAATACATCATACCTAAGTCCTTCATTTTGAACTCGACAGTAAGCTTTCTCTTCGTATCAGCAATCAACCCATCCATACCTGTTACAAACAGATCATCTACATATAGTAGGAGTATCACTGGATTGCCACCTTCAACCTTGTAGTAAAGGTTGGAATCTGCTTTACTCTTGGTAAAGCCCAAACTGGATAGAAAGCTGTCAATTCTTCCGTACCATGTCCTGGGTGCCTATTTCAAACTGTATAGGGATTTCTTCAATCTGCACACATGAGATTCCCTGTCATGTGTCTCAAAACCAAGTGGTTGTTCTACATACACTTCCTCTTCCACTACACCATTCAAGAAATATGTCTTGACATCCATTTGGTGTATCTTCCATTTCTTTGCTGCAGCCAAAGCAAGTACGGATATGATGGAAGTGTATCTGGCTATAGGTGAAAAGGTTTCTTCATAATCTATTCCTTCCTTATGTGAGAATCCACGAGCCACAAATCTTGCCTTATATTTCTCTATGCTACCATCTGCAGCATGCTTGATCTTGTAGATCCATTTGGAAGTTACAACCGACTTCCCTTCTAGTCTTGGGACAACATCCCAAGCATCATTCTTCATGATCGATTGATACTCTTCGATCATAGCATCCTTCCATTCTTTCTGTTCTTCCGCTTCTTCATATTTGGAAGGTTCCTTATTGATAGAATCACATAGTAAGGCTACATATCCGGAGCAGGATCTGGTTCTCTTTCTTTCTCTGTGATTCTCTTCTGCAGCCCCATATCTTTCTGCATCTTGGATAATTTCTTGTACCCAATTAGGTTTCCTCTTGTGAGGATTCTTCTCCTTAGGTGGATCTATAGGTCTTTGTGGTTCTTCAAATTCTCAATCTTATTCTTATGTTTCTTCATTCATGGTTGTATCATGAATTCTGGGTGCTTCTGCTTCTTCAGGTTCTTCAGCAGGTTTCTTTCTGGATTTGTTGTAAGCCATGTCTTCATCAAATGTCACATCCCTGTTGATGTCAATATTCTTGAATCTTGGGAAATATATTCTGTAATCCTTCGAGCTTTCAGAGTATCCCAAAAATATACCCTTCTTTCCTAAAGGATCTAATTTTGTTCTCCTCTCTTTTGGAATGTGTATGTACACTGGACAGTCGAATATTCTGAGATGGATGACTTCTCGTTTCTTTCCAAAGAAGATTTCTTCAAGAGCCTTGTTCTCGAGTACTCTGTGTGGAGTACAGTTATATACATACATCGTTGTTCTGGCTGCTTCTGCCCATAGATGCATGGGAATATCTTGATCATGAAGCATTGCTCTTGCAGCTTCCATGATAGTTCTATTCTTCCTTTCTACAACCCCATTCTGTTGTGGATTATAAGGAGTGGACAACTCCCTCTTAATCCCTAATTCTTTGCATAAGTCTTTGAATTCATTTGATGTGAATTCTCCGCCATTATCTGATCGAAAGGTCTTGATCTTGTTTTCTGTGTGGTTCTCGATCAAGGATTTGAATTCCTTGAACTTGCTGAAAACTTCATCTTTCTTCTTCATGAAGTAAATCCATGTCTTCCTAGAAAATTCATCAATGAAAGAAACATAATATACATACCCGCTTAGTGAACTTGATGGAATTGGTCCACATACATTAGAGTGGATGATTTCCAAGATTCCTTTTGCCTTTCTTTCGCTACTTGGAAGTGTCTTCTTTGTAATCTTTCCTTTCACACATCCTTTGCAGACCCCTTCATGTTTTGCTTGAATTTCTAGAAAACCTTCAGCATCTTTGCTTGCAAGTGGTAGTGCTCTGTAATGCACATGTGTAAGCCTTTTGTACCATAGTTCATTTGGATCTACTGTGTCATGGACCAAAGCTTGTTCTGGATGTCCCTTCAATTTTTATAAACCTCCTTCTTTTTCTCCAATTACTATTGCATCATCAATAGTCTTTCCTCTTGACCACATGAGGACTTGGCCATATACAAATGCAACCCTCATGCCTTTTGCATCCAATGCTCATATGGATAGAATATTCTTCTTTAGTCCTGGTACAAACAAGACATTCTTATTTTCATGGACTTTCTAGAGTCTAGTTTGTAGGAGGATTCACCACTACCTTTTATGGGATATTGGTAGTCATCCCAAAGTTTCACCTTATGGGGTGAATTATGTTCGGATAGTTTCTCAAAGGATTCCTTGAAACCTGTCATGTGTTTGGAAGCCCCATTGTCAATAAGCCAATATTTGCTTCCATGAGTGACAGTTCCCATGAGAGCGGAGATCTGAACATATTCATCTTCACTTGAAGAGTCTTCACTTTCTTGTTTTACTTTCTTCCTGGGAGGATCATCATCCTCATCAATGTGAGCATGATGTCTTCTTTTGGATTCCTCTTCTTCTTGAATACATTCTTATTCATGGGACAGTTTCTAGCATAGTGTCCTATTTCATCACATGTATAACATCTGAGTTTGGATTGATCCCTTCTTACAATATTATTTTTCTAATGAGAATGCTTACCTTGGTGATGATTATTTTCCCTTCTTCCTTTCCTGGAGTGTAGTGTGATAGATTGATCTTCACTTCCCATATTTTCTTTTCGAGCTGCTATCCGATCTTCTTCTTGAGAACATTCTTCCCACAGTCTACTGAACTTGACTAACTTCTTCCTAGCACAGATTCCTTGGATGAAATAATCCCATGACCTAGGGAGGCCATTCAAGGTAGTCATCACAATTTCTACATTCTCCACTTCTTTATCTACTGCTTCTAGTTGTTCTTTGATCTAGGAGACCCTTGTGAAGTATGACTGAATGGTCTCCTCATTCTAAATCTTTACATTCTTCAACTGGTTCCTTAGAGTCATCTTCCGATTGATGTTCTTCCCTTCAAACAGTTTAGTTAGGGAATCAAACATGGATTTAGGTGTCTTGAGGGAGGACACCTATGATATGAAGTGATCCTTGATAGAATCAACAATGATCCTCTTTTCCATAACCAACTTCTTCTTATGTAAGGCCTTGTCCTCATCTCCCTCTGGAACTGGAACCTCCTCATTGATATTGGAGTCCAACTCATTTTCTTCCAGGACCAGGGAGATCCTATACTTCCAAGCTCTAAAGTTATCAGTTCCCTCAAGATTTTCATCAAGCTTGGTATGATGAGACATCTTAACTGAGAACCTCAAATGGAAATACAAAATATTTAGATCTTACCAGGTCAAGATGTTGGATCTGGTTTTGGAGCTGAAATCCTGCAGTGCTGGTTTAGGAGCAGATTAGGGTTTTGATTTTTTGGAGTCCCGTCCAACCAAATGCTTTAAATTTGATCCCTAAATTCAATTTTGGGGAGGATATAAGTCCAGGCCTGGGCTCACTGAAAAATTCCACTTCTGTGAAAAGCCCTAATTTTTGGCAGCAGTGTCGGGTCCAAAACTGAAAAACCTCAGAATTGGATTCTGCTTCAATAGAAACATGCGCCCTAGGGAGGAGATTTATTCCACCCTAATTTTGCTGAAAATTTGTGGAGACAGATCCAAAAAATAGGAAGCACTAGTTCCCGCAGCTACACAATGTCTTCTTCTCAAGTTAGCTCTGATACCATGTTAGATTTTTAACATTAAGCTAGCATAACATTAGGATCTTTTACTGAGAGAATAACAAGCACAACAATCAAACACAATAGACAATGAACATAGTGTTTTTCCTCGGCGAAACCATAAATGGAGAAAATCCCTCAACTTCCACAGAGATAGAATCAACACCAAAGTGAAACCCAAAAACAGTAACATGATCTTCCGACAACAGTAACCTCTTTCTTCATTTCCCCAGTGTCTTTCTCTTCCTCAACTATGCGCTACAACTGAGTGTGAGTGAGTGTGTGTTAAATAGAGAGGCTAGCTCTCTATTTATACTAATTCTTAACTTGACTAAACCCAACTAGGGCCGACTTCACTAGGTGAGTATAAAAACCCTAGTGCCCCGGAACTGTGGGGACTTTAACCCTTAGAAAATAGGATGGTTACCCACCTTGACTTGACATGACTTGTTTACATTATAGAAACTTCCTGATAGGAACATCGAGGAATGGCATGACTCAAGTACATTACAAATACATCCTGGAATAAACATCGGGTTACAATACATAAGAAATACAAGTGAATACATTTCGAAGTTACAATTACATCAACAGGAGGCACACTCCTCCCAAAGACACCAAGTGACCCTTAGGTGCGTAGATAACCCAAGTAGCTGAATCTAGGTTCTGGGTGTGGTGACTGGAACCATCAGTGAATCCTAAGTATATTGAAGACTCCGTTGACATATTCCACATAATAAGAATCATGTCAACAAGCCGATAACACTACAAGGGAACCAAAAACAATCTATGAAAATTGTACAGTATAATGAAATATATCAGCCTCGGCTAAAGTTTAAGCATAATATTTCTTAAGATATTTCTGATTTCTAGGCTATGCCAAGGTGTTCCCTTCATAGTCCTCTAACTCATAGGAAAATTTATCCAAGATACATCTCACAACATAAGGCCCATGCCACATGGTTACCCGCCCCTAATGGTTCATTGGCTTGGTTGTACAAGAGGACCAAGTCACCTTCATTATAATGATGGGGATGAACAGACTTATCATACTGGGCCTGTTAACCCAAAAAATGGTCATATAACCTACACCATACAAAGACATACATTTCCTATCCTGTTCTACCTCCACACCCAGTTAACCTATGTTTTTTCTCTCAAAAGCTCCAAAAATACCATCAAAGGGCTTAAAAACCTACAAAAGAGCTTTAAAAGCTCAAAAAGAAGCTAAAAAGCTCAAAAAGGGGCTAAAGCCCCAAAAGAGGCTTAAATACTCTCAAAGGGATTAAAAACCTCAAAAGGAGCTAAGAAACAAGCGAAAAGGGATTAAAACCCTAGGTAGGGCACAAAACCCTAACCAGGCGCTAAAACCCATAAAAGTTGAGAAAAAAAATTAAATGGAGGGGTGGAAGTCCCCATCACACACATTACTCTTCCTTCATGTTGTTATTATGCCTACATGAGTATCTTGAGAGACCTTCACTCTTAAGCTATTCATCCTCACAACTCCATTTTCCTCCATTTTCTCATCCCCTTGGTGTGTTGAGTCAAAACTCCACCCAATCCCAGCTTGTGGAGAGGCATTTTCTAAGTTTGGGCATGGTGGCCCCCTTTCAAACCAGATCGGAAGGTATACTGCCTCATGTTTGTTTTTCAATTTGTAGTTTGTAGATGCTTAATATTTGTTTCATTTTCTAACAGTTTGATGCAGCTCTTGTTTATCCACGGAATCTACCCTTTCACCCTATAGACGAAAGGGAGGTACATATGCACGTGGATAGGGATTTTGTCTAGCTACAGGGCCTTAACATGACACTTTTTTATCTCTTTATCCACTACAACATCCCAACGCTGCTCATCTAGGTTCTCTAAATGGATTAAACGCTCTTCTAACTCAAAAGTGTTAGGAAAAAACTCTATGGCTAGTTTCAATGAAGGGATTTCACATTCAACCGGTAAAATCAACTACACCCCATGTACTAGTTGATATGGAGAAAAACCGGTGGAAATATTAACTATGGTCCAATAATCCCACAAAGCAGTGTATAACATGATATGCTAGTTTGTTTTTCTTTGTCTGATGGTATTTTGTAGAATATCCTTAAGGGATTTATTAACAACTTTGACTTGGAAATTCACTTGGGGGTAGTAAGAAGAAGAATGTTCTTTCTTATACCCTATTTTCATGCTAATTTTTCCATCATATTGTTATTAAAGTGCCTACCATGGTCAGTGACAAGATCCTTTGGGATCCCCAACCCAATGATAATCTGATTGAATACGAAATTAGTGACCATGTCATTACCAGTTTTGATTGCAGACATAGCCTCTACCCATTTCGTGAATTAATATATGGACACTACAATGTGATGGTGCCACCTAGTAGAATATGGGTTGAAATCCATAAAATCCACCCCCCACCTGGTGATGGGACCAACGGTGATAATTGGGTGTAATTGGGTAGGATGCGAGCACATATTCCACGCAAACACCTGGAAAGGGTGACATCGCTTAACCACATTAATGCAATATTAAAGATCGATGACTAGTAATAACCTGCTCTAAGAATTTTTAGTGTGCAACAAGCCCAAATAAATGACCACATGCCCCACCGTGGAAATCATTTAGCACAACCTCATCCTCATCATTTGTTAAACAACGACACAAAATGGAATCTAACGCACGATGAAACAAAGTGTCACCAATAAGGAAATAGTTCTTAGAGTTGTGACATAGGTATTGATGCTCATACCTCGAGAGGTGAGGGGGAACCTTCAAAGTCTAAATATAGATGATAATGTCATCATACGAAGGGTCCACAATCGAAATGAGAAAAATGTGTTCATCCACAAACAAATCATCATGAATCCCATCTTCATCAAGACTAGGGAGATCTGACACCAGCTCTAAAAAAACTAAGGACTTCTTCTATTTTTCTGAAACAAATTCGAGGTCGAACTCTTTCAATATAACAATCCATTTATTATATCCCCCCTATCATCCATCTAGTCAAGACAAGTTGAAATGGATTGCTATGGGCTATAACCATAGTCTGGAGAAGCAAGATATAATGTCTCAAACATTGGACAACATGGACAATCACTAAGGCCAATTTATCACCATGACTATATTGGAGTTATGCATCAATAAGAATCTAGATAAGATAGTAAATAACGTGCTCCTAGATCTCATCACCCTCTTGAACTAGAACCATACCAATCATCTCTTGAGACGCGACCATATACGACAAGAAATCCCTACTATAGTTAGGTGTACTAAGCATGGGGGCTGATACCAAGGATTTCTTAATAGCATTGAAGGACTCCTGGGCTCACTCATCCCATATGAATAGAGTATCATTCTTCAAAAATAACATAAATCCCTTGGTTAATTTGGCATAATTTCCAACAAATCTACGCAAGAAATTAGCCATCCCTTAGAGACTTAGAAGGTGTCTAATTGTGCGCTTGGGAGACAATCGTAATATTGCTTCAATATTTAGAGTATCGACCCTAATCCCCTCCTTATATATGATAAACCCTATAAATGACCAACCTTAACACAAAAGATGCACTTTTGAGGATTCAACTAAATTTGATAACGAAGACATCTTTTGAAGACCAAACACAGATGATCTAGATGATCCACCCTCAAATGAGAGTGAGAAACTAAATCGTCTTGATAAACTTGAATTATACATTTAAGGTTGTGAAAGGCGAAGGTGATGGCCCGCTGAAAAGTGGCTCTAACACTTTTAAGGTTAAAAGGAATTTTTTGGTATGCGAATGTACCCTATGGACATATAAATGCAATCTTATGTTGATCCTAGGGTTTAATATGGATTTTATTGTACCTCAAAAAGTTGTCCATAAATGAGAAAACATCACTCCCCTCACACTCATCCAAAATATGATCAATCAATGGTGTGGTAAATTATCCTTTAGACATGCCTTATTCAGTTCTCTAAAGTCAATACATACACGGATGGTCCCCTGCTTCTTGTAGATAGGAACAGGGTTGGATACCCGTTCGGTTAAGGGAACCAGATAGCATTTGGTTAAAGTTAGATTTCATATTCAACAATGCAAGGATCAACCCTTGGAATTTCATCATACGAACAAGTAAAGACATCATGAAATCCTTTAAAGAGATCGGTGTATATTTTGATTTCATTGAGTGAGCAATCAACACCGATGTAAACATCTCAATTTTGCTAGGAATCCAAGAAATGTTGATAGGAATAGTTGGAGATACGTTTGCCATGTTCCCTTCAGCATATATGCCATGAGTGCATAATGGGATCACGGGATGACCAACATTCTCTCTTAAGGTTGTCCTAAAGTCATCACACTCAATCTGTTCGAGCTCCGGCAGGAAGTAAGATCGATGATGCATCTCCTCCCAAGACTGTTTCGCAGCAGTCATGGCCTCAAGAATCGCTTCATCTGAAGGAAAAATACCATCAACTTAATCATGTGAGCATGATGACACAACCTATTAAATAGGTAGTGAAAAACTATCCTACTCTTCAGTCTGCAAAGAGTAAGGACCAAGGTCAGCAATATGATCAAGTATAGCGTGATAAGCAGTCTTTGCTATAGATAATGGAATTTCCACCCTGGTATGTATAGTATCTTCATCTGAATTACTTGAAGAAGGGAGAGTCCATGGGTCATCTAAATACATTGTGCGAAATGGAATGGATCTCAAAGGTGGCTAACCACCTCTAGGAGTAGAACTAATAGCTAAAATTAGTGCCAAAATATTAAAGTTCCAATTAATGACGAATACATTTCAATACCAACATTCTCAGTTTCTGACTGAGAATTATCAATGGTCGAGATAATAGGTCGCAACGATGCAGATGAACTAGAGTTATCAAACGACAATTGATCGATTGTCACAATCCTATCCTCAAAAGGGAAGCACATGATAGGAAATACAGACAATATGATCGCTTTCATAATGTAAATCTAGTTCCATCCTAGTAACATATTGTAGTTGAGGGGAACATCAACCACCTCAACTTCGACCATCACAGTCTTTCCTCCCAACTGGACTTGAAGGGAGGGAATAATGACATGTGGTCCAAATGAACTTACATCGAACACAGTCATCATAGACATATATTTTGACAACATGGGAAATACAAGGCATTTCCAACAATCCAGAGACATCAGGGAGGTTGCAGCACCTTCATCAACAATTGTGTGTTTAATAGTGTTATTCAAACACTCCACATGGATTTTAAAAGCCACGTGGTAAGGAAAGTGAGGTTGTACATCATGAGTCTCAAATCTAAGCATAGTGGATCCATTAGGGTGAACTACTCCAAGAGAAACTAACAATGCTCTCATTTGCGAAGGATGAGTTTGAAGCTGTAACAATAAAATAATAAATTAATTTTAATATCAATTTAATTAAAAGACTATCTAAAGTCAATAGTCATGCCCTTTTACAAAAAGGTGCATGACGGGCTTATATAAATCCCAAACCTATGTAACTATTTATCATCTTTTCCATTATCATTTTTTATTATTACTTATAACCAACATGTGGGATTCAGATTACCTGTGGGCATTTTAGAGAATTTACCTGCGTTAAATAAGCTTTTACTTGTTTCATTGGTATCAAAACAAAGTTAGAGTTCCTAATTCAGGTTTTTTAACCACTATAATAGGGTTTCCCTAAAAAATATGACCTTATCCGAAAAAAGAAAAAAAAGGGTAAAGGTAAAACCACACATGGTTCATAATAATTAGGTTTGGGTTTATTCTCCAACAACAAACCAAAAAACAAGATTTGAACCTGGGTGGGGAAGGTAACAATCATTCCTACCAACCACCCAATGTACACCATTTTACAAAACTGAAGGGGAAAGAAATCTAAAAGTGCATAATAATTTCTACTAAGAAGCAAGTGGGATTTGAACTTAGGTGGGAAAGGTAACCATAATTCCTATTAACCACCCAATATACAAGAAGTCTTTAGGGGAAGAAAATTAATTATTTCAACCTTAAAAAATATTATTATTATTATTACTTAATATTTGTATTAAGTAAAATTATTAAATTACAAGAGTAAAAAAAAAGACAAAATCAAAGAAGACAAGAAGTCGGTCAAAAGGAAAATCAACTATCGTCAAAGAACACCAGAAGTAAGTAATTATGGTGAAATCTAAATCAGAATTGTAGTCCCAACTACAAGTAGAATTGGAAAAGTATTTGACATGAAAAAGTTGGATATTTCTAAGGGATTAATAGAGCAGGAGAATCATTATCTATAAAGCCGTATTGAGATATCATCTACTCAAATTGAGGAATTAATGAGTCAACAATATACCAATCAGGATCTACAAAATGAAAAAATCATGAAAGATGCAGTCAAGAATAAAGAAGAAATAAAACGATTAAACAAAAGCATCAAGGACAAAGATGATAAAATCACGCAAATTCAGAAAAAAAAGTAAAATGCCAAGAAGCAGAGAATCGTTGCCTTCAACAATAGATTGAGGAACTCTAGCAGAAAGAGGACAACTCAAAAAAACTGCACAAGTTGGAAATTACGAAAGTCAATAACACATTAACAAGTAATACTGAAGAAATATATCGATTAAGAAATCATAATAAAATGATAATTACAATGTTTAAAAAACTCAAACATAGTCGCAAGAAGGAACATCCCAATGAAGACCCTGAAGGAAGAGTTCTAGAAAATCAAGAAGAAAATCATCCCCTAAAGAATCTTAATCAAGAACTAGAGAAACAAATCGAGAAGTCAAAAGAGGACCAAAATTTGCAAGACGAAATGTTTGAGAATATTCAGAGTAAAATCAATCTACTAGAGAACAAAATAGCACAAATCTAGAAAGAAGCATCCAGACTCTCTGAAAAACAAAGTCATGTCGATGAAGTGAAGGCAATCCTCGCCGATGTTCAAAAGGAAGAAAAACAAAAAACACATATGCCTTACAAACATCCCAATTATAATCATCATTTTGACCAACGATAGGGTCAAAATGAGCATTCACAAAAGAGTTATGTTGACAAGCAAACAGTTCGACATACTCAGCAACAATTGAGATGACCCATTTCCCAAAATGATCTTAGAGGTTCGATCAAAATAGATCTGGGATTTCCCACACCAGATATGATGCGACAATTCTCCTAGTGAATCCATAGCTCGTAACGTCTTATCTCATCAAGTGTCGCAAATGATCCAGAGATGACAGTTAAAGAAAAATCAGGAACTGTTGTCAATGAAGCTTTGAGGACAAAGCTTCCCTCAAGGGGAAGGCAATGTAACAATAAAATAATAAAATAATATTAATATTAACTTATTATTAATTAAAAAACTATCTAAAGTCAATAGTCGTGCCCTTTTACGAAAAGGTGCATGACAATCCTATCTAAATCCCAAACCTATGTAACTATTTATCATCTTATCTATTATCAATTTTTATTATTACTTACCAACATGTGGGATTTAGATTACCTGTGGGAATTTTACAGAATTTACCTGTGTTAAAAAATCTTTTACCCACTTCAGAAGCACATCAAGAACCGACATCGCATAAGGATTTTGTCCCAAATCTGCAACGATGGAATACTGTTTGGCAGCTCGGGCATTAGGACTGTGCCCGAATGCTTTAAGACTCCTTTTGGTACGCATGGTATAGCTTTAGGCTTATCGATATGCAAAGGAATTTCAGGAGGTGTAGGTTCTTTACCCATGTTGGGTTCTGATAGACCATAGTCTCATGAACGAGTCACAACATTAGTAGCTAACATCATGTTGATACAACCATGACCATCTTCCATGGCTGATGGTTTTTTATGCTCACCATAACTACTTCCAGTGGTGGAGGTCCTCAAATCCGTATTTTGATTATGAGGAAGAGGGTTAATCAACACAGCTGGGATTTGTGCGATGAATTTCAAGGCATCCTCAAATACGAAAGAAAAAGTAGGTGAGATGGTCCCCCCTACAAAGCTTGCAAGGGAATTTGACCTTCCACTTAGGTTTCTTATTCCCCCCAACATTATTATTGTTCTTGTCATCATTTTGATTCTCCTTCCTATTCCCACCCCATTTGTCATTTCTTCCCTTTTTTATATTCCTTCCAGGTTGCTGGTTACCCTTATGGTCCAACGAATGCACAGAAAGTACATACATCGATTGGGTAGTAGTGGACGAGTCCATATCCTGTTTGGCCACAGACTGGTTAATAGATAAATTTTTCATTTGAGTTATAACCTGGTTTATGGCTTTGGTACTTATGGAGCCAACAATGCCATCGACATGTGGCCCGATATTGAACTTAGGATCAATGTTTGACCACGGTGCGTCAGGGATAATCTCATAAAGAAGACCAAACTGAGCATAAATCAATTCTAACTATTGGGCTCAAAAGATAACTTGTTCCTTTGTAGTCACTCCGGATGTCGAAACATCCTTCACTATATACAATAATAAAGACTTCAGGAACCATTCCAATGAAAATTCAGGTGGAATATTGGCCTAAATAAACCTCTTTCAACTACGCCACTCTTGAATGTGCCTAGAGATATGGGTGGCCTTATCTTTCTGAAATGTCGACAAGATCCTAGTACCGATGTAATAGCGTACCAACAGCTGAAAGTGGTTGAGAAATACCAAGGCTAAATCATTGAAAGTCTGATATGTGACCCCAAGAATCTCTATATACCATTTCACGACATAACCCAAGAGGGTGCGTTGAAACAACCGTAAATGAATAGATTTTTGGATCAGTGAATTTGAAGAGCACCATAGGTGAATATAGTCACATGATCACCAGGGTCCTCTCCATTCTTGTCCTCAAACTTTAGAATATCTGAAGGAAGTTTGGCGTGAACCATCGACCACATCGAATCATGACAAACCGGGTCATTAGTCAATTTTGATAGGCCAGACAGATTTAAAGTGGTTAAAAAGGGGGGCCTAGGATGTGCCATCTAGTTCCATGCTCCCTGGAAGGGTTGGATCAAATAGGGTTGATTCTGATAAATGCCATGGCCTTGACCAATAAGATAATAACCATCTCCCATATGGCCCATATAAGGATGCATAGGAATTTGATATTGAGGTATTTCCTGAGAAGGAGGAACCATGTAACCATAGCTATAGGAATGATAGACTGGTTGACCCCTAGGCATATGCGGAGGTACATAGCCTCCAGACACAATTGTGTTAACTGACAAGGGAACAACATAGTTATATGGATCATAATTTCTCGAGGGACCATGTGAGACATAGGGAGGGTTCATCATAAGAAAGAAATTTGAAGGAATTAGTGCGGTGGATGATGGGACATAAGATGGAATGTAAGTTGTATACCCAGCACTCACATATCCACTACCACCCCCATGGGAGTGAACACTGGTTTTAATACCAGATGAAGGAAATGAAAATACTCCCACAAATGGAGTAGAAGGTGGTATATGACCACTTCCAAATCTATGTGCAAGGTAAGGGGATGTGGTGCCCCCCAATCCAACACCAGGGTTCACACTAGAACTTGAAGCAGGTGAAAAAATACTAGTATTGATGTTCGCCATGCCGAATGTAAAAGGACCCATTCTAGAGGGATCTAACTGAGTGTTGACACTCGACCTTCCTAAGGAAAACTTCTGGTAGACAACTGTAATGTCTGCCAACTATGGTCGTGTAGAATGGGAAGAACTAACCTCGCGAGGATCAATGTAAACTGGAGTCCTAGATATCCATATAGTAGATGTAGGAGGAACCTCAATGAATCCTCCCTCCATGTAAGATGATGGAGACGGAGGAAAATTTGGGGATCCTCATTGTGAGAACTGTATGGGAATCTCTATGGAAAGGAGGCCATCTAGAGTGTCTAATCCTCTTACGAGGAGGAGGAGGAGGATCACAAGGAGGTAATCCTGCTAAACTTCAAGATCGACAATTTGCCGAAATCAATCCATGATGACTCCACAAATAAAATACTCAACTAACTACTATCCCTAAATCCAACTAGAGTATAAAGAGCACACCCCTAAGAAAAACTAGGTCAGATGCAAGCAAGCCAAGAGGGAGGATAAGTGAGATCCCAAATGCAGCAAGTATGTCTCGCATAGCATAGGCATGAGACTTCCATACACTATAAGCAAAGGTGTGTAACCAATTATAGTGTCCCTAATATTCAACATGTAAAGTGATGGTGTTGCTTGACCCCTACCTATCTAGGACACTCATAGAATAACCTTTGCAAGTACCCCCTGCGATACCTAGGTAAGGAAACTTAGGTCACCCAAATATAACCAATGCTCAGGCGAATAGTTGCAGGATGGATCTACAGTATGGGTAGGGTAAAAAAGGTTGATTCTCAAAAGCACCAAGGGTACCTCAAAATCCCCCAGATATGAATAAGAACCTGGAAATATCTCCGACGCTCAATAAAAAGTAGAAGGGATATATCCCCACCACCAACGTGTGCGCTTCCTAGTGCTTAAATCCTATGTAAGAGGAACCTCCTGAGAACACTAACTATACCAAATATTTCTCCTTGAATTCCTTATTGAGACATCGAGGTAAGACATTGAGGTAATCTGCAAATGCATCGTCATCTGCAATGTCTCAATTTCTCTTTTTCCATTTGGTTTCCATGTCATTGTTGTTGATTGTCATAGTTTTTTTCAAAATTGACATTCTAGATGCTCACCCGTTTCCCTGTTCTCTATTCATCTCATAAAGTAGAAAGTAGAAATAGTCGTGCAAAGTGAAAAATCCACGGATAGGAAAACTAGATAGCATTCAACGATAACAATAAAATTATTATAGCACCTATGCTCCAAATACAACTCAGATCAAGCATATCTAATTGCACTTACATTTGTTATCCAAACTGAAGGCTAAGAAAATTATTCTTATGGAGAAGGAAGATTAAGGCTTATTCATTGTTCATTTGCTTTCAACGGCTTTCCATTTCATTTCTATGCTTACTGCAAGTGAAGTGCCATTTCCATTAATATGCATATGGTACTGGGGATGTTAATATTAGATAACTACAAATACCTACACTATGGAATATATTAGATTTATTTTTTCATGCTTAATCTAACATTAAATGCTTGTATATGTAGATTTGTAGCTACCTTCTTGGCTAATGGATGGTTGTAGACTTACAACTTGCTGAAACGGGGATGCAACTAAAGGGTATGCAACATGTTCTTGTACAAAATATCATTTCTATTTATCTCATTACTCGTCTCTCCCACTCTTTCTTTTTTAAATTTCTGGAGAATAAATCAATGAAATAAAGGGAAAGAAGTGAAACCAAGATATGAAGATTTTAATGTTAAATATTGGCTTGCAGGTAAAGAAAAGATGCTAGGAAGTTGGCATAGAAAGAAACAAGTGTGAAGAACACAATACAAATTTTAAGTGATAAATACTTACAAATCTTGTCCGAAGACATTTGAACATATCATTCACATTGTGACACCCTTTGCAAATATTGACGATGCCCATCATGGCATCCAATCTACTGTAATATAATGTGGGGCATGTTCACAACCATCCAAACCTACAATATTCGTACAAATTTTGACAAGATTACAATGAAAAAGTTTGTGCTAAATTTGAGAGACAAATAGTGCAAAGTGCCATTTCATTTATCTTCACAAAAAAGAATCATGCATAGAATACAAAGACTTAGATTTGAAGATATATATGCCATTTTCTAATGATTCAAATCCATGCCCTCTTCAAGAACATAGAAGATGATACACATTTTGATAAGTTGGGCGAGTTGGGGGAGGCCCTTGCAGGTCACTGTTGAGTAAGACTATTCCCTAGTGCTAAGGACAAAGCCAAATTCAACAATTCCCCAACACATGAACTTGTGTCATACTCATGATGCTTAGAAGATATCGACAAATATGAAACAATTCGTAAACATGATTGATCTTCCACAATTTTCAGTAGAAAAATTATAGATAAAGAGGACTCTGTTGAGGAGGGTTTCTTCGGGAAGAACTATAGCAAAATATGCAGATATGAAACATATATAAAAGTGGGAATTTGTAATATAATTAAGGTCCATGCATTTAAGTCCAAATCACCAACAAAAGACCGTTAACAACCCAACACTTCAAACAACTTTATTCATTTCTAAAATTATCATTAGTAGATTTTTCTCTACAAGGAAACTCTAATGTGTTTGTCTTCAAAATGACACTATTATTGGATTTAAATACACATCTACTACTGAAATAGAAATATAACAGTAGCAATGGAAATTACTGCATGAGATTTGAAATCTTCATGGATTTACTTCAAAAGGGAACTATTATTGTTTTTAAATACACATGTATGCAAAAATACCATTGTCGACCAAGAGACTGCACCTAAATGACACTAACAAAGGTATATTTAACAATAGTTGAGATGGTTGCATTGAAAAAAACAATGGAGATGGCTATAGATTCCAATACAAATTCAGCATGCGTAGTCCTTAGAATAATAAGCTATGATACAATTATTGAACAGTTCTTTCTCCTTTCGACAAGATACTGTGTACCTATAACGTCTCTCCAAGCAGTTGTCTAGTGCCTACCTCAGACCATGGCAAAAATGGGAGAGCTAGAAAAATGCACAGAGCAAGTTGCAGAAGTATATCAAGCAAAATCGAAGAACCATGGAGCTCGGGGCATAGACATTATAGGCAGATGTCAACTTCACGTCGAGATTGTGCCAGGGTGGTACATGAAAAGACCACATTTACACTGTCCATTTACACTTGTCAAAGCATTGCTGAGCATTTCCAATTGTAATGCATGCTACCTGGTTAGGCTGACAAGAGTGTATACCTATTGACATAAATTACTTATGTGCTTTGGTAAATTCAATTGAGTACAACAATCCTAAGGTACACCCCCCTAGTTGTAACGACATGTGTGTATAATTGGTTACGCAGAAAAGGTTGAATCAAAATCCCAAATGCAGAAGCAGATTAAAGAGAGAAGTTGATGTCGTAATTCAGAATCAAAGTTGTAGAGATTTTCATATTGGTATTCGAGCATTCCTAGTATTAGGTGGATCGTAGGGTTTACAACCAAACCCTATTCTTTACCTCCAATTGTTAGATACACTTCAAAGGTTATTGCCATGTGCAAGACTCGCAATAATTGATGGACCCGACAGACATGTAGAGTGTTTTCAGAGAGGGTGACCTTGGTCCCATGGTTTGGTGAGGTAGAGGTTGAAGCATCCTCATACACTTGATACACATGTAAAGAGCATGATTTTATTTATTTTAATACAATGTTGCAAAGGAATACATATGTAAAATAATCAGGGAGGATAGGAGAGGGCATGAGCTGTGAAGACACGCATCCATAAACCAAAACAAAATTTTGTTTGAAGTGTTCAGTGGCTATAGTCCAGTCTACAACCACAATCTGCATACCATGTTGAAAGCATGACATGCAAACAGGGAGAGCTCGACCAACCTCACTCATGAGAGAAATAAGTGTCCATAATGCAACTACATCTCATGAAGAGTCGCTCGTATAACCCGCCTAATACGCCCTCAAATTTTGAAATGATGAACACTTAGCAAGTTTTCAAGGCATGCATGCAGCCATAGGTCATTTAAAAGAGCTCTATCAAACTCTATTGCAATGTTGAGTGGTAAGACTATTGAGTTTATCCATGCTTATGAGTTTAACAATGTTCGTCTTTGTTACAGAGAGAAATTCCTATGGCTTGGGGTACCACAATAAACAACTTGACTCCAGAAATCAATGCTTTCCAATATGCAATAGAAATCAAATATCTAACACTAAAGGATTAGACCTCGTACCTTATTCCGGACGGTTAAAGTAGATCCCCATTGAGATTTCCAACTTCAGTTTGAATTGATGAATCACTTCCTCAAAAACAAGTAAATAAGACAAGCATACTATATATATTGGTGTTAGATCTATTCTAGCATATATAATCAACAATGTATAAGCATTTGAATTCATCCATGGATAAAATATTCATTCAAACATACATTATTGGATAGGAAAAGACATTTCTATTAATATAAAATCAGAGATTACAATGGATACAACCTCTATCGGCACGTCTGCGAATCGGAGAAACTGAATCCCCCACTTGGGACTCCACCACCTCAATCCTCCATCTCTCGATAGCAAGCTCACAAGCAAAAGGAAAGCTTGGGAAGAACACAAAAGTGCTCCAAGGGACAAAGGGATGCAGACTCAAGCACAAGTTCTGGCAACAATGGACTATAGTTTCTTTTCTCTCAATTCTCTTACATGCCTTTAATGTATCAAAGAGTTCCTTATATAGCTTTTCAAAGGGGTAATGAAAGGTCGAATTCGAGTGATCTCAAGGCATATGGAAGGCCAGGATTCAAGTGAGTCAGATCCATGTCAAGGAAAACTTCAAAAGGATTTGGATTTTGTACAAATCCCGATGTACACGGTTTTAGGGATCAAACCCGCATATATACGCGATTAGGGGTTTAAAAGTCGTGTGTATCATTTTTCACATGTTTATAGGGATGGTCTAGGAAACATCAAAGGACAAAAAATGGTCCAAGGGGTCCAAGGAGTCTGCAGAGGGACAGGGGAAGGCCATACCAGAGTGATTCACCTGAAGTGGTAAAATCAGCTATAACAGATGCCCCCTAATGTGTGAGGTCAGAGGGGTCATACAATGGCCGAAATACATTATAAGTCCATCCCAGAAGTGGAGTGATGAAGGATCCCAAATGGAAGACCAGCCACCCAATTAGCATAGTACAATGATACAACTCTACACATAACTGAAAATACATATAGCAGTCCCAGATACATAAGAGTACAATGGCCATGAATAGGCATGATATGAAATATCACATAAGTGGTCATCGCCATGTACAATATACATAGATCAGAATCTCCATGATGAAGATATACAAAGGATCATGATCTCCAAAATGGCTAAATATATATAATGGATCAAGATCTCCATAATGGCTAGAAATGTCTGACATATACTGGAATCAAGTCACGAGAGTTGAAATCTCATGAACACTAGCACGATCAAGGAGGTATAATATAAGAGATGCCACCAATCTAGAAGGTCTTCTACACAAACCGTTACAAGTACATTTCCTACTATGTGAATAGAGGTGTCGAGGTTGAACATAGTAGTCCATCGTCTGATTACCGATCATTGATGTATACCATTAATAGACGCGATATCACCCACCGATAATGAAAATGGGAATCAAGGTACTAGAGTGCAAACTAACAAGTGTGAATAAATGTGTTGAGGTCGAACACTTGAGAGGATCCATCGATCAGGGGACATTGATGTATTCCCAAAAACTGTCGATGGTGAGAGAACCTGCCACTGATGACTGCAAGTCTCAAGGCACTCAAATTGACTCTAGATTTTAATCCCAGAATAAATGATATGAGGTCGATGGGATGAAATCTGTTGGAAGGAGGGCATTAAGGAATCCCCCATCATCCAACACGAGGTACTCAGCAAAGATGTATAATGTGGAAGGACTTGATCATAATGTGCACGAACTAGTAATTGTACCGAGCACGAACCGGTAACTGTACTAGGAATGGATGACATGCAAAGTCAAGATAACTGAGGAATGGCCGACTCAAGTTTCAACTTTCTTTGAACAAGAGCATAACGGTGAATAGTGACTAAATAAAGGCAGCATAGACTCGATATACAAAACTGGGACATCTCTGTGACATAGGAGGCATCGACAAAGGCTCCATGGGGACTAGAAGCTTAGCTAGTCAGTGGAGATAAACTCAGATAAATGAGTACAGCTCCTAAAGTCAAACTATAAACGCAACCAATGGATGTGATATACAGTGCTCTGTTCAAAGTCGACATGACTCGACAGCTGCCAAAAGATAACATCTTTCCTTGTCCGGATTTTTGGTTTTTTTATTTTTTTGGACTTTTTCAAATATTTAAAAAGCTTGAAAAAGAATAAAACTGCTTTATAGTTACAGACTAGGAGGAGATGAGTGTCATATGGGAAAACAAACTAGTTCCAAGCAGTGGAACATACCTATGCTCAATTCAAGGATACATGTTTAGGATAGCGACACTCAGGGGAAAAGCCCCTCCTGGTAAAAATAGGGAATCAAGCTGTAAAGGATATATAAAATGGCTCTGCATGGCTAGACATGAGACAAGCTTGGGCTATATGGCTGAAACTCAATGTCAGGGAAGCCAGTGTAAGGCTCAATAAGGTAGGAAAAGCTCATGATAATGCAATTACAACTTGACATAAGGGAGTCTTGAGGGAAATAGGCCAGCAAAAGATCAAGAGGAGTATGAGGCTATTGCAAAATGTCATGGCAATACTATACAACGGACTCCCACACCCTAAGGGACACAATGTTAGCATGGGCACCAAATGCAAATAAGGCGCTAACTAGGGTACCCATGTAAGATCAAGCTCTACCACTCATATCATGCCACTTCTAAAATAGCAAGAAGCTTCCATGAAATAATTGAGTGGGTTCGTACCTGAGGCTATAATGAAACGGTCATAAGGTCATGCAAAATGCAAACGGTGATGAAACCTAACCTATATGCCAGTTTAGACGTGATACCTTAAATCGGCACGAATGGGTCAATCCAATGGATGAAATGACACTCAAAAAGGTCTCCTACATCATAAATTAGTCCAAAAACGGTCCAAAAGGATTAGAAACGGTCCAAACTATAGGAAAGGAGGTAAAAAAAATTTAAAATTTGAAAAATTTCTATAAATAGTAAAAAATTCAAAACATTATAAAACATTTGAATTTTTTACCCATTTGAGCTTAGAACTTCAACAACGAATTCCAAGAGATCCAGCCGCTGGAATCCACTATTGTTTTTTCCAGGTACTTACCCATGCTCCACTCTTTCATTTTGATGCAAATTTTGTCAAATTCCATGGTGTATTTGATTTTCTAGGCCATTCTAAAATAGGTGCTACGGCCCACGCGAAAATTGAGGGTTTCTCCGCGTATAGGGATGGATATACGCGGAAAATGCCCCCAAATCCACGTACATACGTGGTTGTTTGGAAAACAGTCGCGTATGCAGCCGCGCTTAAGATTTTTTAAATGTTCTAATGGACAAACTTCAAATTTTTTGTGTAGGATGGTCCTAGAATGGAGAGAACGTGAACATGGTGATGTAGAAGAGGCAGTAAGGGAAGATCTAATGGATCAACAAGTGTTACGTGCATGTGGAATTTATAAATTTTGGTGTCTTGGTGGCTTAACGGCCAAACCAGGACTATTGCAAATGTTAGTGGACTACTGGGATCCAAACTCAGAGTCGTTCCAGATAGACGGGATGTCCCTCACCGTAGAAGTGGAGGACATATACTTTATTACTGGACTTTCCCGACGGGGGAAAGTGGTGAACCTATGTTCTTGCGGGCCCAGAGATGGCCTGACTATAGATGAGTACATTGCGGTGTACTGCTATTCAAACACGGAGAAGGTGGGGATTCAGATCCCAACTAACTCCATACATGTGCTAGGCCTAAATGCCATCCTACTGACAGTGGGAAAGATAGCAGGCTTGGCTTCACTCCACTAGGCCTCGCGGCCGCTGATGTTCTATGCAGTGGAGTGCATGAGACCCACGGTATATGATTGGAGAATTGCGCTACTGGGAAACATGAAACATCAGCTCAGTGAGTGCATTATGGGCAGAGTGTGAAACTTCAGTTTCAGCAGCATACTGCACACGTTTTTCTTTGAGCGTGTTCCAGGATTGAGCCCTAGAGTTGACGTTCCTCTACACGGGGTTCGAGATCCGGCCCAATGATGTAGGGCGGATGCAATGCGCAGACTAGGTGGAGGTAGGGTGTCCAACCCCTATCCAGCTGATTTCTTTCCATGGTGGCGACAACAGATAGTTTCCATCTATGACTACCCCTATGCGAGGATAGATTTTCAGGGGGACTTGGACATGCCACTACCACCAGGATCGGCATACGGTGACATAGGTAATGAATCTCGACCCTCTTGTTAAAATTTTTGAGTTATTTAATTTTTTTGTGTTTTTTTATTATGTGGAATCAAAAGACATTTTTTTGGGTGACAACA
Organism: Pseudotsuga menziesii; assembly: GCA_001517045.1. Lineage (NCBI taxonomy): Eukaryota > Viridiplantae > Streptophyta > Pinopsida > Pinales > Pinaceae > Pseudotsuga > Pseudotsuga menziesii. The sequence goes on along the minus strand of LPNX010016479.1, from coordinate 434,368 downwards.
CATAGTGACATCTACCATATGCATGCAGATGTGGGACCACGGTAGCCTGAAGGCTTCCCTCATCATAGACAGAGGGGAAGAGGAAACGATATCATGGGTGTGGATGCGAAGCAGATGCTCCAAAGCATTCATACCAAATTCATGAGGCTGACACACAGAGTACCCATGGCGCAAGTCGAGGAATTTCCTGAGGCCATGCAGCACCAGGTGGTGGGTGTACCATGAGCATGGGTGTGGCTATTTTTACGGCTAGCTAGAGCCGTAGTGACATTCCATGATCACAACCCCCCTCCTCCTCCACAGGCTTAGATACCTGGGAGTGATACATTTTGTATTACCGTGTATTATATCTTAGTGGCTCGAGAGCCCCATTTTTGTATTATGACACTATGTATTACCACATTTTGGATGTTTATAAAACTTTTATGCTGATCGGTTTATTTATTTACATGTGTAAAAATTTATGTTTGTGATGAGCTTATTGTGTATGAAACAAATGCCAATATAACACGTAGTTAACATATGAGTCAGCAACTTGATTATTAATTCTTGCCACATGTATGTATGTTATATTTTCAAATTGCCATTGTAATAATCTCACATGTAAGAATCTTCTTAATAATGTCAGATATCTAACATGGTACAAACCATTAAGTTGTGACACTACTAACTCCGAATCAAGACATACCTCAAGAGAGAGAACGCCATGTAAAATGGCATCCCGTAGAAGCTCAATAACAGCACTATATTCAACAACATTGTTGGAAGATGGCCGTAAACATACACCTCCTAAAGACAATACCTGACCCATAGGAGTATAAATCACCCAAGCAGTAGAGGCTGAGTGTTGAGTGTGATGGCTCACACCATCCGTGAATCCTATGAAGGTGGAAGATTCCATTGACATTTGCAAAAAGAAACGAAAACTAATCACAAACCCGATCACCATAAGAAAAATACCTACCTATGCAAAGTTGTACAATAATATACAATAACCAGCCTTGGCTGAAAATCATGCATAGTACTTTTTGAGATAGAGCCCATTTCTAGGCTCCGCCAAGGTCGTTCCCTCATAATCCACTAACTCATAAGCGCCCTTCTCTAACACACGTTTGATGACATAAGGACCATGCCACATGGGGTTGAAATTTCCTACCCCCAAGGGTTCTTTCGGTTGATCCCACAACAGGACCAAGTCTCCCTCACTAAACCTCCTTGGACGGACAGACTTATCGTACTGGACCTTTACACAACGCTTATTTACTTCGAGATCCACCAAGGCATCTCGACACTGCTCATCAAGTTGCTCAAGGTGGACCAAATGCTCCTCCAACTGGGAAGTGTCTGGTAAGAGCTCTATGGCTAGCTTCAAATAAGGAATCTCACACTCAACCAGCAATACCGACTCCACTCCATGTACAAGTTGATATGGAGAAAAACCCATGGTAGTCTTAACAGCGGTTCTATACACCCACAAAGCAGGATATAACATAATGTGCCAATTATTCTTGCTTTGTGCGATGGTTTGTTGGAGAATGGATTTGAGTGATTTGTTCATTGCTTCTACCTGTCCATTCGCTTGAGCGTAGTAAGAGGAGGAATGCTCTTGTTTGTACCCTAACTTTGATGCCAACTCTTCCATCATACGATTCTGAAAGTGCAAGCCATGGTTAGTGACAAGCTCTTTTGAAATCTCGAAGCAAGTAATAATCTGGTTGAACATGAAGTGTGCGGCTATCTCACCATCGGATTTAACTATAGGCATAGCCTCGGCCCATTTTGTTAAGTAGTCAACAACCACTATGATATGATGATGCCCCCCAGCTGAAGCTAGGTTGCAATCCATAAAATCTAGCCCCCACTTAGTGAAGGGACCGACAGTGATGATGGGATGTAACGGGGTAGGTTTCAAGTGCATATTACGTGCAAACACCTGGAAAGGGTGGCACCTCTTGACCGCATCAACACAATCCTTAAAGATCGACAACCAGAAATAACCTGCTCTTAAGATTTTTTGGGTTGTAGAAAGCCCAGATAAATGACCACCACATTCCCCTCCATGGCAATCATTCAACACTACCTTAGCCTCTTCATGAGTTAAACAACGTTGTAAAATGGAATCTACCCCATAGCGGTAAAAAGTGTTATCCACTATGAGGTAATTCTTAGACACGTGACATAACCGTCGTCATTCATCCCATGAAAGGTGAGTATGGACCTTCAATGTTTGTAAATATATAATGATATCCCCATACCATGGGTCTAAAGTTGAGATTAGGAAGATGTGCTCATTAATAAACGTATCTTCACAAACCAACTCCTTAGCCTCACTTGGGAAATCCGATATAAGCTCCGCAAAAATTAACGATTTCTTCGATTTTGCCGAAACAAACTCAAGATCGAATTCTTGCAAGATGACAATCCATTTATTATATTTTCCCCCAATCATCCTTCGAGTGAGGACGAATTGAAATGGATTGACATGGGCTACAACCAAGGTCTGGCAAAGGAGAATATAATGTCTCAATTGTTGAACCGCATGTATTGTTGTTATAGCGGATTTCACCACTCTAGGTGAATCACACTTTGTATGGCCTTCCCCTGTTCCACTGCAGACTCTTTAGCCCCTATGGACCATTTTTTTTCTTTTGATGTTTCCTTGATCATCCCTAAAAACATATAAAAAATGATATACGCGGATTTTAACCCGATAACCATGTACATACGCGGGTTTGACCCCTATAACCGCGTACATCGGGATGTGTGCATAATCCAAATCCTTTTGGAGTTTTCCTTGACTTGGATCCAACTCATATGACTCATGTCCTTCCATATGCCTTGAGATCGCACGGATTCGACCTTTCATTATCCCTTTGAAATCTATATAAGGAACCCCTTGGTACATTGAAGGCATATAGAGAGAATTGAAGCAAAGAAACTATAGTCCATTGTTGCCAGAACTTATACTTGAGTCTGCATCCCTTTGTCCCTTGGAGCACTTTTGTGTTCTTCCCAAGCTTGCCTTTTGTTTGTAATATTGCTATCGAGAGATGGAGGATTGAGGTGGTGGAGGCCCAAGTGGGGGATTCAGTTTCTCCGGTTCGTAGATGTGCCATCAGAGGTTGTACCTATCTTGTAATCTCTGATTTATATTAATAGAAATATCTTTTCCTGTCCAATGATGTGTATTTGATTGAATATTTTATCCATGGGAATATGTCAAATGCTTTTACATTATTGATTATATATGCTAGAATAGTTCTAACACCATGATATATAGTATGCTTGTATTGTTTACTTGTCGTTGAGGAAGTGTTATAGCAATTCAAGATGAATATTGGAAAGCTCAACGGGGATCTACTTCAACCGTCCGGAATAAGGTACGAGGTCTGATCCTTTAGTGTTAGACATTTTATTTCTATTGCATATTGGAAAAGATTGATTTCTGGAGTCAAGGTGTCTGTTGTGGTACCCCAAGCCATAGGAATTTCTCTCCGTAACAGAATTGGTGACTCCACTGGGGAGTTCCTAGTAGTTGTCCTTTGGGGGTGATTTTCTTGGCATTCAATGTATTTGAATTGCTCTTTCTCTCTTGTTTCTGTGTCGGGTCTGGGGGCATGTATGCCTGGTAGAGTCTCATTGGTGTGAAGTCTGTCTCAGCCTGCTTGTTTGCCTTGAATTTTATGCAACTTTGCTTCCTGTACACAGGTTTTGGATTTACAATCGCGTATACACGTGGTTTCCTCTGCTATTTCCGCGTATACACGCGGGTTTACTGCGAACAGTCGTGTATACCCTTGATTTTGTCTTTTTGGGGAAGATAATTGGTTGTTGGGTGAATGTTGTTAGTTGCTGAGTCTCCTTTGGCACTACCTGAGTCTGTTTTGACCTCTGTTTCTGACCGAAAACGTTTTTTTTAGCCTAAATTTTTTTTTTAGGAAAGTTCTTGTCATGGCATTTTCAATTTTTTGTTTGAGATTAGTGCATTAGAGTTCTTTTACCTTAGTACTTTGCTTGAATGTTGTTTATGTGTGCTTGCAGAGTCTGAGGGTCGTAGAATCATTCTTTTGCTTTTCGCATCTCTTTTATTTTCAAAAAATCCAAAAACATTTGCTTATCATCATGCATTGCATTTTGCACTTTGCATTGTACTTGCACTAGATCTAGATTTGCTTTGGAGTACTAGTTAGGAATTCATATAGGAAATATTTGCATTCATCATTTGAAGAAGAATTGTGCATTTCACGTAGTACGCATACCATGTTTTCATGGACACAATGTAATTGCATTGATTGTTACGGTGTGCATTTTACTTCATGTTGTGTCATAACACCACTAGTTGCACGACCATATCCTCTTTTTTAGTAATAAAGCCAACTAAAATCAACGCTAAAGTAAAATGAATTACACTCTTTTATTTTCTAGGGTGCACCAACAAGCTTAGGTTTTAGGATCTTGGAATAGTTCATTGGAAGTTAATTCTCCAAAATCACTAAACAACAACATCTAGGTGTCTATCCAGGTGAGAGTGTGAAATCCTTGGCATAACCATTGTTCTCAAGATCCTCCTCTCAAATGGGATTTAAGCACGAGGCAGTGTGAGCGGTTATTGATTGGGATGACCCCTAGTCGTAACTGAGTAGCACCGAAGATATTTCTAGGATTGTATTCATATCTGGGTCTCTTTCGAGAGTTTCGGGCTTTGCTACCCTTCCCATACGGTCAATCCCGACTGCGACTGTCCGCCTGAGCATTGATTATATTGAGGTGACCTTAGTGGCCTTACCTAGGATATCAAGGGGGTACTTGTAGAGGTTATTCTGCGGGTGTCATGGCCAGGTTGGGGTCGGACAGCACAGTCGCTTTACGCGTTGAAGCAGAGGGCCACAATAATTGGTTACGTACCTCCGCTTGTTGTGTATGAGAGTCTCAGGCCTCTCCTAGGTGAGACGTACCTGCTTCATTCAGGAGCTCACTTATCCAACCCTTGTTTTCTTGCATTTGGCTTTAGATTTTATTAGTGATTGCTTTGTGCACGCTAGTTGGCCTAGGGTTTACGTAAATAGAGAGTCTTTGCTATTTTTTGAGTCATTGTGGATTCGAGTGCAGTTCCTCTCCGTTCTCGTCGGTTAGCAGGACTTCTGCCTTCTACTTCTCCTCCTCCTTTGGGAGAGAGACCTAGATAGTCCAGGCAGACTATGTCACACACTGATTCACACACCATGGGAGACCGTTCTGAAGAGATTTCTGAACCACCTCCTCCCATTCGTATTGACGATGGGGAACTTACTCCTACATACGATCCTTCACCTGACCTAGCTGATTTCGGTCCGGTGATTTCTGAGATAATACCCTTGCATGATATACCTACTCACCCTCAGTCCGAGTCCCCATTGACACGTTACCGGTATGGAATGCTGGAAGACGTTGAGACTCACTTTGAACCTGCTAGCACTAGCTACGGTAGTTATGCGATGTATGGTTTCTCTGCACATGATTTGACATTTCATGTCGAATCCGACTTTGAGCCTAACGTTATGCCTGGGGGCACTCTCATTCCTTTCCATGCGGAGAGATTTGGGAGCACTAGTCACATTGCACCTTCCGTCCCAGTGGTGGAAGCTACATCATATCTCCCTCCTAGGTCTAGGGTTAGTGATCCAATTAGGATACCAGACCCGAGACGAGTGACGATAAGCGGTAATACATATCTTATTACTTAGATTCCTTCATCCTCGGTTCCTAGTTCTTCAAATGTGCATCCTCCACCTTATTCACGTGGTCCTTCGAGCCGGTATATGGCTACGAGTCAGGTCTGTACTACGGTTACTAGTCCGATTGTGTCTCAAGTCCACATACCACCCGCTGCTTCGGGAGGCTATGTTCACACTTCTAGAGGTCATCTTGCTACATCTGGGGCGTATATACCTACTTCCAGTATGTATGTCCCTCCTTCCAAATCTTATCTTCCTACCTACGGTGTGTCTCATGGGGCATCGCATCCGATGACCTATGGACCTTATTATGGGACTCAGTATGGACAGGTTTCTTCACCTTACGGAGGCGGGTATCAACAACCTGCTTACTCTCCTAATTACGTCTTCGTAGCTCCTACTAGTCAAGGTCCACCTTACTATGGTACTCCCACACCACCCTATACGGGTCAGACAGGAGGAGGACACTATGGACAAGGCCATGGTGGTAATCAACCCTATATGAACCAGGGAGCGGTCCATAGACCTCATCATGCTAGACTCCCTTTCCTCGTGACGCTTAACCTTCTTGACTTATCGAGACTTATGAACGATCCTGTGGCTCATGACCCGGCTTGGCCGGCTGTCCCTACCAAGCTTCCTTCGGATATACCTAAGTTCGAAGCCAAACTGGGAGAGGATCCGAGCGAACACGTTACTACATTTCACCTTTGGTGCTCTTCAAATTCATTACATCAGGACTCAGTCCATTTGAGACTATTTCAATGCACCCTCACAGGGCCTACGGTGAAATGGTATATAGAGTTACCTAGGGGCGCTTTCACTGTGTTTGATGACCTTGCGATGACTTTTCTTAATCACTTCTAGCTACCAGTGCGCTATGACGTTGGTATTGAACTCTTGTCGACATTTCGGCAAGATAAAGGCACCCATATTTCTGATCATATTCAAGAGTGGCGTAGACAAAAGAGATTAATTAAAGCTTTTATACCGCTGGAGTTCCTTCTCGAGTGGTTCCTCAAATCGTTATTGCCATATATAGCGAAGGATGTTTCCACATCCAGAGTGCATAATGAGGAACAAGTGATCTTTAGGGTGAACGAACTGGAATTGATCTATGCTCAGTTCAGTTTGTTGTACGATATTATTCCCAACACTCCTCATTCCAGTTTCGATCCCAAGGTCAAACCTAGACCACATGCCGATGGCATTGTGGGTTGTGCAAGTGTGAAACCTACAAATTTGGTTGCAAAACAAGTTAGTCAATTGTCGCTGAACCAATCTGCTTCAGGACAAGCTACGACTTCGTCTTAACCCCGCCCAAATGGAGAATGTACTTTCTATGCAATCGTCGGACCAGAAGGGTAACCAGCAGCCCGGACGGAATAGAAGAAAGGGTAAGAATAATAATCGAAAGGGTGGGAATAAGAATGAGAATGCTACCAATAATGACAAGAACGGTAAAAATGCTGGGGGGGACAAGCAAGCGAAACGTAAAGTTAAATTCCCTTGCAAGCTATGTAAGGATGATCATCTCACTTACTTGTGCCCTCGGATTGACGAAGCTTCGAGATTCTTAGCACAAGGCCCAGCTGTGCTAACGAACCCTTTACCGAATAACTAGAATATGAACTCGAAGTCCCATGACCAGTCCAGTGAGAATGATCCACCAGATACTAGTGCTCGTGGGTGCATTAACATGGTCCGTGCTACCAAGGTTGTGATTCATGTGAAAGATTATAATTCATCACAACCCAGCCCAGGCAAAGAGCCTGATCCACCAGGAACCCCTTTGTGCATTGAGAAACCTATGGATAAACCTGAGGCTGCACTTAGGCATTTGGGGCATAATCCAAATGCCCGAGCCACCTAGAATTATTTAGTTGTCGAGGATTTGGGCCATACTCCTTGTGCAATGTCTGCATTGGAAGTGCTTCATAGTTGTCCTTCGCAAAGGAAGGTGTTTCTTTCTGCCCTTGGTGTAAACGGAGATGATTCTTCCTCGGTGATCAAATTTGAAACCGTGGGACTGCATCCTCACTTTCCCTACTATGTGTCCCTTTTGGTGCATGTAGAATGTCTTAATATGATCGTCAAGCGTACTGTGATTGACGAGGGGGCTGCGGCTTCTGTGATGTCTTTGTCCTATTGGAAGGGTCTGGGTTCTCCTGAGCTGTCTAAATCAGTGACTATGTTAACTGATTTTGATGGGAGATCTTTTAGACCGCACGGCATCCTTCCTTCCCTTAAAGTCTGTTTGGGGGGGAAGACCGTTGCGATAGAAGTTGAGGTGGTTGATGCGCCCCTTGACTACAATCTCTTGCTGGGTCAGAACTGGATGTATAGTATGCAAGCCGTTGCTTCTTCCTTGTTCTGCGTTGTATGCTTTCCACATAATAGGAAGATTGTAACGATTGATCAAATGGAATTCAAGAATTCCTTTATTACCGCATCTTCGAGAGCTTCGGTCCCGATCATTGAACACTCTCAACTGGCAACTGGGAGTGTGGGTGTAGGCATGTATCCATCCCTCATGGGAACATTTAGTTGTCCTACCCCTGTCCTCATGATAGGATCTTGTTTCGATGAGGCTTCGACATCTACGACATCGGTGTCCTTTCACACGTCCCATATGGAAGATCCTTGGATTCTTCCTACACCGAGTACTTCGAGTAAGCCCGTCGAGACAAGTGTGTTGTTTCCTGTAGCTATGATTTCTTATCAAGCTAATCTCAATAGTGTTATAGAGCCTTGTTCTTCCTCTTCGCGGACGGAGGAGGAAGACCCCTATGTGCTGCCGGCATGGGAAGTACAGTCTTCTCATGCCCACGACTACCTTGATATGGTTTTCCCTTCAAATGAAGCGATTATCCAGGCTATGTCGGGTGTTCAGCCACCATGGGAGGAACTTCATCATAGATCATATTTTCTTCCATTGCTTGACCATTTGGATCATGAGGATTATAGGGATATTCTTAGGCAAAGAGTTGGTAGTCCCGTGGTTCCATTAAGCTCTCCTGGTCTGATGGCTGATGGAAACATGGCAAACATATCTTCCATGATTCCTATCGACATCTCTCGCAATCTTGGAACTGTTGAGAATGTCTATATTGGGGCGGAATGTTCCCATGCTGAGATTCTCGAATATACTGAGCTATTCAAGGAATTCCATGATATTTTTTCTTGGTCTTACGACGAGATGCCAGGTATTGACCCTCGGATTTTCGAACATGAGATTAAGACTTACCCCAATGCTAAGCCTGTTCGACAACGTTTACACGCCGTGAATCCTAGGAAAGCACCTGCCATTAAGGCAGAGATAGAGAAGTTTTTGAAATCCGGTTTCATCTATCCTGTTCCCTTGATGGAGTGGGTTTCAAACCCTGTTTCGGTGGATAAGAAGAAGGGAGCGATCTGAATATGTATTGATTTCCGCGATTTGAATTGTTCCTGTCCTAAGGATAACTTCCCCACACCATTTATAGATCAGATTTTGGATGAGTGTGCGGTTAGCGAGGTGTTCTCCTTCATGGACGGTTTTTCTGGGTATAATCAGATCCATATTAAACCTGAGGACCAACACAAGACTGCATTTATTTGTCCTTGGGGAACGTTTGCATATCGAAAAATTCCTTTTGGCATTAAAAACGTCAGAGCTACATTTTAGCAAGAGATGACCTTGATTTTTCACGATCTCAAGTCCATTATCGAAGTATTTTTGGATGGTCTCGCTGCTCATTCTCGTATGAGAATGTGTCATCCCTATCACTTGAGATTGGTATTCGAAAGATGCCAGCACTATTGAGTTAGATTAAATCCTCATAAGTGCATCTTTTGCGTGAAGTCAGGTCATTTGTTAGGATTCATCATTTCAAAGGAGGGTATAAGAGTCGACCCTTTGAAGGTGGAGGCAATACTTCAGTTGTCTCCCCCGAAGAACATCCGTCATCTTCAGTGTTTGCAAGGCATGGAAAAATTCTTACGAAGATTTGTTGTCAACTTTGCCAATTTGACTAGAGGCTTCATGTGTCTCTTGAAGAAGGATACTCCCTTTGAATGGGATGAGCGAGCCCAGGAGTCCTTCGATGCACTCAAGCAAGCCCTAGCATCGGCCCCGGTGATTAGTCCTCCGGATTATAGCTGTGATTTTCTATTATATGTGGCCGCGTCCTTAGAGATGATTGGTATGGTTTTGGTTCAAGAGGATGAGGAGCTCCAAGAGCATGTCATATATTATCTGAGCCGAAACCTTATTGACGCAGAGATTTGTTATTCTCATGTCGAGAAGCTTTTTTTGGCTACCGTACATGCGGTTCAGCGTTTGAGACATTATATTCTCCTTTGCCAGACCTTGGTTGTGGCCCATGTCAATCCATTTCAGTTCGTCCTCACATGAAGGATGATTGGGGGAAAGTATAATAAATGGATTGTCATTCTGCAAGAGTTCGATCTTGAGTTTGTTTCATCAAAATCGAAGAAGTCATTAATTTTTGCAGAGCTTATATCGGATTTTCTGAGCGAGGCCGAGGAGTTGGTTTGTGAGGATACGTTTTTCGATGAACATATCTTCTTAATCTCAACGTCTGACCCATGGTATGGAGATATCATAGTATATCTGCAAACACAGAGGACCCCTACTCACCTCACGCGAGATGAACGATGACGATTACGTCACGTCTCTAAGAACTACCTTATAGTGGACAATAATTTGTACCACTATGGGGTAGATTCCATTTTACGACGTTGTTTAACTCACGAGGAGGCTAAGGTTGTGCTGAATGATTGCCACGGAGGGGCGTGTGGAGGTCATTTATCTGGGCTTTCTACAACTCAAAATATTTTGAGAGCGGGTTATTTCTGGCCATCTATCTTTAAAGATTGTGTTGATGCAGTCAAGAGGTGTCACCCTTGCCAGGTGTTCGCCCGTAATATGCGCTCGAAGCCTTCCCTGTTACATCCTATTATCACCGCCGGTCCCTTCACTAAGTGGGGGCTCGATTTTATGGATTGCAACCCAGCTTCGACTGGGGGGCACCATCATATTATTGTGGTTGTTGATTATTTCACGAAATGGGCTGAGGCAATGCCTACAGTAAAATCCGACGGTGAGACATCCGCTCATTTTGTATTCAACCAAATCATTACTCGGTTCGGGATTCCGAAAGAGCTTGTCACTGACCATGGCTTGCACTTTAAAAACCGTATGATGGAAGAGTTGGCATCTAAGTTAGGGTATAAGCAAGAGCACTCCTCTTCTTATTACCCCCAGGCGAATGGACAGGTAGAGGCAGTGAATAAATCACTCAAGTCCATTCTCCAATGAACCATCGCACAAAGCAAGACGAATTGGCATATTATGTTATACCCTGCTTTGTGGGCATATCGAACCATGGTTAAGACTACCACTAGTTTTTCTCCGTATCAGCTTGTGCATGGAGTGGAGTCGATATTGCCAATTGAATGCGAGATTCCTTCGTTGAAGCTAGCTGTGGAACTCTTACCAAACACTTCACCTTTGGAGAAGCGTTTGGTTCACCTCGAGCAACTCGATGAGCAACGTCGGGATGCCTTGGTGGCTCTAGAGGTTAATAAACATCGCGTTAAGGTCTAGTACGATAAATCTATCCATCCAAGAGTGTTTAGTGAAGGAGACTTGGTCCTTTTGTGAGATCAATCAAAAGAACCCTTGGGGGCAGGGAAGTTTAATCTTATGTGGCGTGGTCCTTACGTGGTCAAGCATGTATTAGAGAAGGGTGCCTATGAGTTAGTTGATTACGAAGGCACAGCTTTGGCGGAGCCTAGAAATGGGCTCTATCTCCAAAAATACTATGCATGATCTTTAGCCAAGGCTGCTTGTTGTATATTATTGTACAGCTTTGCATAGTTAGGTCTTTTTCTTATCGTGATCGGGTTTGTGACTAGTTTTTGTTTCTTTTGGCAAATGTCAATGGAATCTTCCACCTACATAGGATTCACGGATGGTGCAAGGCGTCACACTCAACACTTAGCCTCTACTGCTTGGGTGATTTATACTCCTATGGGTCAGGTACTGTCTTCAGGAGGTGTATGTCTACAGCCATCTTCCAACAATGTTGCTGAATATAGCGTCGTTATTGAGATTCTATGGGATGCCATTTCGCATGGCGTTCTATCTCTTTAGGTACGTCTTGATTCAGAGTTAGTAGTGTCACAGCTCAATGGTTTGTACCATGTTAGAGATACGACGTTATTGAGAAGGTTCTTACGTGTGATATTGTTAGAATGACAATTTGACAGTATAACATATATACACATTCCAAGAAATAATAATCAAGTTGCTGACTCATATGCTAACTACATGTTAGATTGGCATTTGTTTCATTCATAATAAATTAATCACAAACATTTTTTACACATGTAAATAAATAAACCGATCACCATAAAACTTTTTTTATATATAAAAAATGTGGTAATACATAGTGTCGTATACAAAAGTGGAGCTTTCAAAGCTTCCATCATATAATACACGATCGTACAAAATGTATACAATCTCAGGTGTCTAATCCTGTGGAGGAGGAGGGTTGTGATCATGGTACGTCACCACGGCTCTAGCTAGCCATCGAAATAAATGCACCCATGCGCGTGGTACACCCACCACCTGTCACTGCATGGCCTCAGGCAAGTCCTCGACTTACACCATGGGAACTCTATGAGTCAGTTGCACGAAGTTGGTATGAATGCTTTGGAGCTTCCACTCCGCATCCACACCCATGATCTCATCTCCTCTTCCCCTCCGTCTATGATGTGGGAAGCCCTCTGGTCACCTTGGTCCCACATCTGCACATGAATGGTAGATGTCACTATGTGTTGTCGCGCAAAAACATGTATTTTTTATTCCACATAATCAAGAAAATACAAAAAAATTAAATAACTCAAAAAATTTTAAAAAGAGTGAGAGTCGATATTCGGTACCTATCTCTCCATATGCCGACCCTGGTGGCAATGGCATGTCCGGATCTCCTCAGAAGTATATCCCTCCATAAGGATAGTCATCTATGGAAACTATCTGTCATCGCCACCATGGAAAGAAGTCAGCTGGATATGGGTTGGACACCCTACCACCCCCCAGTCTGTGCATAGCGTCTGCCCAACGTCGTTGGGCCAGATCTCGAACCCCGTGGAGAGGAACGTCCACTCTAGGGCTCAATCCTGGAACATGCTCGAAGAAAAACGTGCTCAAAATGCTGCTGAACCCAAAGTTCCGTATCCTGCCTGCCTTACACTCACTGAGCCGATGTTTCATGTTTCTCAATAGTGTAGTACTCCAGTCATATATGGTCGGTCTCATACACTCCACTGCGTAGAATATCAGTGGCCACGAGGCCTGATGGAGTGATGCTAAGCCTGCTATCCTGCCTAGCATCAGTAGTATGGCCTTTAGGCCCAGCACCTGTATAGCATTTGTGGGGACTTGACTCCCACCTTCTCCGTATCTGGGTAGCAGTACACAGCTATCTACTCATCGATAGTTAGACCACCGCCTGGCCCACCTCGGGAACGAAGGTTCACCACCTCCCCTCATCTAGATAACCCTGTGATAAAGTATATGTCCTCCACCTTTATGGTGAGGGACATCCCATCTATCCGAAAGGATTCTGAGTCTGAATCCCAATAGTCTACTAGCATCTGTAGCAATCTTGGTTTGGCCCTTAAACCACCAAGACACCAGAACTTATAGAGTCCGCAGCCACGAAGAGCTTGTTGAGCCATTACGTCAGTCCTTACTGTTTCCTCTACTTCACCATGCTCGCACTCTCTCCACTCTAGCACCATCCTGCAAGAGAAATTGCCAAATTTCCCATTAGTTTCTTAGAAAAACACTTCCGCGGCCTCATACGCGACTGTTTTCCAAACAGCCGCGTATGTACACAGGTTTTAGCCCCTTTTCTGCGTCTAGCCAGCCCTATACGCAGAAAAAGCTTTGATATCTGCATGGGCCGTAGTGCTCATGTAGAGATGGCCTAAACAACCTCATTTAAGAATGAAAATCAACAAAAATTATATCAAAATGCAAGAGGAGAGCATGAGTAACTACCTGGAAGAAACGGTTGTGAATTCATCCGGCTGGATCTCCTGGAATTTGCAGTTGAAAATCAGAGCTCAAATGGGTAAAAGTTTTAAATGATTTATATTTCTTACTATTTATAGAAAATTTTCAAATATTTGAAAATTTTTACCCCCTTTCCTATAGTTTTGACATTTTCTAACCATTTTTGACCATTTTTGACATAATTTGTGATGTAGAAGACCTTTTGCAGTATTGTTTCAGCCATTGGATTGACCCGTTCGTACTGATCTCAGGTATAATGTCTACACTGGCATATAGGTTAGGTTCACCATCATCTGCATTTTGCATGACCTTATGACCATGTCACCATGACCTTAGGTACGAACCCACTCTATTATGTCACGGAACCTTCTTGCTGCTCTAGAAGTGGCATGATGTGAGTGGTAGAGCTTCACCTTACATGGGTACCCTAGTTAGTTCCTTATTTGCATTTGGTACCCATGCCAACGTTTTCTCCTTTAGGGTGTGGGAGTCCGTTGTATAGTACTGCCATGACATTTCGCAAGAGCCTCATACTCCTCTTGATCTTATGCTGGCCTTTTTCCCTCCGGACTCCCTTATGTCAAGTTGTGAATGCATTATCATGAGCTTTTCCTGCCTTATTGAGCTTTATGCCGGCTCTCCTGACATTGCGTTTCAGCCATATAGCCCGAGCTTCTCTCATGTCTAGCCATGCAGAGCCATTTTTTATATCCTTCGCAGCTTGATTCCCTTTTTACCGGGAGGGGATTTTCCCCCGAGTGTCAATATCCTACACATGTATCCTGCATTGAGCATAGGTATGTTCCACTGCTTGGAACTAGTTTGTTTGCCCTTATGACACTCGTCTCCTCCTAGTTTGTAACTATAAAGCTAGTTTATTCTTTTTTCAAGCTTTTCAAATAACTGAAAAAGTCCAAAAAAATCAAAAAACCAAAAAGATGGACAAGAAAAGATGTTATCTTTGGCAGCTGTCGAGTCGTGTCACCTTCGAACAGAGCATTGTATATCACATCCATTGGTTGGGTTATAGTTTGACTTTAGGAGCTGTACTCGTTTACTTGAGTTTATCTCCACCGACTGGTTAAGCTTCCAGTCCTTATGGAGCCTTTGTTGATGCCTCCTGTGTCACAGAGATGTCCCAGTTTGTATATCGAGTCCATGCTGCCTCCATTCAGTCACCATATGTCGTTATGCTCTTGTTTGAAGGAAGTTGAAACATGTGTCGGCCATTCCTCAGTTATCTTGACTTTGCATGTCGGTCATTCCCGGTACAGTTACTGGTTCGTGCACTTTATGATCGAGTCCTTCCACATTATACAGCTTTGCTGAGTACCTCGTGTTGGATGATGGGGGATGCCTTAATGCCCTCCTTCCAGCGGATTTCATCCCATCGACTTCAGATCATTTATTCTAGGATTGGAATCTAGAGTCCTTTTGAGTGCCTTGAGACTTGCAGTCATCAGTGGCAGGTTCTCTCACCATCGACAGTTTCTTGGGAATACATCAATGTCCCCTGATCGATGGATCCTCTCAAGTGTTCGACCTCAACACATTTATTCACACTTGTTAGTTTGCACTCCCGTACATTGATTCCCATTTTCATTATCGGTGGGTAATCTCGCATCTATTAACGGTATACATTAATGATCGGTAATCAGACGATGGACTACTATGTTCGACCTCGACACCTCTATTCGCATAGTAGGACATGTGCTCATAGCGGTTTGTGTAGAAGACTTTCCAGATTGGTGGCATCTCTTATATGCTACCTCCTTGATTGTGCCAGTGTTCATGAGATTTCAGTTCTCGTGACTTGATACCAGTATATGCCAGACATTTCCAGCCACTATGGAGATCTTGATCTGTTATATATCTTCAGCCATTATGGAGATCATGGTCCTTTGTATATCTTCATCATGGATATTATGATCTATGTATATTTTACCTGGCGATGACCACATATGTGATATCATGTATTATGCCTATTCATGGCCATTGTACTCTTATGTATCTGGGACTGCTATATGTACTTGCAGTTATATGCAGAGTTGTATTATGGTGCTATACTGATTGGGTGGCTGGTCTTCCATTTGGGATCCTTCATCACTCCACTTATGGGATGGACTTATAATGTATTTCGGCCATCATATGACCCCTCTGACCTCACACATTAGGGGGCATCTGTTATAGCGGATTTCACCACTCTAGGTGAATCACACTTTGTATGGCCTTCTCCTGTCCCGCTGCAGACTCTTTAGCCCCTATGGACTATTTTGTCTTTTGATGTTTCCTTGATCATCCCTAAAAACATATAAAAAATGATATAGGCGGCTTTTAACCCGATAACCGCGTACATACGCAGGTTTGACCCCTATAACCGCATACATTGGGATGTGTGCATAATCCAAATCTTTTTGGAGTTTTCCTTGACTTGGATCCGACTCATATGACTCCTGGCCTTCCATATGCCTTGAGATCGCACGGATTCGACCTTTCATTATCCCTTTGAAAGCTATATAAGGAACCCCTTGGTACATTTAAGGCATATAGAGAGAATTGAAGCAAAGAAACTATAGTCCATTGTTGCCAGAACTTATACTTGAGTCTGCATCCCTTTGTCCCTTGGAGCACTTTTGTGTTCTTCCCAAGCTTGCCTTTTGTTTGTAAGCTTGCTATCGAGATATGGAGGATTGAGGTGGTGGAGGCCCAAGTGGGGGATTCAGTTTCTCCGGTTCGCAGACGTGCCATCAGAGGTTGTACCTATCTTGTAATCTCTGATTTATATTAATAGAAATATCTTTTCCTGTCCAATGATGTGTATTTGTTTGAATATTTTATCCATGGGAATATGTCAAATGCTTTTACATTATTTATTATATATGCTAGAATAGTTCTAACACCATGATATATAGTATGCTTGTATTGTTTACTTGTCATTGAGGAAGTGTTATAGCAATTCAAGTTGAAGATTGGAAAGCTCAACGGGGATCTACTTTAACCGTCCAGAATAAGGTACGAGGTCTGATCCTTTAGTGTTAGACATTTTATTTCTATTGCATATTGGAAAAGATTGATTTCTGGAGTCAAGCTGTCTGTTGTGGTACCCCAAGCCATAGGAATTTCTCTCTGTAACAATTGTATCTAAGGCAAGCTTCTCAACATGAGAATAATGGATCTCCGCGTCAATAAGATTCTGGCTCAGATAGTATATGACATGCTCTTGGAGCTTCTCATCCTCTTGAACCAAAACCATACCAATCGTCTCCATGGATGCATCCACATAAAGTAGGAAATCATGGCTATAGTCTGGGGGACTAATCACCGAGGCCGATGCTAGGGCTTGCTTGAGCACATCAAAGGACTCCTGGGCTCGCTCATCCCAACAAAAGGTGGTGTCCTTCTTCAAAAGACGCATGAAGCCTCTAGTCAAATTGGAAAATTTGACTACGAATCTCCGTAAGAAGTTTGCCATGCCTCGCAAACATTGAAGATGATGAATATTTTTTGGGGGAGACAACTGAAGTATTGCCTCAACCTTCAAAGGGTTGACTCTTATACCCTCCTTAGAAACGATGAATCCTAATAAGCGATTAGACTTCACACAAAAGATGCACTTGTGAGGATTTAACCTAACCAAATAATGGCGACACCTTTCGAATACCAATCTCAAATGATAGGAATGACGCATTCTCATATGAGAATGAGCAGCAAGGTCATCCAAAAATACTTCAATAATCGATTTGAGATTGTGGAAGATCAAGGTCATGGCCCGCTGAAAAGTAGCTCTGGTGTTTTTAAGGCCAAAAGGCATTTTGTAATGTCCCCGGTTTTGACCCCGTTTGCATGATGTATATAATGTAATTAATCATGGTGAGGAGCTCAAGGCAAAAGCCCCACCATCGATTTGGTTGTGTATGTTTGGCAAAGGGGATATTTGCCGATGGTTTGTCGTGCTACAAGGCACATTATAATTCAGCATCATGTAAACCCGCACATCAATTAAAATAAACCACAACCAGCTACAGCAGTGCAACGTTGAATGAAAAGGGCATGGTTCCAAAGGATAAGGGGTGGGGGATGTCAAACCTTGGTTTATGGGGGGAAAACCCATGTTTTATTACCTTGTTGTCTCACCACCTTTGTTGTTTTGTCACCTTTTGTCTCATCCAACCTTGTTAACCTCTTTAATGCTCAGCTGGAGGTTGAGGAGTTATGGCTGAGTGGTTGAGGCAGTTATTGCCTTTGGTGGTGGGTGTGGAAGGACTGTCAGTCCTTTTCCCACATGCCCACTCCACCCACGTCTGTTCATTCTTCTCCCTCACGCACTCTTCCCTGGTCAGTTCACTCTCACCACGATTTTGGGCTGTTGGCTCCTCACGCACAGGTTTTGGGGCGTTTTTGGTCTCACGCAGGCATTTTCTTCCTCTCCACGAGTTGCTAAATGCTCAGGCACTTGCAATCCGCGTCCTCCTGACTGTTGTGCATTCTCACGCAGAGAATTTCCCTCCCGTTTCTCATTTTCGCTCACAGGAATTTCCTGGGTTTTACCCACGTCGTTTTCCTCCGCGAATTGGTGAATGGAGTGGTTGAATCCTTTCCTCACGGGATGAAGGTGGGGTTCCGCATTATTGTTCCTCATGCACAAGTCAGGAAACTGTGAATTCGTCTACATTATGGTCCACATACATTTTCCCAGCAGCTTTGGTTGTGCAAAATGGGTTGTTGCTCCCCACGTCACTGGTAAGGTGTATGCTAATGCGTTTTTGTTGGCTGTGGTGTCCAACTGCGTTTCGGGCCACTGGGTATTTGGGGTGAGCTGTTGATTATCCATTGTGGTCTGTGTTGAGTTCCCATGGCTATGCTGGG
The DNA here is from genome assembly GCA_001517045.1 of Pseudotsuga menziesii. Taxonomy (NCBI): domain Eukaryota; kingdom Viridiplantae; phylum Streptophyta; class Pinopsida; order Pinales; family Pinaceae; genus Pseudotsuga; species Pseudotsuga menziesii. The sequence goes on along the minus strand of LPNX010016479.1, from coordinate 415,699 downwards.
AGTGCTGTTGATTATCCGTTGTGGTCTGTGATTTGTGTTATTGTTCATTGTGTGTTTGGGCGGCTGAAGTACCTTGTTTGGGTTGCAGCTGGGTTGTTTTGGCCACGTTAGGGCCAAAACCAGCTCTGAGTTGCTTAGTGGGTTGAGTTGTGCCTCATTTTGGTTGGGGTTGCCACCCTATTGTTTATGCCTTCATCATAGAGCAGTGAATGAAGTTGTTTTGCTGCTGGTATGCAGTGGTTGAGCCTTGGACTGTGCTGGCTTGGCTTGTCTGTTGAAAGCATGTGAAACCCAGCTGTGTTGGATTGTTGTTTATGTCCCCTTGGCTATGTATAAGCCTGCAGTTGACCCTTATTCCGGAGGAATCATGCCCAGCTAGGGGGTGACCGCGTTGCTGAGAGACTAATGAGCACACTGGCCTATGGTTGGGTGGAACGTTGTAGCGACGTAGCTGGTTGCAAAAAAAAATTAAGATAAGTACTGCTGTTTACTGCATCTCTGTAATTTATATTGATTGTAAATGCTGGAATGTCTATGTTTGCTTCCGCTGATTGTTTGAAGGACTGTGCATCCTTGTATGATGAATTATGCATCTGTGTATGCTTGTAAATTTTAATTTCAACATTTGATTTCTGTTTTATGTTCATGGGCTATTTGCCTGGCTGTGTTTTGATGTTCGTCGCGTCCTCTTCGCCGGTTGAGGGACGGGGACGTGACACATTTTCTAATATGCAAAATTTCCCCAAGGACAAATAAATGCAGTCTTATGTTGGTCCTCAGGTTTAATTTGTATCTGATTGTATCTGAAAAAGCTGTCCATAAAGGAAAAAACCTCGCTACCCTCACACTCATCCAAAATCTAATCAATACATGGTGTGGAGAAATTGTCCTTAGGACATGCATGATTCAAATCACAGAAATCAGTACATATGCGGATCACTCCCTGCTTCTTGTCAACCAGAACAGGGTTTGAAACCCACTTCGTCAAGGGAATGGGATAGATAAAACCGGTTTTCAACAGTTTCTCTATCTCTGCCTTAATCGCGGGTGCTTTCCTAAGATTCATCGCATGCAAGCGTTGTCAAATAGGCTTAGCATTAGGATAAGTCTTAATCTCGTCTTCAACAATGTGAGAGTCGATACCTGGCATTTCAACATAAGACCAAGCAAAGATATCATGAAATTCTTTAAACAACTTGGTGTATTCTTGAATATCAGCATGGGAACATTCTGCCCCAATATAGACATTCTCTATCCTGCCAGGATTGCGAGAGATATTGATAGGAATCGTTGGAGATATATTTTCCATGTTTCCATCAGCCATCGGACCAGGAGAGCTTAATGGAACCATGGGACTACCAATTCTCTCCCTAAGAACCTCCCTAAAGTCCTCACGCTCCAAGTGGTCAAGCTCGGGAAGAAAGTAAGATCTATGACGGAGCTCTTCCCATGGTGGCTCAACTCCTGACATGGCCTCAATAATTGCTTTGTCTGAAGGAAAAACACTATCAAGGTAGTCGTGCGCATGAGAAGACTGTACTGCCCGTGCAGGCAGCACATATGGGTCCTCCTCCTCCGTCCGTGAAGAGGAAGGACTAGGCTCTGCAACACACTCAATATTAGCTTGATAAGCTACCATAGTTGCAGGAAACAGCATGTCCGTTATGATGGGCTCACTCAAAGTATTCGGAGTAGGAAGAATCCAAGGATCATCCATATGACTAATGCGAAAAGACACCGATCTCACAGATGTTGAAGCCTCACCGGAACTAGACCCTATCATAAGAATAGGTGCAGGGAAACTAAAACTTCCCATAAGGGATGGATACATGCCCACACCCACACTCCTAGTTGCCGACTGAGAGTGCTCGACAATCAGGATCGAAGCTCCCAAAGATGCGGTAACCGACGGATTCTTGAATGATGTTTAATCAATCATAACTATCTTCCCATTAAATGGAAAGCATACAACACGAAATAGGGAAGAAGCTATGGCTTGCATACTGTACATCCAATTCCTACCTAGCAAGAGATTGTAGTCAAGGGGCGCATCAACCACCTCGACCTCTATCGTAACGGTCTTCCCTCCCAAACGAACCTTAAGGGAAGGAAGGATCCCGTACGGCCTAAACAATATCCCATCAAACGCAGTTAACATGGTCGTAGACTTAGACAACTCAGGGGAACCTAAACCCTTCCAACATGATAAAGACATCACAGAAGCAACATCGCCTTCGTCAATCACAGTGCGCTTGATGGTCATGTTAAAACATTCTATGTGAATCAAAAGAGACACATAGTAAGGCAAGCGAGGCTAAAGTCCTGTGGTTTCAAATTTAATCACGAAGGAAGAATTATCATCATTCACACCAAGGGAAGAAAGCAAAGCCTTCCTTTGCGAAGAACAACTTTGAAGTACTTCTAGTGCAGACATCGCACAAGGAATGTGGCCCAAATCCTCTACAACAGAATAGTTCTGGGCGGCTCAGGCATTAGGATTGTGCCCCGAACGCTTAAGGACTCCCTTAGGAATGCGAGGTGCAGCTTCAGGTTTATCCACAGGTTTTTCAATATGCAAAGGAGTCCTTGGTGGATCAGGTTCCTTTCCTGGGTTGGGTTGTGACGAACCATAGTCCTTCGCACGGGTCACAACTTTCGCAACACATACCATGTTAATGCAACCACAACCACTACCCTCCGGCGGATCTTGATCACCACCAGACTGATCATGGGTCCTTGAGTTCATATTTTGATTGTGAGGTAAAGGGTTAGTCAGCACAGTTGGGCCTTGTGCTAAGAATCTTGAGGCTTCATCAATACGAGGGCACAAGTAAGTGAGGTGATCTTCCTTACACAACTTGCAAGGAAATTTAACCTTACGTTTAGCTTGCTTGTCCCCCCCAGCATTATGGGCGTTCTTGTCATTATTATTAGCATTTTCATTCCTATTCCCACCCTTACGATTGTTCTTACCCTTCTTTTTATTCCGTCCGGGCTGTTGGTTACCCTTCTGGTCCGACGATTGCACCGAAAGCACACTCGCCGTTTGGGTGGGTTGAGATGAAGCCATGGCTTGTCCCGAAGCAGATTGGCTGATTGACAATTGTCTGACTTGTTTTGCAACCGAATCCGCAGGTTTAGCACTCGCACAACCAACAATGTCATCGGCATGTGGTCCAGGTTTAACTTTAGGGTCGAAACTAGAACGCGGAGCATTGGGAATGATCTCATATAACAAACTAGATTGAGCATAAATCAAATCTAGTTCCTGCGCCCTAAAAATGGCTTGTTCCTAGTCTTTACCTCCAATTGTAGGATACACTACAAAGGTTATTTCCATGTGCAAGACTCGCAATAACTGATGGACCCAACAGACATGTAGAGTGTTTTCAAAGAGGGTGACCTTGGTCCCATGGTTTGGTGAGGTAGAGGTTGAAGAGCATCCTCATACACTTGATACACATGCAAAGAGCATGATTTTATTTATTTTAATACAATGTTGCAAAGGAATACATATGTAAAATAATTAGGGACGAAAGGAGAGCGCATGAGCTGTGAAGACACCCATCCATAAACCAAAACAACTTTTGTTTGAAGTGTTCAGTGGCTATATTCCAGTCTACAACCACAATTTGCAGATCGTGCTGGAAGCATGCCAAGCAAACAGGGAGAGCTCGACCAACCTCACTCATGAGAGAAATAAGTGTCCATAATGCAACTACATCTCATGAAGAGTCGCTAAGTATAACTCGCCTAATACGCCCTCAACTTTTGAAATGATGAACACTCAACAAGTTTTCAAGGCATGCATGTAGCCATAGGTCATTTGAAAGAGCTCTATCAAACTCTATTGCAATGTCGGGTGCTAAGACTATTGAGTTTATCCATGCTTATGAGTTTAACAATGTTCGTCTTTAACTATACAATTAGTTTAATACTAAGATGATAGTAATACTTCAAAGTTACAATACAGTTTTAACGAGCCAACAATCCAAAGTTCCAATCCATCGATAGCAATTCCTCAACAAATAAATAAAAATGAAAAACTATTTTAAAAATTATGTTTATGGAGGAATATTATAAACTATTTTGCATTTTGCATCTTTTCGAGTATATTCCAGCTTTCATAGGCGTGAAAGAACAATGCTAAGCATAAAGAGCTAAGCGACAGAGCCTGCAACCCAAATTTCACGTATATGCATCCCATTATGACCTACCAACATCAAATGACCTACCAACACTGGCAGGTATCCGTTGCCACACAACACTTGTTTTTAAAAATTAAGGACAATAAGGATATGTTGTTTGGAGTTAATCTCACCTTTTTAATCATATAATTGTTGACTTGATGGCATTTACATAAGAACAAGTATCCAAATTATGCCTTTATAATAGAATTGTGATATAAATAAAAAATATTGAAATTAACTTTTTATATATTTATAAATAAATAAATCAGAAATATGAATTATGAATTATGAGTTAGTTTTGGTGGGTAAATATTTTGAGTTGTAAGTATGAGATTATGGGTCAAATTTCTTAATAAGTTAAATCTATGTGATTGTTGAGGACCCCATTGGATGTCCTTGTTACACGATATGTGTTTATATCTTAGAATTTGGGACCTATACTTTTCCTAGATTCCACTAAGATGAGACAAATATATTCTCTAGATTGATTTTATGGCACTTGTTCCAAATTCGAAATAAATAATTATTAAAAAAATATAAAAAATAACAGAGGAGTCTATCTATTATGTGTTTTGGGCTTTCCCGTACTTTTTTGTCAAAATAGTGTAATTTTTTTTTGGCTAAATCCACTCAAATTCAACTTTGAAAACTTAAATTCAACTTTGAAAATTGGGTTGCCCCCTCCTTGATAGAAGGAACAATGACACGACACTATTGTTAACTAAGGGACGATTTCCCCCTTATTTTTGGGGGGTTTTATTTGTTTCCGGTTGTTTACGGAATTTTAAAGAACAATGACATGACACTATTGTTATTAAACACGGAATCCATTTTTTTAATATTTTTCACACAAACGCCTCCAATCACACGATGAATCGCTCCCATTCATTCCTCTATAAAAACGGAATCCATTTTTTTAATATTTTTCACACAAACGCCTCCCATCACACGATGAATCGCTCCGANATCACACGATGAATCGCTCCCATTCATTCCTCTATAAAAACGGAATCCATTTTTTTAATATTTTTCACACAAACGCCTCCCATCACACGATGAATCGCTCCCATTCATTCCTCTATAAAAAGGTCGAGCGGTTAATGCATTGACAATCGTCAGAAAACATCGGAGTGTCTTAACATCGAGACTCGTCAACTGTCTTGCTCATCTTACACTCATTTTGTATTGGGATTGTTTGCTGCAAGCATTGTTCCTGTTCGCTAAAAAATCAGTTTCGGGGTTTCGATTCTGCGTTCGATTCTGCATTTCGGGGTCTTTTTCGTAAGTTTTCGGAGATGGAGAGGGAAAACCATGTATACATGGCCAAGCTCGCCGAGAAGGCCGAACGATACGACGGTAAGATGAATTTTAACTTAAAATGTTTTTCTGGTATGTTATGATGTTTTTACTCTGTTTTGTTGCGGCGACAACCTACGCAAAATTCCAGTGCGTTTTCTTTGATTTTTTTTCCAATTTTCAATCTTTTTATATTTTGTAAACATTTTTCTGGCTTCGCTAATTCATTATCTGGAAAAATCACAGTTCCCTTTTGTTTGTATTCTGGTTTTTCTTCAAATTTAAATCGTTGTAGGAAGGTCTACGTTTTTCTTTTTTGAATATAGAGTGAAATTCTTGTTGACAATATTGCATTTAAGTCTTTTAAGCANTTTTCTTCAAATTTAAATCGTTGTAGGAAGGTCTACGTTTTTCTTTTTTGAATATAGAGTGAAATTCTTGTTGACAATATTGCATTTAAGTCTTTTAAGAA
>LPNX010016479.1:339827-407268 GCA_001517045.1 Pseudotsuga menziesii | reverse complement strand
GTTGTCTAATTTTAGGACAAAAAGCACATCGTATTGTTTATATATTTGAATGCCATACTGTTGAACCATATATGAATGCGCTTTTATTGTTGTTACTTGCTCAGGTTGGGAAATTTTTTGATACAGAAAGAGGTACATTTCTTTTTCTGTTCTCTGCTTTTTAATGACAGCATATTTGCTGCATCAGAGTTGGATAAATATTTTTATCGGTAAACATCAGTGTTGTCTGATTTTAGGACAAAAGGCACATCTTATTGTTTATATATTTGAATGCCATACTATTGAAGCATATATGAATGCGCTTTTATTGTATTTTGATTGTTGTTGCACTTGTGGTGGTAGGAGATACTTTCATTAGGTTCTTTCATTTATTGAGTAATAAGTTCTTTTATTTATTGAGTAATACAACCATTTTGATAATGACTTCCTTAATATGTGGAATAGTGTAATAGGGCCTTACTTTGGTGGTTGTGCTAAACCTTTGTTTCTATCTCATCATATTTCCTTGATTGAGTTGGCAATTTGTGCCTGGATTGCTTAATGGAGCTATTGATGAACCTTTATGTCTAATTTTGATTATGGCATCCTTGTTGGGGTGGCATATCTTGTATATTCTAATTTTGGATCAATAACTTGAATGTTGATCAAATGAGAACAAACCAATAACCATCGGAACACATGAACCATTAAGGTCACAAAGGTTATTAGCATGAGGATAAATATGAGTTAGGGGTTGCAAGTGTTGTTAGCATGAAGATCGTAGGGGTTTTAAGTGTTTAAAGTCCATTTTTCTTTCTATTCCTAGTTTGAGTGTTCTCTCAACTAGTTCTAATTGAGGTGCAAACTGCATGTATAAATAAAAGTGCATATGCAATGTATTAAATTCATGCACCAAATAAGTATTATATGTTCAACATTAATTTAGTTGGCTATTGATAACATGGCAACAAGACTTAATAAATTTTCTCTATTATCCTCCAACCTCTATTATATGTACACCATTATTTTAGTCACTTATTAATAACATGACATCATGATTATGTTCAATTTGTTGATTCTTAATTTACATAAATTTATTTCTTTATATTATTCATATAAAGGTTCCATGAACAAAGTTTATATTAGTTTTATAACCTTAAACCATTTCAAACCCTTTATGCACAAACATAAACCCCTTGTTGAGGAAGAGTTAACCAAAGTCTACCCATGAAGAGAATGTAAAAAACCCACCTTGTATTCCTTAATGATGGGTGGAGTTGATAAAAGATTTGTGGATTGGGTCGCCCCTTAACTAGCAACATTATCAACTCTTATTTAATAATCAACAAAAATACATAAGATGAGGTTTTTTCTCTTATTGCTAGATTAACTTCTATTAGATTTTTTTTGTCTATTGTCCCTCTTGATCTTGAAGACGAACGAATGGAGGTGAAGACCATTTCTTAAGTGGGCCATAACCATTCTTTTTGTCTATTGTTTCTCCTTTTAGATGAAGTATATGCTTAAGTGGGCCATAACCACTTAGTTCTTGGATTTGCTTTTGATTTGCATAATTTATGTGTTTCTTTTATCCTCATTGCATTGTTGTAGTGTCTTGTTTGACTCATTGTATCTTGTTTTAGTCTCATTGCATCACATTTTTGTGTGCTATAGTGATTTATTTTGTATAATTTAAACAAGTTTTGAAGTGAAAATCTTATTAAATATTCCATGTAGACCATTTTTGTGTAATGGTTTACTCCTTTTTAACCTTCACATATTGACACAATGAATAATCAAATGTGTCTTCTTTCTTGAGATTCACATGAGAGAAGATCGATGATGAACCAATGAACAAAAACTTAATTCAATGAAAAAAAAACATTAGCAACAAATCAAACACTAATGCACTAGAAAGAGAGAATAAATCAGAGCATAATGCACTAAGATGAGTTGGAGGAATCTCATGGAGGTAAATTCGACCTTAGGAGGACTCATGATGTTAATAAAAGGATTTCATGAGGAATAAAAATATATTTTGATCATTTGTTAATTTTCCTTTGGCATTTTGGAGAGTTTTTTCTTTTCCATTGTACGTTTAGTGTTCACTCTCCCTGCTTATGAACCAATTTAGAGGGAGTTGGACTCCTTTCCAAGTTGGTTGATGGAGATGCCATTCATACCTCTCATTGGAGATTAATGAAGTATTTTTAGTTTCAGGTTGAAGGTCCATACATTCGATTTCTCATCTATTCCCCTATTCTCCCATTCCTTCTTCTCCATTCCCCCACACTCTCATGATGAGGGCACACTTGTTGGAGTGGCGCTTGCGCTTTGCTGAGTATATTTAGTGCCAAAGATGTGAAATATGATGTATGGCTCTGTAATATCATGTACATATGATATGTAAGTTGTAATATCAAGAATACATATGTTAGAGGCTCACATTTCCATGCTCTTGAATAACTAGTTTTCATGGTTTTGGCTTCAATATTGAAGTAGCTTTATATCAAATTTTTATGAGGAAATTTGTATGATTTTGATGATGTTTTGGAATCCATATATTATGTAATTCTCTCTACTTTAATTCCCATATTCTATTCATCTCAAAATCCAAGAAAATATTGTGTGAAAAACTTGCATTATCATGCCATTGTATCACTAGTTTTCATGAATTTTGGCTTCAATCCTGAAATAATATTTGTATTAGGGATATTCTATGAGTTTGATGATGTTGTGACAGACATATATGATGCTTTACTCTGTAATTTCATTTCCATGTGCTCTGTGGTTCTAAATCCAAGAAATCCATATGTGAAACTCTTGCAACTCCATGCTACTAATTCACTAGTATTCATGTATTTGACTCCCACACTGAATGAGTTGTATACAATACTTGTATGAAGGGATTTATATTGCATTTATTACTATTGGGAAAGAATTTTTTATTAGGTATATGGTATCTATATGTCACATCTTGATATGCACCTTTAACTCTACCTTTCATATGTCAAAATTGAGCTAGTTATGCAATTTCCCCATAAGCAATTTTACTGAAAGTTGTCAAACGAATGTGGAACTCTATAACTAGTTTGAAGAACTAATAAACATGAGTAATTATATTCCATTAGGTATTATATCATTCCCCATACTCTTTTCTCAAATTTTGGAGGGTCGTACTTGAGTTGGAGAGCTAGTTTGGCCTTCACCCCTAGGGGATTTGATCACAATTTCCTAGTAAAATTGTATTGTTTCTCTTTAGCTCCAATACAATATGCAGAGGTCTAAAGTATGATACAAAGTGTCCATATACCATTATGGGATGTTTTAAGACTCACCATACCATTTCCTTTCACATTTGAGACCATTTGGTAAAAGTTGGAACCCTCTAGTGTCATGACTAGTTAAGCTTGAATTTTCCCAATTTGTACTTTTCTCCAAAATACCAAGTAGGGACATTACATAAATTGAAGCCATGAACCTCCTTATGACAATACATTCATATATTTTTCTTATTCTTAGAGGATATTTAGTTCTCCCCCTTAACCTCATGCTTACAAGGGGTTGAGGTAGCCGTCAAATGGGCTTGAACTAAAGGGGTAAATTCTCCCATATTCCTCAAAGTTACTTGATATTATATTAGATTACAAAATACATCCTCTAGGGAGGGAGTTATATATGCTTTTACAAACACATAAATTCTCTAAAGAATAATAGCAAAAGACTTTGTTTGAGAAATAATATTCATAACACTATTCACAAATTTTGGCTTTGATTTTTCCTTGCCATCAAAAGTGATTATAGTATCCTTCAAAGTCTTGAACCTTGCATTAGATCCTTAAAACTATCCTATTCACCCATTTTGAGGTTTGAAAACCTAGTTTCAAGTCTATTCATTGGTGAATCTTGTTTTATTTGAAAGTTAACATGCAGGATATCACATGACATAAGCTATCATTTAAGATAGTGGTTAACAAGGATAAATTTGGTGGTCAAAGCTTGATGGTATGTTTCCATGAGGCATAACTGAGGAAATTGTCCTTGAATACTTCTTGAAGGCGATGCACTTTATGTTAAGGACTTGCAATATTTATAATTGAAGAAATGAATGCTCAAATAAGCACCATATGGTTCAAGGATACCAACTATTATATCATTTATGCATCAAATTCCAAAAAATTGTCATGTTCTCATTGCACATGCATATTCTTTTTCTCATTAAGTTAGGACATGAAGTTGCGGTTTGTATTAGTTGTAATCTATATTTTTCTCATTAGATTTGAATGATCATATGAGGTTTCTCTTCGTAATGTTAAGAACCCATGTCAACCCTCCTCTTTATTTTGTTAGTATATTTTATCGGACGCATATGTTTTGTAAGTCGTCCCATCAGTATGTTGTATTATCCCACATTCATGGGGAGTAAGTAATAGTTGTTAAGTTGTCTAGTTATTATGTTGCATTATCCCACATTCATGGGGGGTAATAGTTGTTTAGATTAGAATTAGTATATAAGTATGTGTTGAGGCTAATGAAAGCATTGAAGAGTTATTTTGTATTGAGCTTGCTCAAAGGAGGTTGGCCCCTCGAAGTGGCTCGTGATCAGTAAAATATCTTTTGTGCTCCAATATCTATGTTATATTGTGCATTTTGATTGTCCATTGTAGGAGGTTCTCCACATCTAGTATCAGAGCACTTTCCTTGGCACAAGTGGGATTTTTTTTTTGGAAAAAAAAAGAAAGGGGCAAAATTGGGTGGCGACTTTCACATCCATTTTTGAAACTTTCTGTGCAGATTCGTGAAAAAGAAGGTGCATATCTGAATTCGTCTTTCAAAAATACGTAGTTGAAAAAAAAATCATCTCATTTGGAGTTCTAAAAGTGGAGATATCGCGGATTTAACATCAGCAATTTTTAAGAACTTCAGTGACGGTCGCGGAAATTGCAAAGCGAAAATATTTTGTCTAGATGCCAAGATTTCTATTCCGATTTCATGGGTAGAGGCAGAGTGGTTATTCCAGTTCCAGAAACAGGCTATAATAGTAATTCTGAGCAATATAGATCGGGTTATGCTCATTTTAAAAAATTTCGTCTCAAAACCCTAGCTCTAATTATGGATTTTTGAGCGTTGGGTGGAATTCCTGCCACATTTTTTTTTGCACTGTGATTATTGTAGTAGTTCTTCTTGCAGCGGTATTTTTCATTCGGATTAGGGAATAACCCCTATCCGTTTAACTGTGGGAAGTACTTGGGCATAGACCTAAAACTCATTGTGAGGAGTACCACAGAAACCCCAAAGTAGCTGACCATTGAGAGGACCTGCCAAGCGAAAAGGGCAATGACCCCCACCAGATTGATTAGATTCTCATCCGTGAGGAAAACCAAAGAGCTGTTGTTTTTGGCCAAGCGATTAGCAGTTTTACCTGCGCTGTGAAATGAGGGATACTACCCCAATACTCAAGCCTGAGACAGCCTTGGTGGCCGAGTGACTACTCTTGAACCATTAGGAAGCCGAATATACTTGGGGTCCATATCTATTTACAGTTGATAACACGCAGAATTCCAGAATTGTCACAGATCAGTTACTCCAATTCAAGTTGATAAAGCACAACTTTCTAGCAACACCACATATCATTTCTTCAAGAAAAAAAATAAAAATTATTTAGCCATATATTCCTTGATTTAGCTTTGTTTCCCTTGAAAATTCACTGTAACCCCTGTCATTCCATTCTAGATATTTTATTCATTGAGGACCCTATCCCAAGTCCACTTCCTGAAGCCCGAAATTCTATCTCCTTCTTTCACCCTGCTTCTGAAATTCACATTTTTTGTTTCCTTGTCCCTCAAAAAGTGTCCAGAACATAGTTATCCACTCGCGTTTTTCCCAACTCAAAATTTTCCTTTTTTAAAACCCTCTATGTTTTTGTTTTTCCACCCATTTTTGATAAAAAAAATAAAAAAATAAAACAAAAAACAAAAAACCAAAAAAAACTTGTTTATGGTTGTCCCCCGCATAGGAGCACAAAAAAAAAAACTTGCTTATGGTTGTCTTCCAACAACGTTTGTGGGCCGAAGATTGAATTCCCTCGCTTCAATGGTGATGATCCAAGTGGATGGATACACAAGGCAGAACCATACTTTAATATGCATAACACTTTTGATGTCACCAAAGTCCCACTTACATCATTTCGATTGGAACGTGAAGCCCTTCAATGGTTCTGTTGGTACATCAAGGATCATGAAGAGCCCCAATGGATAGATTTTTGCCAACTCCTTTTGCACTGATTTGGCCCTAGTGTTTTTGATGAATTCACAGGAGCACTCACCAAACTTTGCCAGACTGGCACTATGAGAGAGTATCAGACAGAATTTGAGAACTTAGTCAAGCACACAGAAGGATTTTCTGATGCATTCTACAGGAGTTGTTTTATAATTGGTCTTAAGGATACAATCCAATCTAATGTTACAATGTTATGTCCCAACATAATGATGGAAATCCTAGGGTTGGCTAAGGTGGCGGAGGACAAGATTAGGGCTTAGCAACACCCCAAATCCACTTTTATTCCATTCAAAAATATGGTTCCCCAAAGACACCCAATCCCTCTGACTCTTAGAACCACTCCTATCAAGCATTTGTCTGAAGCTGAGATGCTGGCACATAGGTAAAAAGGACTTTGTTATAATTGTGATGATAAATTCACCTGGGGACATCGATGTACTGAACATAAGCCCTATTTCTTGGATGTGGCTTCTCCACCTGCACTTGAAATTTGTGACATTGCTCAGGATCTAGTAGATGATCAAGTCAACATTCCGTAGCTGCCTATTGACCCTCGGATTGCTAAATAAGTTGATTGTTTTGTCCATCCTTTCTCCAGCTTTAAAGTCATGGTTGCCAATGGGAGCACCTTACCTTGCAAAGGAAAGTGTCGTAGTGTGTGTATCTCTATTGAATATTATAACTTGTGCTCTAACATGTTTGCCATACCCCTAGGAGATTGTTCTATGATTTCGGGCACTCAATGGTTACGCACACTTGGACCCATCTTATGGGATTTTTTTGAACCGTGGATGCATTTTTTAGTCAATGGGAAAAAAAACACATTCCATGGCTTACAACCAGGGTCTCTCAGCATCATCAGTTCACATTGCATGGAAACAATCCTTAAGAAGAATTCACATGGTGTCATCACTTAGCTCCATTTCATTCAGATGCAACCTTCGGCAGTCTCAAATACTCCCTTGGATCTTTCATTCGAATGCACCCTTCAGATGCCTGATTTTTCCAAGCCCTTCACTCTTGAGAGTGATGCTTGCGACAATGGACTTGGTGTTGTCCTCTTTCAAGATGAACATCCCATGGAATTGACTGGTAAATCCCTTCCTGGAAAGAATTTATCCACCTCCACATAGGAGAAGGAAATGATGACTATTTTGCACACAGTACAGAAGTGGTGGCCATACCTCTTAAGGAATCCTTGTTGCATCAAGACTAATCACCAGAGTCTGAAATATTTCCTAGAACAATGGGTCTCATCCCCAACACAATAGAAATGGGTTAGCAAACTCAGGGGTTATGACTATGAGATCAATTACAAGAAGGCTAAGGACAATCTTGTGGTGGATACTATTTCCCACACATTTGATGCCCCTGTCTCTCTTTTAGCTATTGCTATGCCTATTCCAACTTGGTTACACTTTGTTAAGCAAGGATATGTCAATGACTCCTCATTCTCTGAAATCATCCAACTATTGGCCAGTAACCCTTCTGTGGTACCGCATTTCTCTTGGGATGGCTCTTCTCTGAGATACAAGGTTCGTCTAGTGCTTCCCTAAAGCACAGATATTCAACATGCAGTCTTTTATGAACTCCATTCTTCTCCATTGGTAGGACACTCTAGGTTCATGAAAACATATGAGAGGGCATGATGTCACTTCTTTTGGAAGGGAATGAAATGATAAATTTAACAGATGGTTTTCAAATGTGCTCTTTGTCAGCGCCACCAAGGTGAAACTACAATCCTTTCTGGATTGCTCGAACTGTTTCCCATCCCTACAAGGATTTGGACACATATTTCGATGGATTTCATTCAAGGACTCCCTAAATATGGAGGGAAGATTGTAATCTTGGTTGCGGTTGATTGGATCTCAAAATATCAACATTTTTGTGCTCTCAGACCTCCATATACCACCTCCTCAATCGCACAAATTTTCATGGACAAGATATTCCTTCTTCATGGAATCCCTTCTTCCATTGTCTCAGACCACAACACACCTTTCACAAGTCATTTTCTCCTTATTGACACCAAATTGAATATGAGTTCATTTTATCACCCACCAATAGATGGTTTGAATGAATTCATCAACAACTATTGGGAAACTTATGTTTGTTGTTTCACCTCTGAAGAACAACATCTGTGGGAAAAGTGGCTCCCTCTCACTGAATGGTGGTACAATACTTCCTACCATACTGCATCTCAAATGAGTCCATATGAAGCAGTTTATGGTCACACACCTCTAGTACTCCTTCCATACACCCCCAGCAGTTCACCAGTTCAGGCCGTTGACATGGTTCTTCGAAACCGACATTAGATTCTTCACCTTCTGCAAGACAATCTTCACATGGCTAGAGCCCGCATGAAACACCAAGCTGATCAACACCGTTCTGAGCGCACTTTTCAAGTCGGTGACATGGTTTTTCTTCATCTGCAGCCTTACAAGAAATCCTCCTTGAAACTCAAAGGGAATCAAATGCTCGCTCCAAAGATCTATAGTCCATATACAGTTCTTCAGAAGATTGTGTCTGTTGCTTATAAATTGGCACTTCCTCCTTCTTCTCGCATTCAGCAAGTGATTGGCACCAACATCAGAGCACAAATTGTTTTACCAAAATGGGATAATGAAGGATCCATCATTTCAGATCCAGTGGCCATCCTCAATAAGCGCACTTGTCAGCTTTGCTCTCGGTCCATCACAGAAGTCTTAATTCAGTGGCACAACATGCAACGAGAGGATGCTACATGGGAAACACTCCTTCAGATTCAGCAACAGTTTCCACATCTAAAGCTTTGAGGACAAAGCTTTTTTTTTAAGAGGGAGGGGATGTTAAGAACCCATGTCAACCATCCTCTTTATTTTGTTAGTATGTTTTATCGGACGCATATGCTTTGTAATTCATCCCATTAGTATGTTGTATTATCCCACATTCATGGGGAGTAAGTAATAGTTGTTAAGTTGTCTAGTTATTATGTTGCATTATCCCAAATTCATGGGGGTAATAGTTGTTTAGATTAGACTTAGTATATAAGTATGTGTTGAGGCTAATGAAAGCATCGAAGAGTTATTTTGTATTGAGCTTGCTCAAAGGAGGTTTCCCCCTCGAAGTGGCACACGATCAATAAAATCTCTTTTGTGCTCCAATATTTCTGTTATATCGTGCATTTTGATTGTTCATTGTAGGAGGTTCTCCACACGTAACATGTCATTTTTAGGATAGATGGAAGGGTCTTTACTTTGCGAGTTGAGGCCTATGTGCTATCTTGGGTTACCAACCCACAAGTGTTAGTCTTTCAATGTTTTTTCCTTCTAGTATGATGGTAAATGTGAATGCATCCTACAGGTTTATCGACAAAGTAATTCAGTGTTAATCAAGTAGGAGGTAGTGACTATGGAAGACTAATGCTCTCATTAAAAGTCTATTTTTTTTTGTAGGAGTTCATTGAGAAGCAAAACACCTGTAAACAATCTCTCGGGATTTCATGGATTTGCAAGGTAGATTTTTCGAAGTCTCCAGATGGGTGAATGTATGCAGAATCCATGAAATCTCCAGGAGAAGCCAAGGCATCATGGAACCACTAGCTCCACCTGTATAAAATAGTGGCCCTGTAAACATAAGGTAGCAATATTTTTGTAAAGACAAACAAATCGTTGTATAACTAAATTTCTTCTAAAGATTTCTAGGATGAATCAAATGTTGAATTTGAGAATGAGGATGGAGTTTCAAATGAAAAAAATATCATGAGATTCATAGCATGGGAGAGAAAATTCATCTACCAAGAGAGGGGAGGTGGATTTCAAGGACAATGAGGATCTAGACATTTGTAGACAAAGACGAACAATAATTGTTTTCCACTGACTTTCCCATCCCTACTCCTGGCTCATATGGTCATTGTTTTCATGCTAGTGGTGGGAAGAAGCAGTAACTAGATGAAATTGTATCTACTACATTTAATTTAATCATGATCTACTGTGTTAAGGATTGGGTATTGATCCATTGGCGGTGAATAAATAGGATCCAAAATGGGCATTGATTATAACACACATGGATTGAACCCCTAGTGTGATGATGTAATACATAGAAAATTGAATATGAATTCCTAAAAGGTTGAACACGTTGTATTTTGCAATAATTAATATTAAAAATACACTGCTTACTATGATGAGGTGGTACTTGAAAAGATAGGGGACCTATGTGTTCACCAGAGATTGAAAGGGGGAATAAAGGAAAGTTTAAGTGGGATAGTTGAATTATGACTTGAACCAGATGGATCCATTCCTTAATAGAAAAGTAATCCTTTTCTAAAAAATTCTTACAATTTACAGTTGTTAAAAGAAATGGAATGAATATATGAAGCTTGCAGTTGTGCCTAAAACATTTAATATTTCGAGGTCGAGTTAAGGAAGAAATCGCTTTGCGTTTTAGACTAAGACCATGCCTTATTTGTTTTCTTAAAATGGATAAGTGTTAAACCTTTAAATCAGAACAGAAATCATGATTTTCCTTTGTCGAAGTATCGGTACCGATGTTGAGGTGCTGACATCAAGGTATCGAAATTGGAATTGGGGGTTGCCTTGTGGTTTCCTTATGGAGTTGTGGCTGCATTCCAATTTCTGACTTCTAATTCAGAGGGTGATAATGACCAGTGCATGTGAATTGTTGAAGTTACAA
Organism: Pseudotsuga menziesii; assembly: GCA_001517045.1. Lineage (NCBI taxonomy): Eukaryota > Viridiplantae > Streptophyta > Pinopsida > Pinales > Pinaceae > Pseudotsuga > Pseudotsuga menziesii. The sequence goes on along the minus strand of LPNX010016479.1, from coordinate 396,342 downwards.
TGCCACGGTGGCAACATCGATGTAGGCATCAGAAGGGTCATTGATAATTTTTTGTTCAGCTAGTGTCGAATTCCGATTTTTGACGTACCAACGTTAGGTAACTCGATGGGATGACATCGGGTAACTCAATATTCAAACGTCGGGATGGTCATATCGGGGTTGTTCATTATTGACCCGCTATGTGGTTCCGATATCCAACCCCTGATGTCAAAAATGTCGAGAAGGTATGGTTAAGTCGGGTAGGCTATAATAAATGCCGGGACTAATTTATTATGTTAATTAATTAACTAATTAACTAAATTTAATCAATAACTAATAAATTTAACCTATATTTAACTATGCTTTCACAATGGTAAGTTGAATGGTGCTCGTTATTAATTGTTTAAATAATTTCAACTAATTTTCATGTAATTCCAATATAGTAATTTATAAGTTTCTATTGCAGAGAATCATAAGAGACTCCATTCCCCTTTAAGAAAGAAATTATGTTTACTGGAATGCAACATGCTTATGTATTATAGATTGGTTATAGAGCCTTTGTAGCGCTTTATGTGTGCTTTTAGCTACATATTATTATCTCTGTAGCTATGTAATGCATGGGTGTATTACATTGATGTTCTCTTTGTTGTTATTGAAGCTTCTTGTTTTATTATTGGCAATGCAACATAAGTTTCAGAGGCAAAGCTAGCAGGAATTTCAATACCAACACCAAGGCTAAGGTATTGAGATAGATTGTTTTTGTAAAATAAAAAAAATAATCAGGGTTTATGCATATATCATGCTAGGTAATAGGGTTTTAATTTTCCAAAACATTAAACTTATACCAATTATAGGAATATAAAGTTGTAAGGTAAGAAAGGGAATCACCAAGACCAAGTTTAGGAGGAACACTGAGACTAGTCGAGGGTGTTGACATAGGAGGTTCAAAATTTGGATTCTATTGCAAGTGCAAGACCAAGCAACAATACAATTGTTAGAATAATCAACCCATAGTTAGCTACCTTAGACATTAATTAGTCCATTTTTGTCTTATTTGCCTAGTTTCCAATATTCCACTCTATGCAAGTTGTCTTCCACATGTCCTAGAAGTCAAACTTGCTAAAACTGAGTCATGGATTGCTTGGGAAACCTTCTAGAATCCATATTTAGCATATCTTCTTTATTCCAGATCCTCTCTAGCACATATCTTCTTTCTATGCTTTGTTTCCTGCTTTACTGAGATTTATGGCAAAAGGGAAAGTAAGATTAGGTGCACTTGACTTGTTTTTTTCCCTCATCATCCTCCACTCTTTTCTCCTAATAAAAGAATGTATGAGTTGTCCTTCCATCACCTATTAGCTTTCCCACTTGAATTTTCCAATTCGTGAGCTCCTAGGTAGATTTGGAAACTGCTTTATGCACCTATGGGGGATTTGACTAGATTTAGTAAGCCTAATTTTGACTATTTCGAATGGAATCCTTATGCATTTGAGTCTCTCATGTAATTATTTATTGCAGCAGCCTATGACTTCACAAGGTTGGCCATTGTACACTTATTCAATACAGATTAGTGTTATGCTCCAATTTCAGTCTCCTTTGTGTGTAAATTTGCATGTTTGATTAGCAATTTTGTGAGTGCAATTGTTCTATCACCTGGGTTCAATTTCCACATGGTATCAGAGCCTTTGTAGATCAATTTGTCTCCTTCCATATTGCTATTGCAGGTTTGACATCTTGACTGGGAGCTATTCTACTGACTGAAGGGACAATTTTTGAGCTATGGATCAATCTTAGAAGATCATCTTGACTCCATTTAATTTCTTTGAATGGAAAGTAGATATGGAGATACTGTTGAGAGAAAAAGGTCTCTATAGGGTGACAATGAAAAATAAAGCAGAGCCCAATGCAGCTGTAGAGAAAATTAAGTGGCACAACATGAGGGATGAGGCCTATGGTCTCTTGTGTCTGAGCATATCCAGAGACCTCCTCTTCCATCTTGATGGATTGACATCACCTAATGAAGTATGGGATAACCTTTTAGAGATTTTTGGTAAGATAGATGAGATGAGAGGACATGAAATCGAGAATGAATTGATCTCCTTGAGTCCCAACAACTTCGAATCCATGCAACTCTACTTTTCCAAGTTTAAAGCCCTTGTTTTGTAGCTAAAATAGTGTGGAATTGAAAAGAAGGAGGAGCAACTAGTTTTTCCCATATTCTCGAAGCTTTTCCCTGACTATTCAGTGTTTGTTTCGACCTTCCATGCCACCAAGTTGACAGCTTGAGCCTGGAAGATGCCTAAGGTTGCAGAGTTCATGGAATCCCTCACACAAGAACAAGATAAACTGGTGATGATGGGAAGCATCAAACCTTCCAAAGACCAAGCTCTGGTTGCTGGAGATTCGAGGGTGGATTCAAAAGGCAAGAAGAAAGCTAAGAATCCACCCGAGCAGAAGAGAGATAAGAACAAGTCTTAGGAGGAGCCCCAAGGCTCCAAGAAGAACTTCTAGAAGAAGAAGAACAAAGGAGAAATGAGCAAGTGCGCATACTACAGTAAGGGATTTCATCCTAAAAGGTCCTGCATGAAGAAGCAAATTGACATGCTAACCCAACTCCTGGAGAAGAATAACATCTCCCTTCCTAATAGCTCAAAGAAGAAGGAAGGATGATCAAATTCAGAAGACAGAGAGAGAGTTCATGCATTGGTTGCTGGCACATCAAGCTCACCTAGCTTCATCATAGAATCTGGAGCTTCAAGACATATGGTTTCAACCAAGGAGGCATTCTCCTCTCTTGACATGTCGAAATTTCCACCAATAGTGCTGGGAGATGACTCTCTCACTAACATTTTGGGAAAAGGAAGGATTGATCTTGACCATGGTAAGTTCAACAATGTATTGTATGTTCCAGGTCTTGCCTCTAACCTCTTGTCAGTGTATCAGATGACCCACACAGGGTCTCCAAAGAAGGTCATATTCTCCCTTGATGATGTTGAGATCACAGAGATCTCGAGTGGTAAAGTCATTGCAAAAGGAGTTGCAAATCACACTTCGAAGGTATACATGTTTTCACATTTTCTACCCTACTCAAACCCCTTTGCTCTTCTGATTCATGCCAATGAGGAAAGCAAGCTTTAGCATGAAATATTTGGCCATATTAACTATAAGTATCTTTCTGATCTAAGTGAAAAATAAATGGTCATAGGGTTACCAAAGATTAAGTTTTCCAAGGGAGTCTGTCAAGGTTGTATCTTAGGAAAACACCCAGAGCATAAATTTGAGAGAGCTGGTCATGAGAGAACCTCTGCACCTCTTGAGTTGATCCACAATGATGTTGCTGGCCCATTTCCTCATATGTCAATGAGTTAGGCCAAATATGCATTGACATTCATAGATGAATTTTCCAGGTACTGTTGGGTTTACTTCCTAAAGCATAAGTCTAAATTTTTTGGCCTCTTCAAAGTATTTAAGGCTTTGGTTGAAAACCAGTTTGGGAGGAAACTCAAGATCCTTAGATCTAACAATGGTGGTGAGTATGTCAAGTTTGAGTTCATTCAATATTGTGAATATGTAGGTATTCAAATGCAGCATTCAATCCCTTACACACCACAACAAAATGGTGTTGCTGAGAGAAAGAACAAATCATTGAAAGAGATGGCAACTTGTATGATGGAGGCTAAGACTTTTCCACCAAAGTTTTGGGCCGAGGCTATAAATTGTGCATCCTATATCTAGAATAGGGTGCCTCATAAACAACTTGATGGTATGACTCCTTTCGAAGCATGGAGTGGGCACAAGCCAGATGTGACCCATTTCAAGATTTTTGGCTTAAAACACATATTTCATTAATTTTGGAAAGATTTTATTACAAGAACAATGCCAGAATTAAGTTTTTTTGTTATTTTGGAATTCTAGATCCACTGTTTAATTCCAAATTTAATGAAATATGTGTTTTAAGGGCTTGGGCTAGAATTCCAATAGAAAAGAGGAAGGATTTGCAGCCCCAAAGCCAAGAGTGTCTATTTGTTGGGTACTCTGAAGATTCAAAAGGGTACAAACTGATCAATTTTAGCACAAACAAATCCTTCATTGAAAGGAGTGTTCAGTTCCAAGAAGAGCCTTTAGCAAAAATTGAAGTTGGAGAGTCTTCTTCACCACCAGAACCATTGAATGTAAGTGAAGAGACAAATGAGTTTACTGATTTTGATATTTATGATAATGATGATTTAATTGCAGATCCTGACAGTCCTACAAGACCAAAATGGGAAACAAATACCATTCATGCAGCTGGGGAACTAGCTGGAAATCCTAGTGATCCTAGGAGGACTAAATATCAGTTTGAGAGTGACCTATGTATGAAAGACCCTTTGTTTGCAGAGAAATTCTATCTGATGGTTGAATCAGACCCACAAACATATGAATATGTAGCACATGATCCATTATGGAAAACAACCATGAAAGAAGAATTCAACTCACTCCAAAAGAACAACACTTGGGAACTGGTTGATCTTCCCCCAGGGAGGAAGCTAGTTCAATGTAAGTGGGTTTTCAGAACTAAGTTTGCTGCTGATAGTTCACCTTTGAAATATAAGACAATATTGGTAGCCAAGGGCTACTCACAGGTACATGGTATTGACTACAATGAGACCTTTGTACTAGTGGCAAATATGGACTCCATCAGGCTAGCCTTAGCCATTGCAGCTTCGAAGCAGTGGAAGGTACATCGCATGGATGTGAAGTGTGCTTTCCTAAATGGAGATATTATTGAAGAGATTTACATGCAGCAGCCTCAAGGGTTTGTTACTAATCCATATTTAGTGTGCAAGTTAAAGAAATCATTGTATGGGCTTAAGCAAGCCCCCAGGGCTTGGTATGCCAAGATTGATGGCTTTCTGCTGTCATTGAGTTTTGTTCAATGCAAGTCTGATCCTAATGTTTATTTGAAGCTGATTCATGGTTCTTTGATTATTATTGTATTGTATGTGGATGACCTTCTGATTACAGGAAGTTCAAAGGAAGAAATTGCCTCCTTGAAGGATGCAATGAATAATGCATTTTCTATGACTAATTTGAGGTTGTTGAGCCAATTTTTGGGTCTCGAAATTGCTCAATCCCAACATGGAATAAAAGTACATCAGTCCAAGTATGCTTTGGATTTGGTGAACAAGTTCAACATGAAATATTGCAAGCCAAGCAAGACTCCCTTCCTTTTAGGAGTTAAGCTTGAAGAAGCAGGTTCTTCTCCTATGGTGAATAATACACTGTATAGGCAATTGATTGGGTGTTTTCTATACCTTACACACACTCGACCTGATATTTATTATGCAGTAAGTGTGGATTCAAATGGATCAGCCTCATGAGATCCATTGGAGAGCAGCCAAAAGGATCTTAACTTTGTTCAGGGAACAAGGACTCATGGGATCTTCTACAAAGATAAATCTGATCTTGATTTGATTGGGTTTACTGAGAGTGATTGGGTAGGTGACAAAATAGATCGAAAGTCAACATTAGGATATGTGTTCATGCTTGCTGAAGTACCAATCAGCTGGTCAAGCAAGAAACAGAGTGTCATTGCACTCTCATCTATAGAAGCAGAGTACAAAAGAGTTGTAAATGCAACAACTCAATGTTTATGGTTGCAGGGGTGACCTAGTGAGTGTGGCTTTGAATCAGAGTTTTCAACCATGATATATTGTGATAATCAGAGAACCATTCAAATATGCAATGATCTAGTCCAGAGATAGAGAACTAAACACATTGAGATCCATATGCACTACATCAGACAGCTTGTGCATGATGGCACCATTCACCTACTCTTTTGTGCATCTTCGGAACAAGTAGAAGACATCTTCACCAAAGTTTCTTGTGAGAAGAAATTCAGCAATCTCAAATCACTGCTGGGGATTGATAATCATGCTGTGAAGCATGATTGATGACAAGATTTTCAAATTTTGTTTTACTGTCCATGTTTAAGGGAGGATTTTCCCATTGGGTTTTTGCCTCTTTCCTTGGTTTAAATGGACATGCAGTATGTAAAGGGTGACTAAGCCTTGTTGCTAGGCCCTATAGTTTTCTAATATTTACTCATAAGTCAGGGTTAAGGGGGGGGGGGGGTTAGAATAATCAACCCATAGTTAGCTACCTTAGACATTAATTAATCCATTTTTGTCTTATTTGCCTAGTTTCCAATATTCCACTCTATGAAAGTTGTCTTCCACATGTCCTAGAAGCCAAACTTGCTAAAACTGAGTCATGGAGCACTTGGGAAACCTCCCAGAATCCATATTTAGCATATCTGCTTTATTCCAAATCCTCTCTAGCGCATATCTTCTTTTTCTACTTTGTTTCCTACTTTACTGAGATTTATGGAAAAAGGGAAAGTAAGACTAGGTGCAATTGACTTGTTTTTTCCCTCATCATCCTCCCCTCTTTTCTCCTAATAAAAGCATGTATGAGTTGTCCTTCCATCACCTATTGGCTTTCCTACGTGACTTTTCCAATTCGTGAGCTCCTAGGTATATTTGGATACTGCTTTATGCACCTATGGGGGATTTGACTAGATTTAGTAAGCCTGCTTTTGACTATTTCGAATGGCATCCTTATGCATTCAAATATCTCATGTAATTATTTGTTGCAGCAGCCTATGACTTGACAAGGTTGGCCATTGTACACTTATTCAATACAAATTAGTGTTATGCTCCAATTTCAGTCTCCTTTGTGTGTAAATTTGCATGTTTGATTAGCAATTTTGTGAGTGCAATTGTTCTATCACCTGGGTTCAATTTCCACAAAAATACCAAAAGTAAAATTACAAGAAAGTGTTGGTACTATTTATATTTCTTTATGTGGAAAATAGTTTTCATATTAGAACTAGATTAGGATTTAGAGTAGGAATCCTAGTTACAAGATTTTGATCTTGGTTACAAGATTTCGACATTACAATAATTTCATTTATGAACTTGTACTAGTAATTGTTCCATAGAATGTATCTGGAATGATAATTCTCCTTTTGATTATTCAGGAATTGGACTAGTCATTCTGAACCATTTGTTGATCAATTCGTTGGAGTAGTAGCAACATTATCAACTAGAGAGGCAATAATAAAGGAAACGATATAAAGGATGCAAAGGCATAAATAGAAGGTGACAAAGGAAAAGTAGAAGATAGTTAATATCAAGTCAGTGGACAAAACAATGATATCTTGATGGTGGTGGAAATGGTGCTAACAATTAATGCTAGCATTAATGTACTCTTCGAACTACTTCATGGTATTTTGAATCTCCAATTGCTAAAAACATTAGAAAAATAGTGTGGTTTTTTGTTTTTTCCTTGGGATGAGGCCAAATAAGAGATCAAATGATTTGATTGATTAATAAAATGACGTTGTCGTATGATATATTGAGAAAATAATGCAGAATGAAAACTTAGGATTAAATATTATGATTTGTGTGCCATTCTAATATAAAAATGATAAGCCAATTACTAGAGTCCCTACTAGCCTGAAGGCAGGGACTAATAACCAAACACACATTGTTTATGTATTTTGTATTAAAATTTTACATATACAGGGAATGTTTCTTAATATTCCATGTAAATGAGTAACTCTGTCTGACTTTGTCTTTAATATCAGTAAAAGTATGTGAAAAGTAAAATAACATAATAAAAAAATTGAAAAAATGAAGAGTATAAAAACCCATATAAATTAAAGTTTGCATCATGTCTTTCTTGTTCAACAATTGCAATATGTAGTTTAAAAAAAACCTATTTTCCTCCAGGTGTACAAGGAATAACAAACCATCAACTTTATTCATGATATTTTGTGCATAAAAGAAAGCTTATTTGTAGCCTTGTTCTAGAAACACATACGATGCAACTTTTGTTGTCGACAATTCTCTATGTCAACAACATGTAATTTAATATTGACACTGTAATTAACAAGTACACAAAAAATATCAAACCATTTTCATTCGAAAAGTCACACATTTAATTGACCTAAGGTACAATTTAGCAATCTCATGAACACTGCCAACATAGTCAAGTTTTTTTCAATTGGTTGTATATCTCTTGAACTTGTATGACTTCTTTGATGAAATCTAGCGAACACTCCAAGATAACATATTTTTTCATCACAATCTTCACTCTTCACTCATAAAATTATCATACATCCTTATTGCACATTGTGTTTGTACATTCAATAATGAAAATTATATATTAAAATCAATAGATAATCTTACACTTTTAGGAATATATAAGTGTTTATAATTTAAATATAATTAAACATATATTAATGTTTTTTCATTATTTGTCTTGTTTTCACACATTTTATAAATCTACTCCAACCATGTGTTTGTGTGCCTTATAGGCCATAGATGATGTAATTCTTGAAGGAACATTGCACAAGAAAGTGCATTTTGTAGCTATTGTATTTTATTTTTTATGCATCTCATTGGACATATCTATCCATTTCTTACTTGTCCCTATATTGAAAAGGTGAAAAATTGGGTAGAAAATCAAAGTTGAAGGGTAGATATAAGACCAGATCTAATTCGCTTGGACTGACGACGAGAAAATGCTGGCAATGTAGCAATATTATAAGTCAGCGAGAGTCAAGAAGAGAAAAGGATATGAGGAAGCATAGTCGAATCAAAGTAAGCCTTCGAATAAAGAGAAAAGGGATGTGTATTTGGCCTTGACAAGTACATAGTTAGATCATGACTCTTAGTCGATCAACTCTGGTGTATCGTATCATATGAAACCACATATAGAGGGGCTCTATGAATATGAGAAATATGATGATGGTGATGTTATTCTAAGAGGATGATTCACTAACCAAGATTATCGAATGAGGTAAAGCTCGACTAATACTGAAAGTGGAAGGATATGAACTCTTCTATGGGTGCTACATATTCTATGTTTGAATGGAAATTTGATATGTAAACAAGATAGGAAATGAAGGTGTGCAGTTTGTATTGAAAATTTTGTTGAAAATTGTGCGAGGAGCGATGGTATTAATGAGAGGAGTACATACTAGAACAATATAAAAGATATTGGGAAGAGAAAATACCAATAGATGTGTAATTATAGTCTTTCTTGAATCCAATACCATATCTTATTGTTTAGTCAACTTGACCATGTTATGGCATCAATGAATGAAACACATTGGTGGAAAGGTCTTCGTGTTATGCATAATAGAGGTATGTTCAAAGGTATCCTTGATTTTACTTTAGAATTAGACTCATGTGAACATTGTATTTATGGTAAAAATATTCATGTAAGCTTCCCATATAGAGCCACAAGGGCCAATGAAATACTATAGTTAATAAATATTGGTGTTTAGACTAGTACTAGTCCATTCACTAAGAGGTTCCTAGTATTATGTCTCTTTCATAGAAGATTTCTCCACAATGACATGGTTGTATTTTTTGAGGAATAAATCTAAGGTTTTTGAAATATTCCAAGATTTTAAATCTCTTGTAGAAAACCAGACAGGCATAAAGATCAAGATGCTAAAAATTGATAATGGAGGAGAATTATATAGTAAGGGGTTCGACTAGTTCTGTAGATAGCATGATATAGCTTAAGAAAACACAAATCCATACATGCCTCAAATGAACGGGGTTGCTGAAAGAATGAATAAAATTTTAATGGAAAAAAACAAGGATCATGCTTAGTGGTGTAGGTATTTCACATGAATTCTGGTTAGAGGCATTTGACACAACATGTTACTTGGTGAATAGTTCGTTGTTGATGGATCTGATTGACAAGACTCCATATGAGGCATGGACTAGGAAAAATACCCCATTTTCACATCTCAGAGTCTTTGGGTGTGATGCCTTTGTGCATGTATCCAAAGATAATAATAATAATAAAAACTTAACAACAAGTATGAGAAATGCATCTTCATTAGGTGCAAAGATGGAGTGAAAGGGTATAAGTTGTGGAATGTGGTCACAAGGAAGAAAATTTATAGTAGATGTGGGATTTTTATAGAATTCGAAGCTACTTCCAAGATTGAAGAGGGTAAAAGAGAAAAGGAACCAAAATATCTAGAGTTCAAATGGAACACTAAAATTCATGATTCAAATGAGTCGACTGAATCTGATAAAAAGGTGGAACAACAAACTTTGGTCATCAGGAGGTCTGGTCGAGAAAAGATAAAACCTGAAAGGTACAATACACCATATTAATTCTATGCATTTGCATTAAATACCATAGAAGAGGATGCCAAGTTGTGAACATAATTAAGCAACTTGAAAGAGAATAAACTCTGGAAATAGGCCATGGAAGAATAAATGGAGACCTCACAAAAGAATGAAACATGGTATCTGGTTGCATTACCAAATGGAAGGAAACCCATTGGAAGTACGTGGGTGTTGAATGAAAAGTTGAACACAATAGGTTAGGTCAAGGAGTACAAGGCTCAACTAGTAGCAAAGGGATATTCCCAAGTCGAGGGAGTTGACTTGGTGAGATATTTTCTCTTATTGCAAAATTAACTTCCATAAGGGTATTCAAGGTCTTTAAATACAACATTCGATATTGAAACATAACAGAGGGATGTGAATACAAAAATTTTCCATGGTGATCTTAAAGAATAAATTTATATGAAGCAACTTGAAAGATTCATAGTGAAAGGGGGAAAAAAGATTGTCTACAAGCTCAAGAAGCCATTATATGGTTTAAAGTAGTCACCTAGGATGTGGTACCAGAAGTTTGATATGTATATCCACCACCTTGGTTTTGTGAGAAGTCAGGTTTATCACTATTTGTAGACCAAGAAAGTCAGTGATTACTTTATGTATGTAATTTTTTATGTAGACGACATGTTGTTGGACGGAAACAACTTGGATGATGAGATTTTTTCTGTAAGTGTAGTGTATTACCCTAACTTTGAAGAGAAGAGATGGGTTTAAGGAGGGTGTATGCTTTTGTAAAAAATGAAATGCATGTTTTCAACCTATTGTTCTATATTTTTCCCTTCTTAATTACCTTATGACTCTTCACATTAGGTTTTATCATTCCCTTCATGGTGGTCATATGATTCCTTACATGGTTTTGCATACTATAATCGTGTACCATGATAAGTTGGAAATATATAGAAGAATGACATTAGAATTGTATAAATATACAACAACAGTATTAAGACATATAGTTTTTTATAGAATATAATATTATTATGTTGATACAATACCATATATTTTATATATGAGACACTAATTTGATGCAATTAGACACAAGGATAACTCCCACGACACACTACAATTTTGATTAACACTAAAATGACACCAATATGATAAACTATGATGCTAATTGGAAAATGGATGACATTAAACATAAATGTATATGTTTGAATATTTTCATTGTTGTAAATTCAATGCAAATTTATGTTGCAAAATCTCGATGTGCACCAACAATTTTTTTCAAAATTGGAAAATGGGATATGGTGACGCAAATAAGGAACTCTACAACCCTGTATAGTAGAAGTGACATATTCCATACAATGTATAATACCACTCCGTCATGATGGATTTTGATACATCAATAACTTAAATACATTCCCATAATTCATTGAATTCATCAATTAATGGTTGGAGGCAGCGATCACCTATCTTCACTCGTATTCTATGAGTAACTATATAAGAGTGAACACAATTATTCATAGAAACTATGGGTGAATATTGTATTGATCACGACAATTGACCATACATAATTGTTCGTTTTTTGGTGGAAATGGTTTAACTCCATCCATGGTTATGATCGATCAAAGGATTCTTCTCCATTCTTGGATTTATCAAGCCATGTATCTTTTATATGATTCAAGGCTATTGAATATGATTTTATCCACATAGATCTTGGATCACTTAACTGTAATCCATTCCCAACCTGACACATGAATAATTTTCTAAAATGAAGGATCCTTTGAATCCGTGTTAATTCTTGGGACTATAGTCATGCACCTCAATGTATATGGAGGACCACTTTTGCCCTTTTTTAATTTACGATATTTGTCATGCCCAAACTATAGACATATATATTTGTTCATATATTCACCTCTATAAAGAATGAAAAATTTGGCTAAGTGTGCAATTATAGGACCTCAACACCAAACCTTTTTAGTAGTTGCTTTTCCTCTTTGCAATTGCTGAGGAGGAAGTTATTAGTTGGAAATTCATTATATTTTAATAACTTGCAATTGGTGACAAATATAAATGTACATTGTTGTTAAGAACATATAAATCCTCATTTTAAATTTATTATTGTATGACAATAATTTCTAAAATACAAGGGTGTTAATGGTTTGCTACCTCATTAGTACCAAAAAACACATGTCTAACATACCATACAATGCTTTGAAGTTGTAAAGTAACATGGTTGTCCCTAGTCGGTATACCTTGACCCATATCCAAAGAGAGGGGTGGTGGAAGTATATCCAATGATTTCGAATAAGTTGTTAGCTATATGAGCATCATTCTCAAGATCAACTTGTTGGGTTTTATTTAAAAACATTCCCTCGAAGGCATGGGTATCCCATAAGAAATCATTATTTCCAACTTTTCTATCCTTATTTTCCTCCCCAAGTTTTGAAGAATTAATGCTATTGTATATTTCTGAATTGGTGACACAAGGAATAATCAAAATTGAATACATGGTTGATTTGACTATGCTTCATATGATTCCCATCCAAGTTGTGATTAATTACTAGCCTTCTCTTGAGTTGACATAATAGTGGGGAGAAATGGTAGATGATAGACATGCCACTCTTCATCGAAATCTTGATTGGAAATATATTGAACATAAACAATGATATTAGTAAACACGATGTATTTAGTAAGTTAACACATCAAACCAAACATTTATTTGAACCATGTAATTTTTTTCCTTTGCATATGTAACTAACCACTTCAAAAAACAAATTTTGAATTAATTAAGGAATTTGCATTAATTCTGTAGAATATCCAAAACTACAATTAGTTAATGATCTTGTTTGTATACCCAAAAGGGGCATTTAAATGTAGTCCCAATTAAATCTACCTTCGACGAGTAAGTGGCCTACAAAAATCCTAATTTACTAGTAAAACGTCACTAGGAAACACACTAGATATTGCATGCACAAAATAAATCTTGACGACTTACTTTTCATAGAGAACTCTTTCTCATTAGAGTATTCCTTAAACAAACAATTTGCACTGAACAATGAGAATCTATAGCTATTTATGAACCTTGTAATGTGGCTACAAGTGTGGATTTCCATCATTATATTCCAAGTTATTCTTGTTTACATTTCTAGAAGCATAATCATTCATGCACAAAATATACATGGAAATTCCATGTTTTTATTTAACAATATCCATGTATAATCACGCTAACTATAAATATGGCTATAAAATGGAAAAATTGATATTGATTGTTCGAGAGGACTGAAAACATGTGAAAGGATAGACAATCCAATTGATTTATAGAACCTATTTTAGACTTGGAAATCATGCAACTATTACCACAAAAATATAATTTAGGCACAAGTAGGGAAGGTAGCCAAGAGAAATACAAAGTGCTATTGTAACAAGTTTGGTATTTATTTTGTATTTGGACAAGAAGAGAGACATCCTTTCTACATTCTAACAATTGAGCTAACCTTGTTTTGTACTTGGACATTATTGTTGCTGAATCATATAAATTTTGACCCCTTAGTAGATATGTTTATACCAATATTCATATAATAATTTGCCTCACTATAACTCTGAAATGACTCAACATAAGGAGAAAGGTCGGACAATTTTGAATGAAAAATGGTTGGTTTGGCTTCCAACTTCTCAAAAAAGGCGCATATGGAATCTTTCCTATGTATTTTATATATCTCCTATCTATCCTTGATAGAAATGGGAGGAATCATCCCATCAACTTAGGGTATTAATCATTAACATAATGGAAAAATATGACACTTTAAGGGTTCACAATCAACCCTTTACATTTTTAATGATCATATATACCCGGCGTGTCATAATAGAGTTCCATTTCATGGTGAAATACCATTGGCCTAAGATGGTTACTGCAGGATGGGATGTTACAATTGGTGGGGTAAAGTGGCTATCCATTTTCATATACCATATACCTATTGTATCTTAATACAAATAAGATATTGAAATGTTTTTGTATAGGTTGGATTGGTGTAACATCATGTGCGTTTAAACTCCATCCTAAATCAAGATCGTAAAAAATCAATGAATAGATATTCAAATTGAAATGAAAAGGTAGTAGATATTCAATCAAATAATCAAAATATAAATGAAATCTAGATTTATTCCAAAGAGAAAGGGATAAATTGGTGGACTTGGGACGATATGGAATGAAGATGTCAAACAATTAACCATTTGATATTAACACCTCTCCCCTACATTTGAGAGAAAACTAAATTTAATAGGTGTTCGCATTCTTAAAAGGAAGTGTGGGAATCATGTAACATTTTAACTTCAAATAGAATTTAGAATACCATTTTTAAGTAATCAATGCATCTATTTATATTATATTCATTTAAATTTATTGCACATCAATGAAAAAATCTATTCTAAAAGATTCACTAAGAAAAACTCTACAAAGTACAATTTGTAGAGGTTTACATTTCCATATTTTCTTAAATCTATTTGCCCAATTTGTACATTTATCCAAAATCCAAAGGATGGACATTACAATGGTATCAGAGCATGGTATTGGCACCTATTTAACTTATGAATGATAATTATGAATTTAAGAAACTCATTAAGTCATATTTTGATGATATGACCAAGCAACTTATGCAAGGGTTTGAATTGATGACTAGCCAACTTAGGGGTAAGATGGAAGCATGGGATAGTAGTAGTTTCCATAATGGAGAGACACATAATACAATTATTTTTGAAGAACTTTATGATTTTTCGTATGGATTTAGGAACAATAAGGAATATTTGAACTCATTAAGGAACAATAAGCAATCCACAAGTATGGAGGAGACCAAGGAGCCACCAAGTTTTGTGGGTGGTGAAGTAGAAAAAGTATTTCATCAAGATGATTGAAATTCACTCCCAAGTGAATTTTAAAAAGATGAGGAAAAATCACATGATAATGAATAACAGTACCTTGAAACCATTGAATATCATTATGAGACACATTCTAATGTGGACATGGACCAAAGGGCATCTACTGATGGATCCTTGAACTATGAAGGAGTAAATACTGATGGGTGCTCACAAATATATGTTGGTGATGTAGAGATTAGATTTGAAAATGTTGTTGCAATCCAAATTTATCATGACCATAAATATGAATACCTTGTATCATCTAATGAAGAACCAAGGTCAACCTCTCCATCACCACTTGAGCTTCAAGTAGTTGATCAAATCAAGAAGAAAGAAGAAGAGGAGGTTCCTCGTGAAGAACCTATTTTTCTTGAAGGGTCATTGAGTATGGATTAAAAGAAGATTCAATAGGACCTAAATACTCTCCATGGTAGACATGATTTGGTCTAAAAAGAATTTTGGAGCATGGAGGAGAAATATTCCATGGAGGACATCGAGAAAATTCAAAAGGAAATATTTGACATCAAAGGTAATCTTTTGAATTTGATTTCTGATATAGATTATTTTATTGAGCTTGTTGGTTTGTATCATGGACTAACCTTGAAGTATGTAGAAGATAATGACAATCTCTCAAATTAGTTGGAGTCCACCCAAAATGCACTCCAAAAATCTATAATGCAGATTGAGCAACTTCAAGAGAGGTTGCAAGGGTCCTTTACACCCTCCTACATATCAAACAATCATTCAATGGATGAAATAATTTATGTTACAAAGGAGGAGCCTATGTGATGGTAGAACATGAGGTACATGCTGAATGTTCTTGGAGAGACTACATTCAAACAAGAAGGAACCAAGCACTTGTTATTGTTTAGAGGGATTATGAGTTGCCTCTTGGTGAGAGTAGTAGAGCCTCGGAGGAGGCACATTATCTCACAAAAATTGAACCAGCCAATGATGGAGAAGATGCATTCAAAATTTTGATAGGTAAGAGTTTCAAATAGGTAAGCTTGGTTCACAATTATTCACTCCCTACTTCATTTTCAGCCACATCAACTGGAGATGAAAATTGGGTGAAATGTTTCTTTTTTATGGTGCCACTTGAAGAGTATGTAACTTATATCTATCCATTTTATGATGACATGACTAGATCACCATGTTATTTACATTTTCAAAAGCATCGTTTGTTACATTATGATGATACACATCTACATGGATGCACCTATTATGTTCACTTGAGTCACTTGGAGACTCGTGATTTTCCTTACTCCTTGCCTAGTCCATTTGATGTTGGAGGAAATTCATCCCACACTTGGGTGAAAAGATATATGATTGAAGAACATTATTATTTGCATAAAAATCCTTTGTTATTTCATGATGATATACATATTCATGGGTGTATTGATGAGACTTATTTGAGTCACCTGAAGACTTCATGTTTTCTTTGCACCTTATTTGGTTCAGATTTTGGTGGAGGTTATTCATTCACTTCTTGGATGAAATAACACATGGATGATTATTATTTTGATGCATCTTACTTTCTTTTGGAACATCATTATAGGACATGGGGTCCTCGCCTATGTCATTGGATAATATTTGATATAATACTTGATTCTTGTGTGTATTGGCCACATGATGATCTACTTAATTGTATGTACATGCACTTTCATGATTCTTTGATGAGGTACCTTCTTGATGTACACTTGTATGATGTTGTTATGTACTTTAATGATCTATATTATGTATTCATTATGTTTGGAAGAGAGCAATACAAGCAATGGGATCCAGGTATTGCTTGGTTTCAATTTTGGGGGCAGCAAGCAGTAGGGGATATTAAGTCACCACCTGAGAAGGTGATTGTAATTAGAGTAGAGAAGAAACAATCATGGTGGTTCCTCTTTGAAATTTTCTTAAAAACATGGAATTTCAAGTTTGGAAACTTAGTACCAACTTCAAAGAATTATACAAAAGCAGAAAGGGATGAAAGTTCAGAAAAAGGTTTCCAAAAGATGGAGGTAAAGATTAATTTTGAAAATTTTATTTTGATGGATTTGAAAAATCCTTTTTGTGGTAGTGGTGATGTCATGATATATATCAATATGAAAATATCCACATATCTTTACTTTTCGAAACACATAATTGTAGTACATGATTGCCACTACTCAAATTGCAACTAAGGTTTGAAGCAAAGTTTTGGAAGGAAAGAAGGTTATTCAAAATACATGTTTGAAATTGATTGAAGATAAGAAATATTGAGTTGGGAGGACTTCGATTTCCCCAATTAAATAATTTCCAAATAAGATTACTTGCAAATAATGTTTCACCAACCTACTAGTTCCCTAGGTTGAGATGGAGACACAAATTTTGTAATAAGGGTCAATGGGACCCAAAAGGACTTTAGTTTACCATATTCACATTTAAATGGGTCACATAAATTATAAATGATAATAAAATATGGTGGCATGGTTTCATGGATACACTTGGAATCCTGTGGATCCTTTGGATGACTAGACTCCCCACACACTTGGAATGACCTTCATCCAAATTTGAACGCATGGGTAATGTAACATTAATGGAGGGTGATGTGATGTAAAATATCATATAATGATCTAAGGAATTCAAATAGGTAAAGTATAGTAACTCCCATGGAAGAGGAAGATACTAGAAGACAAGGTGTGCCACTTGGAAGGAGATTCCATGCACTCTATGACAACAAATGGTGAAAGATTCTATGACAAGTATGCCACATTCAAAACTTATTACAGACATATGGAAAATCTGAAATGATGGCTAAAAATATCCACCAATATGTTGAATTAAGGAGTTACAGGAATCCATTCGAATTGGGGAAATAATTGGAGCACGAAGAGGAAGGCAAGTGTCATGAGAGTTACTAAACCACTAACATGAGTTGGAGGAATCTCATGGAGGTAAATTCAAAATTAGGAGGAATCATGAATTTAATAAAAGGATTTCATGAGGAATAAATATATTTTGATCATTTGTTAATTTTCCTTTCGTATTTTGGAGAGCTATTGCTTTTCCATTGCACGATGAGTCTTCACTCTCCCTACTTGTGAAGCAATTTAGAGGGAGTTGGATTCCTTTCTAAGTTGGTTTATGGAGAGGCCATTCATACCTGTCATTGGATATTAATGAAGGATTTTTAGTTTCATCTTGAACGTCTATACTGTTGAATTCTCATATATTCCTCTATTCTCTCATTCCTTCTTCTTCATTCCCCCACACTGTCATGTTGAGGGCACACTTGCTGGAGTGGTTCTTGCGCTTTGATGAGTATATTTAGTGCAAAAGATGTGAAATATGATATATGTATATTTAATATCATGTACATATGATCTGTAAGTCCTAATATCAAGAATACATATGTTATAGGCTTGCATTTCCATGCTCTTGAATAACTAGTTTTCATGGTTTTGGCTTCAATATTGAAGTAGCTTTACATCAGATTTTTATGAGGAAATTTATATGATTTTGATGATGTTTTGGAATCCATATATTGTGTAATTATATTTAATTTAATTCCCATTTTCTATTCATCTCAAAATCCAAGAAACTCCTGTGTGAAAAACTTCATTATCATGCCATTGTATTTCTAGTTTTCATGGATTTTGGTTTCAATCCTGAAATAGTTTTATATCATATTTTTATGAGGGATATTCTCTGAGTTTGATGATGTTGTGACAGAAATATATTACTTTTTACTCTGTAATTTCATTTCCATATTATCTTTGGTTCTAAATCCAAGAAATCCATATGTGAAACTCTTGTAATTCCATGCTACTAATTCACTAGTTTTCATGTATTTGACTCCCATACTGAATGAGTTGTATACAATACTTGTATGAAGGGATTAATATAGAGTTTAATAATGTTGGAGAATAAATTTTTATTATGTATATGGTATCTATATTTCATATCCTGATATGAACCTTTAACTCTACCTTTCATATGTCAAAATTGAGCTAGTTATGCAATTTCCCCATAAGCAATTTCATTGAAAGTTGTCAAATGAATGTGGAACTCTATAAATAGTTTGAAGAAATAATAAACATGAGTAATGATATTCCATTATTTATTATATCATTCCCCATACTCTTTTCTGAAATTTGGGAGGGTCATACTTGAGTTGGAGAGCTAGTTTGTCCTTCACCCCTAGGGGATTTGATCACAATTTCCTAGTAAAATTGTATTGTTTCTCTTTAGCTCCAATCCAATATGCAGAGGCCTAAATTATGATAAAAAGTGTACATATACCATTATGGGATATTTTAAGACTCACAATACCATTTCCTTTCACATTTAGGACCATTTGGTAAAAGTTGGAACCTTCTAGAGTCATGACTAGTTAACCTTGAATTTTCTCAATTTGTAGTTATCTCCAAAATCCCAAGTAGGGACATTACATAAATTGAAGCCATGAGCCTCCTTATGACAATACGTACATATATATTTTCTTATTCTTATAGGATATTTAGTTCTCCCCCTTAACCTCATGCTTACAAGGGGTTAAGGTAGCGGTCAGATGGGCTTGAACTAAAGTGGTAAATTCTCCCATATTCCTCAAAGTTACTTGATATTAGTTTGAGAAAGAATATTCATAACACTATTAACAAATTTTGGCTTTGATTTTTCCTTGCCATCAAAAGTGATGATAGTATCCTTCATACTCTTGAAGCTTGCATTAGCTCCTTAACACTATCCTATCCACCCATTTTAAGGTTTGAAAACCTAGTTTCAAGTCTATTCATTGAGTAATATTCACCATCTCAAAGGATTTTTGGAAGTTATCCTATATTTATATTGCACTTCTATAATATTTTGTGTGATAAATCACATCCGACTTAACATATAGGGTGATGAGATTGAGATCTTCATCCTTCAAATGTATGATATCATTGTTGTCATTAATTATAGGAGGGAGAGGTATTTCGACCATGTACATCCATATGTCTTTCCTTTGAAGAAGTATTGAAAAGCATGATAAATTTTCCCATTCAAATAGGGAAATAACCATTTTACATCCATAGGGGTTAAATCATCTTTATAGACTCAACAATTAAGAACTAGGCTCTTTAAAAAATTATGTAATACACTTCGGTAAATCTGCAATATGGTTTAGTGGAGAATGTAAAGGAACACTAATTTGTTGGTCTTAGACGAGGGTGTAAACCCTAAGAAGGCAATTTCCTTTAAAAAGTTGAGATTCAAAAGATAATAAAATCCTAATTTAGTGAAAGATAAAACAATAAAATATTAGCACTAGTGTGTTATAAATAGGGCAATGGTGGCTGCACATGATGTTAGGATATTTAGACACTTAGGAGTTAGTTAAGATCAACTTGTGTATTATATATTTTAGGTAAAGTGTGTTGCTTTAGTATGCATTATGATGCATTGGTAAATATTCTAATCCGACGGTCACGATATGTTCTAGACATAGAGTGATCCGATGGTTCAACTTCTCTTTGATCATACATACCATTGATTCGTGGCTTAACACCCGATTGGTCCATGATCTCTATTTAAAGAGAATGGATGGTCCTTGGCTAGTTGATCGATTATGAAAAGCTCATGTAACTTTCTTTCTTTTGCATAATAAATTGCTCCAAGTATCTATTTGGCTGGGGCCATGGACTGTTTCCCTCTCGAGGGTTTTAACCATGTGACAAGCATTGGTGTATTGATCTATGATCAGGTTGTGTGAGTGGATGTTCTTAGTGTTCAGTATTTTGGGAGTACCCTGTGTACCTGAACATGGTATCAGACCGTTTATGAAGAGCCGCTTCTATTTGTGATTAAGATCTGGAACCGGTGTTGCTGAAACTTTGAAAGGGTTTCTAGTTCTGGAGTTTCTATGCATTTTTATCCTATGGAAGTTGTTCCATTGCGTCCGGAGCACCATTTCCATTGGGAAATAATTTTTGTTTCATTGAAAACTGTTTCCATTTGTTCCAAAAACACCCATTTCGACAAATCTGAAGGAAAAAAAGGCAAGCATGGAGAACGAGAGAGGAGTAAAAAAAAATGAAACCCCTTCCTCTTTCCATTCTTTTATGTACCTTTTAAACTTAGCTCACTTGGTCCAAAGTTGCTTTATTCTTTAATAGGTCTTGAGTTCAAGTCTTATTAAGCTACTTTTTAGTGCATGCAATTTCTATTTTCAAGTTACTTTATTGTAAAAGTGCATCTCACTTAAATAAAATAAAATAAAAAGTGAGTCACTTAAGTCTTTTGATTTAGTGTCGCACTATTTAAAGTAACATTATTGTAAAAGTGAACATCACTTATTCTACAAAATTGATTCACTTAAAAGAAACTTTATTGTAAAGTGATTGTCAAAGGTTGATCTTGGAAAGAGGGGGGTTCTTTTTTTTAGTTGGTCAAGTTAAAATCTGCCATGTCACTATTGGGGACACCTTCAATATTTTCTTTGATCAAACATATCTTCATCATTCGAAATCAGTTTTTAGTGTCGTTTTTTTTAAAAACAGCCTAATTTTTTGAGTTCTTTGCATCTAGGTAGTTAGTTTCTGTTATTTCAGCCATTATTTTACAGTATGGCGTCCCTTGTGATATTATACTTACTAGTTCTAACTACTTCTCATGGAAATCTCATATGGAGGATGTTCTAAGAAGTAGGGGAATTTTCATACTTACGTTAGGGAAAGAAACAGAACCCACTGATGATGATAAGAAAATAAAATGGGCAAATAGATGTGATGAAGCTCGTGGATTGATTGGGATGTCAATCTCTACTGATTTGTGATTTCACATATCTAGAATTGATGAACCTGATAAAGCTTGGGAAAAGTTGGAATCTGTGTTTGGTAAACTTAATGAAATTCAAGGTCATCAACTTGAGAACAAGTTGATTTCTTTGAATCCAAGTGATTTTTCATGCATTCAAGACTATTTATCTAAGTATAAAACACTTAGACTCTTATGTGAAGAATGCAAGATTAAGAAAGAATACAAACAATGTATTTATCATATTCTTTCCAAACTTGGACCTGCATATTTTGATTTGTATCTACATTTTACTCCATGAAAGAATCCTTGAATCCAGCTAGCTATCAAGAGCCTAGTCTTTAATCCTTTTGTGATTCCTTAATTAGAGAGCAAGATAAGCTCATTCATCTTGGAATAATTAACAATGCAGATAAATCTTGGAAAGCCTTATTGTCCCAATAGAAAGAAAAGTCCAAGCCTCCCAAGAAACAAAATTTTCACAATAATAATCCAAACAAGGGTCCCGAACCCTCTCAGTCAGCTCCTTCTTTCAAAAATGACAAAGGATCCAAGCCAAAAGGTAAGAAGAATGAGCGTCATTGTAATTTTTGTGGCAAAGATGATCATGATGAATCTAAGTGTTTCAAGAAGATGGCAGCCTTGGAAGCAAGAATGAAGAAGCACCACGTCAGCCTAGATTCGTCTTCAAAATCTACTTCTCATGGACATGCACTTTGTGCTTCTGGTTACTCTTATATTGCATCTTCTTCTTCTACTATCAAATGAATGGCTCATTGATTCTATAGCATCTTATCATATGGATAAGGATCAAGCCATCTTTTCTACTATGCATAAATGTAACACCAAACAAATATTTGTTAGTGATGATAGATCTCTAAGTGTTGTAGGATCTGGAATAGTTCCAATAGAAAATGGTCATTTCAGTGATGTACTATGTGTTCCAAAAATTTTCTGCAAATTTTTATCAGACTATCAAATTACTCATTCAGGTGAAGGTAAAACTGTGACGTTTACACCTCACCAAAGTTGTAATCAAGGATTTTAAAAATCCTCAAAATGTTCTTACTACTGGAACTGTTGATGATATTACCAGGTTGTACAAATTTAACAACTTTGGGTCATCACCTTTTCGTTCAGTTTTTGTTGCTCATAGTGATAACTTGAGCAAACTTTGGCATGAGCGATTTGGTCACTTAAATTATCACTCATTGCAACAACTATGTAAAGACAATATGGTGACTAGTCTTCCGATGGTATCTTGCAAGGATGGTGTTTGTTCTAGTTGTGTACTCGAAAAAAATCATTGGGACAATTTTGACAAACGTGCCTCTTGGCATGCCTTGGTTCCCTTGGAGCTTGTGCATAGTGACTTGTGTGGTCCTCTTCCATCTACTTCCTTTTTTGTTTTCAAATATTTGTTAAATTTCATTGATGACTACTCCAGACGCACTTGGGTTTACTTCCTAAAAATTAAGGGAGAAGTATTTAACATGTTCTTGGACTACAAGGCCCTTGTTGAAAAACAATCTGGTCATCAAATTATTACTTTAAGATCTGAAAATGGAGGAGAATATGTTAACAAAAAGGTTCACTACTTTCTGCACTGAACAAGGAATCCAACAACAACACACTGTTCCACATACACCACAACAAAATGGTGTAGTTGAACGGAAGAACTACAATTTAAAATAAATGGATAATTGTATGATCCAATCTAAGGGACTAAGTCTTCAATATTGGGCTGAGGCCATAAATTGTTCAAATTACATAGTTAATCGCACACCCACTAAAGTTTTACAAGGTATAATAATGGAATAAGCATGGAGTAAAATTAAACCAGATGTAAGTCACTTTTGTGTGTTTGGTTGTGAAGCATGTGCTCACATTCTGGATGAAAAATGGAAAGCATTACATCCTAAAAGTGAAAAGTGCATATTTGTTGGATATTCTGAAGATGCAAAAGGTTATAGACTTCTTCGGTCACATTCTCATGATATAATCATAAGAAGAGATGTTGAATTTGATGAAAATATCTTGGCTTGCGAGCCTAACTTGGAGGGTGTGCCATCTTTGTCGTGCGAGCCTGATTCGACGAATGTGCCTTCTTCTCCTTCCAAATCTCTTTACAGGTTTCCAACTCTAGTTTCTGATGATAACAGTGAGGATGAAAATCCACCTCCGCCTGCTCATGTTCCTCTAGTTGCACCAGCACCAATGCTTCCTCGATGGGTTCATTCAACATGTGAAACAACTGGTGATCTTGTCGGTGATCCTAGAGATCAACGTTGAACACGTTATCAGTTTCAGCAAGCCTATTCTCTTTTTTCTCAAGTTTTCGAGAATCACGATCCAGAACCTTTTACAGAAGCTTCAGGAAATCCAGATTGGGATACAACTATGGATGAAGAATATCATTTCTTGATGGAAAACGATACTTGGTATCTTGTTCCTCTTCCAAAAGGAAGAAAACTTTTCAGATGTAAATGGATCTACAAAACTAAGTATGCATCAAATGGAAGTGTTGAAATACTTAAGGCAAGGTTAGTTGCCAAAGTTTTTTCCCAAGTTGAAGGGATTGACTACAATGAAACCTTTGCTCTTATCACAAAAATGAACTCCATCCACCTTGTTCTTTCCCTTGCAGCCTCACATAACTGGGAAGTCCAGCAAATGGATTTCAAGTTTTCCTTTTTACATGGTGATTTACATGAGGAAATTTACATGGAACAACCTCTTGGATATGCTCAGAATAACTCTAGCCTTATCTGTCGCCTTAAGAAATCCTTATATGGCCTTAAGCAAGCTCCTAGAGCTTGGTATGCCAAAATGGATAGCTTTCTCCTTGACATTGGTTTTTTTAGATGCCATTCTGACCCCAATGTCTATACCAAGAAAGTAGAAAACCATCTCATCATACTTGTTCTTTATGTTGATGATCTTATCCTTACTGGTAGTGACCCTAAACTTTTAACCCATGTGAAATCTAGTCTTAAGCAAAATTTTGAAATGTCAGACTCAAAACATTTGCATTATTTTATTGGTCTCCAAGTCTTGCAAACCAAAGAAGGAATATTTCTTTCCCAATCTAAGTATGCTTGTGACCTTTGTCATCACTTTCACATGGAAGATTGTAAACCAGCCCCTTCTCCCTTTCAGTCTGGAGTCAAAATTTCTTCCACTTGTACTTCACCTGAAGTAGATGCCACCTTGTATCGTCAGCTTGTTGGTAGTCTCTTATACTTGACTCATTCCCATCCTGACCTTTCCTTTGCCATTGGTCATGTTTCCCGTTATATGCAAACAACTCATGAAAGTCACTGGAAAGCAGCAAAAAAAATACTTCGATATATTCGAGGTACAATTCATTTTGGGATTCATTACAATACAAGGGGAAAACCTTTGTTGGTTCGTTTCACTGATTCAGATTGGGCTAGCAATCCTGATGATCGAAATTCTATTGCAGGTTATGTTTTCAGTTTGGGATCTGGACCTATCACTTGAGCTTATAAGAAACAACAAGCTCTTTCTCTTTCTTCAGCAGAAGCATAATATCGAGCTGTAGTTAATGCCATTCAGGAAGCTTTATGGCTTCAACAAATCCTTTCAGAGTTTGGATTCGAGCAACAACAGCCTAATCCACTTTGGTGCGAAAATCAAAGTGCCATCAAGCTTGCCAAAGATCCAGTTCTACATCAACACAGCACGCACATTGAGCTACACATGCACTTCATCAGAAATCTTGTTCATGATCGTGTTCTTGAAATGCTCTACTGCTCTACAAATGATCAAGTTGCAGATATCTTCACCAAGTCTCTTACAGAAGTGAAGTTTTCTATACTTCGATTTATGTTTGGAGTTCAGGAATGTGTCCTTAAGGGGGGATAGGCTCTAATACCTCCTTCCTTCTCATAATAGTGTCACTTTTGTAAATCCTTCAATCCTATCCCAAGTTGTTCTTAGGGGGGGATGTTAGGATATTTAGACACTTAGGAGTTAGTTAAGATCAACTTGTGTATTATATTCATTAGGTAAAGTTTGTTTCTTTAGTATGAATTAGTATGCATTTGTAAATATTCTAATCCAACGATCACGATATGTTCTAGACATGGAGTGATCTGATGGTTCAACTTCTTCTAGATCATACTTACCATTGATCCGTGGATTAACACCCGATTGTTCCATGATCTCTATTTAAAGAGCATGGAGGGTCCTTGGCTAGTTGATCAATTATGAGAAGCCCATGTAAATTTATTTCTTTTTCATAACAAATTGCTCCCAGTAACTATTTGGCTGGAATCGTGGACTGTTTCCCTCTCGAGGGTTTTAACCATGTGACAAACATTGGTGTATTGATCTGTGATTGGTTTGTGTGAGTGGCTGCTCTTGGTGTTCAGTCTTTTAGGAGTACCCTGTGTACCCAAACACATGAGAGAGAGATAACATGAAGACATATAAAAGGATATCCGTCACCATAATCATAAGTGCACCAAATACATAGATACAACAACCATAACCAAATAGCTATAACAAC
Organism: Pseudotsuga menziesii; assembly: GCA_001517045.1. Classification (NCBI taxonomy): domain Eukaryota; kingdom Viridiplantae; phylum Streptophyta; class Pinopsida; order Pinales; family Pinaceae; genus Pseudotsuga; species Pseudotsuga menziesii. The sequence goes on along the minus strand of LPNX010016479.1, from coordinate 370,011 downwards.
CAAAGAGAGTGCAATATAGAGAAGGTACCCTTAAGCTTATGATTAAGAATTAATATAAATAATACAAATGAGGAGTGGTGTATTTATACGCCATCCAAGAGGTAGGGGACTATACCTAAGGGTATTTGAATAAGTCTCCTTTAACCTAAATTAGCAACAAATACAATGTAATAAAGTGTTATAAAAAGGTAGGCACATAGGCATAATACGTATAATAATAATGGCTCATCAAAATTGAATAATAAACCCATACAACATTCTTGTATATAAAACATGGGTGGCTGCAAAGAAACTAACCCATGCATTATGTTTAGATAGATGAGACTAGGGCATAGTAAGAAGCATAACACATAGTTGATCGAGTAAAAGAAAAAACAACATCTGTTGATAATTTTTGAGGTAACGACTAAAGAATGATTACTAATTCTTTAGTCTTTGGGTATTTCTTGTGAGTTGAATTCTCCAAGTCTATTCAAATCCTTTTAATATTGAAATTGATTTTCATTGGTGATGTTATCAATAATGGGTGACCTAATTTAAAAAATCCACTATAAGGGTTTGGCACTAGAACTCACAATAGATTAATTACCATAATGTTTGATAGTGTTTCAAAGCAATCTGGTAGCAAAGATCGGAGGTGAGGCTAGGAGAGCCTCACCTCTCAATGGAGAAACTCAAAAGAATACTCAAACCTAAAACCACACTTAGAACCCAAACACAAAGAGAGAGAGACACAAGAATGACACCTGAAAAGTTGAATGCTTCATTAGGAGGCCATATTTATACTAATATATGTAATATATCTACTTAATACATTGCCAAATACATCATGGGGAGTGTGGGCCTCCCATACAGCCCAATTATTGCGAAATTTGTTGTACTTAAACAAGACCAAGTCTCGTAAGACTTAATTATGAGAAATGAAAATTCAAGATTGGAATCATATATAACTCATGGAAAATATTGAATCAATATTAATGACGATATTGTTTTTCTGTACTCTATGCTTATGACATAAGATTCAACCCTTGGTGAATCTTGTTTTATTTGAAAGTTAACATGTAGGATATCACATGACGTAAGTTATCATTTAATATAGTGGTTAACAAGAATAAATTTGGTGGTCAAATATTGATGGTATGTTTCCATGAGGAATAACTGAGGAACTTGTCCTTGAATACCTCTTGAAGGTGATTCACTTTATGTTAAGGACTTGCAATACTTATAATTGAAGAAATGAATGCTAAAATAAGCGCCATATGGTTCAAGGATACCAACTTTAATTTATTCAAATGATGTGTAGCTAGATCATTTATGCATCAAATTCCAACAAATGGTCATGTTCTCATTGCACATGTATAGTGTTTCCCTCACTAATTTAGGATGGCCAGTTGTGGTTTGTATTATTTGTACTCTATATTTTTCTCATTAGGTTTGAATGATCATATGAGGTTTCTCTTCATAACATGTCATTTTTAGGATAGATGGAAAGGTTTTTAATTTGGGAGTTGAGGCCTATGTGCTATCTCGGGTTGCCAACCCATAGGTGTTAGTCTTTCAATGTTTTTTCCTTCTAGTATGATGATAAATGTGAATGCATCCTACAAGTTTATCGAAAAAATAATTGGTTGTTAATCAAGTAGGAGGTAGCGACTATGGAAGACTAATTCTCTCATTAAAAGTCTATTTTTTTTTGGAGGAGTTCATTGCGAAGAAAAACAACTGTAAACAATCTCTCAGGATTTCATGGATTTACAAGGTAGATTTTCTGAAGTCTCCAGATGGGTGAATGTATGCAGAATCCCCAAAATCCCTAGGAGAAGCGAAGGCATCGTGGAACCACTAGCTCCACCTATATAAAATAGTGTCCCCGTAAAAATAAGGTAGCAATATTTATGTAAAGACAAACAAATCATTGTCTAACTAAATTTCTTCTGAAGATTTCTAGGATGAATCAAATGTTTAATTTGAGAACGAGGATGGAGTTTCAAATCAAAAAATTCTCATGAGATTCATAGCATGGGAGAGAAAATTCATATACCAAGAGTGGGGAGGTGTATTTCAAGGACAATGAGGATCTAGACATTCGTAGACAAAGACTAACAACACTTGTTTTCGACTGACTTTCCCATCCCTACTCCTGGCTCATATGGTCATTGTTTTCATGCTAGTGGTGGGAAGAAGCAATAACTAGATGAAATTGTATCTACTACATTTAATTCAATCATGATCTATTGTGTCAAGGATTGGGTATTGATCCATTGGTGGTGAATAAATAGGATCCAAAATGGGCATTGATTGTAACATGCATGGATTGAACCCCTAGTGTGATGATGTATTACATAGAAAATTGAATATGAATTCCTGAAGGGTTGAACACATTGTATTTTGCAATAATTAATATTAAAAATACACTACTGACTGTGATGAGATTGTACTTTGAAAATATAGGGGACCTATGTGTTCACCAGAGGTTGAAAGGGGGAATAAAGGAAAGTTTAAGTGGGATAGTTGAATTATTCCCTTGAACCAGATGGATCCATTCCTTAATAAAAAAGTAATCCTTATCTAAAAAAATATTACAGTTTACAGATGTTAAAAGCAATGGAATGAATGTATGAAGCTTGCATTTGTGCCTAAGACATTTAATATTTTGAGGCCAAGTTAAGGAAGAAATCGCTTTGAGTTTCAGACTAAGACCATGCCTTATTCATTTTCTTAAAATGGATAATTGTTAAACCTTTAAATCAAAAGCGAAATCATGATTTTCCTTTGTCTAAGTATCGGTACTGATGTCGACACATATCGAAATTGGAATCAGGGGTTTCCTTGTGGTTTCCTTATGGAGTTGTGGTTGAATTCCAATTTTCGACTTCTGATTAGGAGGTTGATAGTGACCAGTGCATGTGAATTGTTGAAGTTACAATGCCAAGGTGGCAACATCGATGTAGGCATCAGAAGGGTCTTTGATAAAAAAAAATTCAGCCAGTGTCGACTTCTGAGTTTTGATGTACCAACGTCAGGTAACTCGACGGGATGACATCGGGTAACTCAAGATTCAGACGTCGAGGAGGTCATATCGGGGTTGTTTCATTATTGACCCACTATGTGGTTTCGATATCCAACTCCTGATGTCAAAAATGTCGAGAAGGTATGGTTAAATCGGGAAGGATATAATAACTGTCGGGACTAATTTATTATGTTAATTAATTAACTAATTAACTAAATTTAATCAATAACTAAGAAATTTAGCCTATAATTAACTACGCTTTCACAATGGTAAGTTGAATGGTGCTCATTATTAATTGTTTAAATAATTTCAAACTAATTTTCATGTAATTCCAATCTAGTAATTTATAAGTTTCTATTGTGGAGAATCATAAGAGACTCCATTCCCCTTTAAGAAAGAAATTATGTTTACTGGCATGTAACATGCTTATGTATTATAGATTGGTTATAGAGCCTTTGTAGCTCTTTATGTGTGCTTTTAGCTACATACTATTATATGTGTAGCTATTTAATGCATGGGTGTATTACATTGATGCTCCCTTTGTTTCTATTGAAGCTTCTTGTTTTATTATTGGCGATGCAACATAAGTTTCAGAGGCAAAGCTAGCAGGAATTTCAATACCAACACCAAAGGCTAAGGTATTAAGATAGATTGCTTTTGTAAAATAAAAAAAATTAGGGGTTATGCATATATCGTGCTAGGTAATAGGGTTTTAATTTGCCAAAACATTAAACTTATACCAATTCAAAACATTATAGTTTTTTTCCCTTGCAATTGTTATTCATGTCCATGGTTTCTGGTTTTGATGTTTCAGAGCATATAGAAAAGTTTAGATTTAAATTTCTTATAGATCTCATCATAAATTCCAAATGAAGATAGAGCAAAGACATCAGGGTTAAGTATGCTGTAAAGTGAAAAGTTACAGGAATATAAAGTTGTAAGGTAAGAAAGGGAATCCCCAAGACCAAGTTTAGGAGGAACACTGGGACCAAGCAAGTAAAAGACCAAGCAAAAATACAATACCAAAAGAAAAATTACAAAAAAATGTTGCTACTTTTTATATTTATTTATGTGGCAAATATTTTTCATATTAGAACTAGATTAGGATTTAGAGTAGGAATCCTGGTTACAAGATTTCAATATTACAATAATTTCATTTATGAATTTGTACCAGTAATTGTTCCATAGAATGTATCTGCAATGATAATTCTCCTTTTGATTATTCAGGAATTGGAATATTCATTCTAAACCAGTTGTTGATGAATTCGTTGGAGTAGTAGCAACATTATCAACTAGAGAAACAATAACGAAGGAAACAATATATTAATATCAAGTTGGTGGACAAGACAACGATATCTTGATGGTGGTGGATAGAACAATGAAGATCAAGGGTGGCGGAAATGATTCTAACAATTAATGTTAGCATTAATGTACTCTTCAAACTACTTCATGGTATTTTGAATCTCCAATTGCTAAAAACATTAGAAAAATAATGTGGTTCTTTGTTTTTTCCTTGGGATGAGGCCAAATAAGAGATCAAATGCTTTGATTGATTAATAAAATGACTTTGTTGTATGATAGATTGAGAAAACAATGCACAATGAAAACTTAGGATTAAATGTTTTGATTTGTGTGTCATTCTAATAGAAAAATGACAAGCCAATTACTAGAGTCCCTACTAGCCTGGAGGCAGGGACTAATAAGCAAACCCACATTGTTTATGTATTTTGTATTAAACTTTTACATATATAGGGAATGTTTCTTAATATTCCATGTAAATGAGTAACTCTGTCTGACTTTTTTTTTAATATAAGTAAAAGTATGTGAAAAGTAAAATAACATAATAATAAAAAATTGAAAAAAAGAAGAGAATAAAAACCCATTTAAATTAAAGTTTGCATCATGTCTTTCTTGTTCAACGATTGTAATATGTAGTTTTAAAAAAACATGTTTTCCTCTAGGTGTACAAGGAATAACAAACCATCAACTTTATTCATGATATTTTGTCCATAAAAGAAAGCTTATTTGTAGCCTTGTTCTAGAAACACATACGATGCAACTTTTGTTGTCAACAATTCTCTATGTCAACAACATGTAATTTAATATTGAGACTGCAATTAACAAGTACATAAAAAATATCAAACCATTTTCATTCAAAAAATCACACATTTAATTGACCCAAGCTGCAATTTAGCAATCTCATGAACACTGCCAACATAGTCAAGTTTTCTTTCAATTGGTTGTATATCTCTTGAACTTGTACGACTTGTTTAATGAAATCTAGCGAACACTCCAAGATAACATATTTTTTCATCACAATCTACACTCTTCACTCATAAACCGATCATACATCCTTATTGCACATTGTGTTTGTACATTCAATAATGAAAATTATATATTAAAATCAATAGATAATCTTACACTTTTAGGAATATATAAGTGTTTATAATTTAAATATAAATAATATATATTATATATTAATGTCTTTTCATTATTTGTCTTGTTTTCACATAGTTTATAAATCTACTCCAACCATGTGTTTGTGTGCCTTATAGGCCATAGATGATGTAATTCTTGAAGGAACATTGCACAAGAAAGTGCATTTTGTAACTATTGTATTTTGTTTTTTATGCATCTCATTGGACATATCTATCAATTTCTTGGGTGTCTCCATATTGAAAAGGTGAAAAATTGGGTATAAAATCAAAGTTGAAGGGTAGATATAAGACTAGATCTAATTCCCTTGGACTGACGATGAGAAAATGATGGCAATGTAGCAATATTATAAGTTAGCGAGAGTCAAGAAGAGCAAAGGATATGAGGAAGCATAGTCAAATCAAGGTAAGCCTTCAACTAAAGAGAAAAGGTATGTGTTTTTGGCCTTGACAAGTACATAGTCAGATTATGACTCTTAGTCGATCAACTCTGGTGTATCGTATCATATGACACCACACATAGAGTGGCTCTATGAATATGAGAAATATGATGGTGGTGATGTTATTCTAAGAGGATGATTCACTAACCAAGATTATTGGACGAGGTAAAGTTCAACTAATACTGAAAGTGGAAGGATATGAACTCTTCTAGGGGTGCTGCATATTCTAGGTTTGAATTGAAATCTGATATATGAGCAAGATAGGAAATGCAGGTGTGTAGTTTGTATTGAAAATTTTGTTGAAAATTGTGCGAGGAGCGATGGTATTAATGAGAGGAGTACATACTAGAACAATGTAAAAGATATTGGTGAGACAGGTCTTCGTGTTATGCATAACAGAGGTCTGTTCAAAGGTATCCTTGATTTCACTTTAGAAGTAGACTCATGTGAACATTGTGTTTATGGTAAACATATTTGTGTAAGATTCCCATATAGAGCCACAAGGTCCAATAAAATAATATAGTTAATAAATATTGGTGTTTAGACTAGTACTAGTCCATTCACTAAGAGGTTCCTAGTATAATGTCTCTTTCATAGAAGATTTCTCCACAATGACATGGTTGTATTTTTTGAGGAGTAAATCTGTGGTTTTTGAAATATTCCAAGATTTTAAATCGCTTGTAGAAAACCAGACTGGCATAAAGATCAATATGCTGAAAATTGATAATGGAGGAGAATTATATAGTAAGGGGTTCAACTAGTTCTGTAGATAGCACGATATAGCTCAACAAAACAAAAATCCATACATGCCTCAAATGAACGGGGTTGCTGAAAGAATGAATAAAATTTTAATGGAAAAAAACAAGGATCATGCTTAGTGGTGTAGGTATCGCACATGAATTCTGGTCAGAGGCATTTGACACAACATGTTACTTGGTGAATAGTTCGTTGTTGATGGATCTGGTCGATGAGACTCCATATGAGGCATGGACTAGGAAAAATTCCTCTTTTTCACATCTTAGAGTCTTTGGGTGTGATGCCTTTATGCATGTATCCAAAGATAATAATAATAATAATAAAAGTTAACAACAAGTATGAGAAATGCACCTTCATCAGGTGCAAATATGGAGTGAAAGGTTGTAAGTTGTGGAATGTGGTCACAAGGAAGAAAAGTTGTAGTAGATGTGTGATTTTTATAGAATTCAAAGGTAATTCCAAGATTGAAGAGGATAAAAGAGAAAAGGAATCAAAATATCTAGAGTTCAAATGGAACACTAAAATTCATGATTCAAATGAGTTGACTGAATCCTACAAAAAGGTGGAACAACAAACTTCGGTCATTAGGAGGTTTGGTCGAGAAAATATACAACTTGAAAAGTACAATACACCATATTAATTCTATTCTTTTGCATTAAATAACATAGAAGAGGATCCCAGGTTGTGAACATAAGTAAGAAATTTGAAAGAGGGTAAACTCTGGAAACAGACCATGGAAGAATAAATGGATACCTCACAAAAGAATGAAACATGGTATTTGGTTGAATTACCAAATGGAAGGAAACCCATTAGAAGTACATGGGTGTTCAATAAAAAGTTGAACACAATAGGTTAGGTCAAGAAGTACAAGGCTCAACTAGTAGCAAAGGGATAATCCCAAGTCGAGGGAGTTGACTTGGTGAGATATTTTCTCTTGTTGCAAAATTAACTTCCATAAGGGTATTCAAGGTCTTTAGATACAACATTCGATATTGAAACATAATAGAGGGATGTGAATACAAAAGTTTTCCATAGTGATCATAAACAATAAGTTTATATGAAGCAACTTGAAAGATTCATAGTGAAAGGGGAAAAAGAGATTGTCTACAAGCTCAAGAAGTCATTATATGGTTTAAAGTAGTCACCTAGGATGTGGTACCCGAAGTTTTATATGTATATCCACCACCGGGGTTTTGTGAGAAGTCAGGTTTATCACTACGTGTAGACCAAGAAATTTAGTGATTACTTTATGTATGTAATTTTTTATTTAGACGACATGTTCTTGGACGGAAACAACCTAGATGATGAGGTTTTTTCTCTAAGTGTAGTGTATTACCCTAACTTTGAAGAGAAGAGATGGGTTTCAAGGAGGGTGTATGCTTTTGTAAAAAAATAAATACGTGTTTGCAACCTATTGTTATATATTTTTCTGTTCACAATTACCTTATGACTCTTCACATTAGGTTTTATCATTCCCTTCATGGTGTTCATATGATTCCTTACATGGTTTTGCATACTATAGTCTTGTACCATGATAAGTTGGAAATCCATAGAAGAATGACATTGGAATTGTATGAATATACAACAACAGTATTAACACATATAGTTTTTTATAGAATATAATATTATTATGTTGATACAATACCATATATTTTATATATGAGACACTAATTTGATACAATTAGACACAAGGATAAATCCCATGACGCACTACAATTTTTATTAACACTAAAATGATGCCAATATGATAAACTATGATGCTAATTGGAAAATGGATGACATTAAACATAAATGTATATGTTTGAATATTTTCATTGTCGTAAATTCAATGCAAATTTAGGTTGCAAAATCTCAATGTGCACCAAATTTTTTTTTGGAAATTGGAAAATGGGATATGGTGACGCAAATAAGGAACTCTACAACCCTGTATTGTAGTAGTGAAATATTCCATACAATGTAAAATACCACTCCATCATGATGGATTTTGATACATCATATACTTATATGAATTCCCATAATTCTTTGAATTCATCAATTAATGGTTGGAGGAAAGGATCACTTATCTTCACTCATATTCTATGAGTAACTATATAAGAGTGAACACAATTATTCATAGAAAACTATGTGTGAATATTGTATTGGTCACGACAATTGACCATACATAATAGTTCATTTTTTGGGTGGAAATGGTTTAACTCCATCCATGGTTATGATCGATCAAATGATTCTTCTCCATTCTTGGATTTATCATGCCATGTATATTCTATATGATTCAAGGCTACTGAATATGATTTGATCCACATAGATCTTGGATCACTTAACTATGGTCCATTCCCAACCTGACACACGAATAATTTTCTGAAATGAAAGATCCTTTAAATCCTTGTTAATACTTGGGATTGTAGTCATGCACCGCAATATATAAGGAGGGCCACTTTTGCCCTTTTTTAATGTATGATATTTGTCATGCCTGCACTCTAGACATATATATTTGTTCATGTGCAATTATAGGACCTCAACACCAAACCTTTTTAGTAGTTGCTTTGCCTCTTCGCAATTGTAGAGGAAGAAGTTATTAGTTGGAAATTCCTTATATTTTAATAACTTGCAATTGGTGACAAATATAAATGTGCATTGTTGTTAAGAACATATAAATCCTCATTTTAAATTTATTATTGTATGACAATAATTGCTAAAATACAAGGGTGTTAATGGTTTTCTACCTCATTAGTACCAAAAAACACATGTCTAACATACCATACAATGCTTTGAAGTTGTAAAGTAACATGGTTGTCCCTAGTTGGTATACCTTGCCCATATCCAAAGAGAGGGGTGGTGGAAGTATATCCAATGATTTCAAATAAGTTGTTAGCTATATGAGCATCATTCCCAAGATCAACTTGTTGGGTTGCATTTAAAAACATTCCCTCCAAGGCATGGGTATCCCATAAGAAATCATTCTTTTCAACTTTTATAACCTTATTTTCCTCCCCAACTTTTGAAGAATTAATGCTACTATATATTTTTGAATTGGTGACCCAAGGAATAATCAAAATTGAATACATGGTTTATTTGACTATGCTTTGTATGATTCCCATCCAAGTTGTGATTAATTACTAGCCTTCTCTTGAGTTGACATCATAGTGGGGAGAAATGGTAGATGATAGACATGCCACTCTTCATCCAAATGTTGATTGGAAATATATTGAACATAAACAATGATATTAGTAAACATGATGTATTTAATAAGTTAAAACATCAAACCAAACATTTATTTGAACCATGTAAGTTTTTTCCATTGCATATGTAATTAACCACTTCAAAATTTTTTTTTTGAATTAATTAAGGAATTTGCATTAATTCTGTAGAATATCCAAAACTACAATTAGTTAATGATCTTGTTTGTATACCCAAAAGGGGAATTTAAATGTAGTCCCAATTAAATCTACCTTTGACGACTAAGTGGACTGCAAGAATCCTAATTTACTAGTAAATCGTCACTAGGAAACACACTAGATATTGCATTCACAAAATAAATCTTGATGACTTCCTTTTCATAGAGAACTCTTTCTCATTGGAGTATTCCTTAAACAAATAGTTTGCACTGAACAATGAGCATCTATATCTATTTATGAACCTTGTAATGTGGCTACAAGTTTGTGGACTTCCATCATTATATTGTTATTCTTGTTTACATTTCTAGAAGCATAATCATTCATGCACAAAATATACATGGAAATTCCATGTTTTTATTTAACAATATCCATGTATAATCACGCTAACTATAAATATGGCTATAAAATGGAAAATTTGATATTGATTGTTCGGGAGGACTGAAAACATGTGAAAGGATCGACAATCCAACCAATTTATAGAACCTATTTTAGACTTGGAAATCATGCAAATATTACCACAAAAATATAATTTAGGCAAAAGTAGGGAAGGTAGCCAAGAGAAATACAAAGTGCTATTGTAACAAGTTTGGTATTTATTTTGTATTTGGACAAGAAGAGAGACGTTGTTGCTACATTCTAACAATTCAGCCAACCTTGTTGTGTACTTCGACATTATTGTTCTCAGATCATATAAATTTTGACCCCTTAGTAGATATGTTTATACGAATATTCATATAATAATTTGCCTCACTATAACTCTTAAATGACTCAACATAAGGAGAAAGGTTGGACAATTTTGAATGAAAAATGGTTGGTTTGGCTTCCAACTTTTCAAAAAATGAGCATATGGAATCTTTCCTATGTATTTTATATATCTCCTATCTATCCTTGATAGAAATGGGAGGAATCATCCCATCAACTTAGGGTATTAATCATTAACATAATGGAAAAATATGACACTTTAGGGGTTCACAATCAACCCTTTACATTTTTAACACTCATATATAGTTGGAGTGTCATAATAGAGTTCTAGTTCATGGTGAAATACCATTGGCCTAAGATGGTTAGTAGAGGATGGGGTGTTACAATTGGTGGTGTAAAGTGGCTATCCATTTTCATATAGCATATACCTATGGTATCTTAATAAAAATAAGAGATTGAAATGTTTTTGTATAGGTTGGATTGGTGTAACATCATGTTCGTTTAAACTCCATCCCAAATCAATATCGTAAAAAATCAATGAATAGTTATTCAAATTGAAATGAAAAGGTAGTAGATATTCAATCAAATAATCAAAATATAAATGAAATATATACTTATTCCAAAGAGAAAGGGATAAATTGGTGGACTTGGGACGATATGGAATGAAGATGTCAAACACTTAACCATTTGATATTAACACCTCCCCCCTACATTTTAGAGAAAACTAAATTTAATAGGTGTTTGCATTATTAAAAGGAAGTGTGGGAAGAATGTAACATTTAACTTCAAATATAATTTAGAATACCATTATTAAGTAATCAATGCATCTATTTATATTAGATTCACTTAAATTTATTGCACATCAATGAAAAAATCTATGCTAAAATATTCACTAAGAAAAAACTCCACAAAGTACAATTTGTAGAGGTTTACATTTCCATACTTTCTTAAATCTATTCCTTGACCATTTAATTCACTATTTGGAATTGGAACAAAGGCCATGATTCGAGGAGTTACACAAAGCTTCAATTCGCACACCCTAGTTGGAAGAAATGTAAGAAGACATAGTGCAGCATAATAGAGAGCACAAAGGACATGCAAATCCATCCTACTTGCATCTATGGCGGGTGAAAGGCTATATGGACAACATGGTTTGTCCTAAATTTCTTGTTAGTTATTGATTTGTAAACATATAATACTATTAGGGTGGTTTATTCACCAGTATTCTAATCACAAGATATGTTTTATAAATACATTATCTAGAGTTGGAACTTGGAAGAAAACATTTTGGAACTCTTTTTTTTCTGGTTTTTTTGTACTTACAAGTTGTATAATAAGGCTACACCATTCTCTCTCTCTCTTTTATAAATATATTCAGTGTATGTTTTTGTTAAATAAAAATACTGAAGGACACACCAGGTATAAAAAAAATTTAAAAGTAAAATATAATGCATTTTTCGGTCATGTGTTGAACAAGGAAACCAAAAAAAAGTGGGAATTCCTTTTTGTAAAAGTGAGTTAAATAAAACCCTGCTCCAATATTATGCGAAAAGTTAGAGGGGAGATATTTTCAAGAGAAATTTAGCAAGAAAGAGTTTGGAATGGACATATCTTTCCAATATTATAATTCACTGGGAATCACCATGGGTTGCATAGAAATATGCAAAGGGAAAATTTTAGGTGTATAACCTCATTCTCTTCATATCAACAAATTTTCCCTCTGTAGATTCACAATTTCCTTGAAAACATTATTTATACCTATTCATATTTACAATTAATTTCACAAAATGGAAGGGATTGAGACTTATATTTAATGCTACAAACCCTAGGTTTTTTTGTTACTTCCCTCTAGATTTTTGTTGTTACAAACTCGAGCTTTGCTGTTGCTTCCCTCTATTTTTTGTTGTTTCAAACCATAATAGTAGGTGTTTAATTTTTTTTTAATTTGTTTTCTTGGGGATTGGGGTATTTATTTATTAGGGTGTTTGTTTGATTCAATAGTTTTTTGATGAAAATAATATCTTAATGGATTGGAGCACCTCATTTCCTTGGATTGCAAACCTTATCCTTTTCATTAAAAATATGTTTTTTGATTTCATGGTACACAATATACATTATAGATGTATTGATGTGCTTATTATGGTAAATCACATTGCTTTGAACAAGAAATACATGAATATAAAATTGAGGCTTTTGTATAGTTTTTCATAAGGCAAAATGATGCATCCTGTAGACATAAACACACTAGTGCATATTATTGTATCACACACATTGATGTGTATTGCTGTAGAAAAAGGCACCACTAAACCTAAAGTTTTTTAGAAACTTGTTTTAGTTTTAACATGAAATTATATACTTGAGTCTTGAGGACCTTATCATTATTGGAAAGAGGAGGGGCGAGGCGGTGCAGATTCTGGTGGAGAGAGAACATGTGTCGGGGGCTGCAATACCCCCTCTGTTGAATATGGCGATGACGGCTCTTCGGAACCAATTTCCCATGGAGAAGGATGGTGGAAGAAAGATCGATGAAGTCAATAGGGATGGGGAAGGTAAGGATAGGATATCAGGGCTGGGAGGTTGCCTCTTGAAAGTCCAATCCATCCCAACCATTCAGATCATATCTGACAATATTAGGGGAAAGGTTGAACTATGGAGGCAAAAGTTCCTGATTGGAAAATTTGTGGGGGTTTTTCCTCATGAGAGAGATCTAGTCCACTGGATCAAGAGCACATGGAACCCTAAAGGCCATTATGATCTCCATTTGGGGTCTGAGGTTTTCTTTACTATGATCTTCTCTAACTAGGAATATCGGGATAGGGTTCTTGAGGGGGGGCCTTATTTTTTCTTCTCGGCAGGGTTGTGTCTAAGACCTTGGAAAGAAAGATTCAACCCAAAAACAGAGGATATGATGATGGATACAATATGGATCTATTTTTTTCCCTTCCATGCGAGTATTGGGATCAGGAAATTTTGCAAGACATTGGTAGCTCGATAGGAGAATTTGTTAAGGTTACAGAGCAGACCAAACAACATAGGTACACGACCTTTGCGTGCATATGTGTCTACATGGATCTATTGAAAGATATTTTGGAGGAAATCAACCTGAACTGGGATGATGAAGAATGGGTTCAGTCGATTGACTATGAAAAACTCCCATTTAGATGTAGACAATTCCATGAATATGGCCATTTTGGGAGAAATTTTATGAAGTTGATGCAAGTACCCACCAATTCTAATCGCCCCCAAGAGGGTGAGCCAGATGGATAAGGGTTTACATAGGTTAAAAGTAGATGAAATAAAAATATGGGAGGGCTACCAAAACTGAGGAAGTAAAATCACAGGGAGATGACTATAAACAATAATCCCTTTCAGGTCCTAGAGGAGAAGGAGGAGGACTATGAGGAGGAGAGGAATAAGGCAAAGAAACCAGTGAAGAAAAATGAAGGAGAGGGGCTATAGATAGGAAGTGAGGAAGAGCAGGAGGTCTAGAGTGAGGCAATGGATGAATATGGAATGGAAGAAATGGAACTGGGTGAACTAGATCTAGATGAGATTGAAAAGGAATGTGACAAGAAAGGTCAGGGTATGTCTCCCAAAGATAACTGGAACTGCTCCAGCAATCCATCATCACAACCAAAGCACACCAACAATTGGGGATTTCTTCACATCCTCAGAAAGGAAGAAAAATAAAATATGCGGAGGAGGAGCTAAAAAGAGGAAGAAAGACAAACAAGCAACGGATTGCAGAGGTAGGAGTAAAGCTTGTAGAATCAGGTTAGTACCCGATGATAAGGGTGGATTTCTCAAAAGTAAATAAGGTTAGTCAATCAAGATAGTTTCCTGGAACATTAGGGGATGCAACCATTCCAGGAAAATAAATACCTTAGCTAGGAAGGTCAAACAGGAGAGGTCAGATGTTCTTTTTTTACAAGAAACAAAGTGTAGTTTCATAAGTAATGGAGAAGGTTGGGTAGAAGATTTGGAAAGGAAGTAGGGTTATGGTGACTATTATAGATGATTTTACCACACTTGGTGAATCACACTTGTATTGCCTTCCCCTATCCTTCTACAAACTCTTTGGACCCCATGGACCTTTTTTATACCTTTGATGTTTCAAAGATCATCCCTAAAAACATTCTTAAATGGCTATACGTGAATTTTAAACCCTTTCTCACGTATATACACGGGTTTGACCCCTAAAACTGTGTACATCGGGATGTTTGCAAAAGGCCAAATTCTTTTAGAGTTTTCCTTGACATGGATCTGACTCAATTGTCTCCTGGCCTTCCATATGCCTTGAGATTGCTCAGATTCGAACCTTCATTGCCCCATTGAAGAGCGATATAAGGAACCCTTTGGATACATTGAAGAATATGTGAGAATTGAGAGCAACGAAACTATAGTCCATTGTTGCCGGAACTTATGCTTGAGTATGCATCCCTTTGTCCCTTGGAGCACTTTGGTGTTCTTCCCAAGCTTGCCTTTTGCTTGTGAGCTTGTTATCGAGAGATGGAGGATTGAGGTGGTGGAGGCCCAAGTGGGGGATTCAATTTCTCTAATTCACAGACGTGCCGACAGAGGTTGTATTCATTGTAATCTCTGATTTTCTATTAATATAAATATCTTTTCCTGTCCAATAATGTATGTTTGAATGAATATTTTATCCATGGATGATTTCAAATCCTTATACGTTGTTGATTATATATGCTAGAGTAGATTTAACACTAATGTATATAGCATACTTGTCTTGTTTATTGATTGTTGATGAAATAATTTATCAATTCAAGCTGGAGTTGGAAAGCTCAACGGGGATCTACTTCAACCGTTCGGAATAAGGTATGAGTTTTGATCCTTTAGTGTTAGATATTTGATTTCTCTTGCATATTGGAAAGGATTCATTTCTGGAGTCAAGCTGTCTGTTGTGGTACCCCAATCCATAGGAATTTCTCTCCATAATAGAATTGGTGACTCCGCTGGGGAGTTCCTAGTAGTTGTCCTTTGGGGGTTTTTTATCGGCATTCAATGACTTTGAATTTCTCTTATTTCTCTGTTTCTGTGCCAGGTATGGGGGCATGTATGCCTGGTAGTGTCTAATTGGTGTGAAGTTTGTCTCAGCTTGTTTGTTTGCCTTTGTTTTTATGCACTTTTATTCCTGTACGCGGGTTTTTAACTCACAGTTGCATATATATGCGGTTTTCACTGATATATCCGCGTACATACGCGGGTTTACTGTGAAAAATCGCGTATTCCCTTAGTTTTTCCTTCTAGAGGAATATTGATTGTTTTTTTTTTTGACAATAATTGATGGTTAGATTAAAAAAGAACCGGGAAAACAGCTTCCGGGGGCTGAGTTACATTGGTAGAATCCATGGGCGTATCGAACTGCTCTGGTAGAGACCAGTAAGTAGAGATAGAGAAATCAAAGTTCCATCCTGCATGAGGAGAGTAACGTTCTGCTTGCAGATTCATTATGGAACAAGGAAGACTATAACGCCAAAGGAAAAAATGGAAAACAGAAAGAAGATCCACAACGTTACATGGAATAATCAGGAAGTGCCCTGCAACCACAATGAAAGAAGGAAGAGCTTGAAAGGAAGTCCTTGAGTCATTTGGAATCCATCTTGGAGAGAGATATCTTGACAACGATCTCCAAAGTAAAAACTCAACAGATGATAACTTCAAAGTTGACTGCTGCATCTTTGAAATGAAAAGGGACGTCTTCTTAAAACCCATCGTTGTCCTCTGAGGAAGAGCCAAATGTTTCTTTTGCACAGCTCGAAGATGATGGAGACTATCCCCTTCAGAGCCAGAGGGTGGACAGCCTGCGCATGGAGAGGATCTTGATGCTTATCTTCCATATCGGCCAGCATTAAAAAATATTAAAAGCAGTTCTGAAGGCGATCTTTGGACATCAGATTCACTAAACTGAGAAGAGAGGAAGATATCACGTGATTCTAAAGGCCGGGAGTGGCAAGAGACTAAAAGAACTAGGAAAGGAGGATCAAATGCAGATGGAGAGGACAGATATGTCAAGATCATGGGATGGTGCAGAAGGATTCCGTGCCATTTTCTATAATAGTGCCCCTACTCAGGATCATGGCATGATTGGCTTCGAGGTCGGCAGCACTGTTAAGATGCCTTAAAATGTGAAAAAAGCTTATAGAATGGAACTTACCAGTAAGGCTCAGAATTTTCTGGAAAATACGCTTCAAAAGGAGGCTAGAAGGATGAGAATTTGTGCAAATGGCCTGCATAACAATTCTAGAGTCACCAAAAACAGAGAGCTCTCGAATGTTGAGCTTAAGATCTTTCCTGAGACCTTGCCATAGGGCGTAAAATTCAATAGTGTTATTTGAATCCACTCCCAATCCCCAGGCATAGGAGGATCGGGTGGAGCCAGAGGGGAAGAGGATCACTCCTCCCCCACCCGAAGGGCCTGGATTTCCTTTTGAGGCACCATCAAAAAACAAGCAATGAGCCTCCAACGAGCACCTCCATTTAATAAAACCATCTTCTTCCAGACGGATTTCCCAATCAGCCAGCTTTGGTTTCCTAGCCAGGGGAGAAATTTGGGAGATAGAAGTGATGGCTGAGAGCCAAGTAGATTCCAAGTCCTCCAAAGGTTAAGCATTGTCGAGGCCCAACTTATGATCCAGTGCCTCTCCAAGGAAAAATCTTGCTTTTATGGCGATCTTTGAAGGTGGGTTCTCCACATTTCTGAAGAGACGGTTGTTCCTTTCCAGCCACAATTTCCAAATGATGAACTTCAGGATTAACATCTAGGCTGCTTTGAGAAGTGCCTTATTGGAGAGGAGAAAGGGAGATAACTCAGCCCATTTGGAGAAGAGATCTACTGTTAAGTCAGGGACAGAAAAAATAGAGTGATCCAGGGAGAGGGCTTCTCTCCAAACTTCTCTTGAGAAGGGGCAGGAAATCAGGAGATGATCAAGGTTTTCTTCATTTTTTTTACACAGCGGGTAGATAGAGGGTCCTTCCAGACCTCTCTTCCTGAGGTTTTCAGCAGTGAGAATACTTCTGTGTACAACATTCCAGCAAAAGAGGTCCACTTTCGGGATGGACTGCATATACCAAACAAACTTCCATTGGATAGGATTAGGGGTTACATAAGGAATAGCAAGCAAAGATCGATAGCCTTCAGCCATGGTGTAAGCTCCAGATTTTTTCCCCCATCCTCTTTTGTCACTCGCTGATTGACTGAGAGGGGCTTTTCCTTGCAGCAGATGGGCAAGAGTCTTTACTTCTTCTTCAAGCCAGGGAGGATGGCCACTTAACTTCCACTCAATCCAAGGATTGTCAGAGTCCCAGACAGAGAGATTCCACAGGGTGGACACATGCTGATCTTTGAGCCAGTGTTTTATATTCTGCACTTCAAGATTTTTCCCCAAGGGCTCATCTCCCAGGATTGAGTCTTTCCAGACATTGATTTTTTTCCCGTTTCTAGGGATCCAATACAACAGAGATCTGAAGTGATCCAAGGCTTTGATACAAAGTTTATAAATAGGGGAGCCTTTGATGTGAGGAGGATTATTATCTAAACACCAGAGCCTCTTACCGGGGAAGTATTTTTTCCACAGGACCTTTTTGCTCCAGCTTGATCTCCCAGAGATTAGCTGCCAAAGAAGCTTTGTTCCCATAGCTAAGTTCTGGGCTTGAATACTTCTGATTTGGAGGCCTCCTTCGCTGTAGGGTTTTTTAATTTTTTCCCAACTGACAAGATGAATTTTTTTCAGATTTCCTTTTCCCCCTTCCCACAGAAATTTTTTGAGGATTCTTTCAATCTTATTGATGACCGAGACGGGTGCCAGAAGAATGGAAGTTTGATAGATTGGTATGCTGGAAAGGACCAATTTCAGTAACACCAATTTCCCTGCTAGAGTAAGCCAACCAGCCCCCCAATTCTGAATCTTTGCTTTTAACTTGTCAATGATGGGATTCCAATTTGCTGGTTTGATGGCAGATTTGAAGATCGGGACCCCAAGATAAGTGAATGAGTCCCAGCTTTGCGAGCCTTCCATTTCCAGAAGTCTAGAAGCGGTTCCCATTTCTGCAACAGAGGAGTTCCAACAATAGATTTTGCTTTTTTGCAGGTTGATTTTGCTTCCTGAGATCTGGATATAGGTTTCGAGTTCGTTCTTGAAGCTCCTTGCAGAATGGATACCAACACCTCCCAAAAGCAGCGTATCATCTGCAAACTGGGCATGATTAATGGCTTTGACATTATGAGCCATTTGAAGACCAGGAAGGGATTGGACTTGCTGACAGTTGTTTAGCTGGAAACTGAGAACGGAGGCCTGAATGGCATAGAGGAGAGGAGACAGAGGGCAGCCCTGTCGTAGCCCTCTTGAAGCCTGGAAAACATTTGTCGATCTCCCATTGACTAGAGGGGCTATCCAGAGAGCACAGATGCATCCTTTAATCGAGTCAATGAAATCTGAGGAAAACCCAAATTTCTCCATCACCAGGAAGAGATAGTCATATCTTACCCTGTCAAAAGCATTAGCAAGGTATAGCTTTACTACCATGCCTTTCTCTTTTCGATTCACGCTGGAGTGAATGGCCTCTTGGACAAGGATAACATTATCAAGAATTTTCCTGCCTTTTATGAATCCTCCTTGATTCTCAGGTATGATCCTTGGCAGAATTTTTTTCAGCCTCTTTGCTATGATCTTAGTAACCAGCTTATAGCCAGTATTGCAGAGGGAGATAGGACGGAACCTAGCGAATATGGAAGCCCCTCTCTCCTTCGGGATTAGAGCAAGGAAAGAGGAGTTTGTGCTCCCACCCAGCTTGTGATGAATTTGGGAGTTCCTAACCATCCTCAGAAGGTCATATTTAATTGTATCCCAGCAGGAAGAAACAAATCTGGCAGTGAATCCATCTAGGCTAGGGGCACTGTCCGGTTTCATATGAGATAGAGTAGATTTGAATTCTTTCATGGAAATAGGGGCAGCGAGAAGATCATTATCAGTGTCTTGAACCAAAATGGGAATGAGAGAAAGGGGATGCGCAGAGGGGTCTAAAGGCTCGGCAAGAGGAGCAGAGAAGAGGTCATGAAAATGGGAGAAGGTTACTTGTTTAATGCCTTCAAAGTCATTTACTAGATTGCCTTGATGGGTAATTTCTTTCACGGTTTTGAAGTTTTTTCTAGATTCATCTTTCTTGTCAAAGTAAGCGGTGTTTTTGTCACCACTTACTAACCAAAGGCTTCTAGATTTTTGACTCCAATACTCTTCTTCAACCCTGTAAGTTTTGAAGTAAGCTTTCTGAAGGTTGCATTCAGTCCGGGAGATACTATCAGTGATAGGGGCAGAATCCATGAGGGATTGGTGGCTTTCCAAGGCAGCTTGGGCATCTTTAGGGCTAGAGACCGGGGAGAGGAGGAGATTGGCCCTGGATTTCAGCTCATGCTTAAGCCGTCTGAGCTTTTCTTCCAAGACGAAGGAAGGATTCCCAGTGATATTTTGGCTCCAGGAGTTAGAGACCAGCTGGTGAAATCCTTCTTGATGGATCCAAAGGGGGCTGAATCTAAAGGGAATGGGCCCCAGGTTTTCTTCAGCAGTAAGATCAAGGAGGATATGCTTATGATCAGAGACACAATTAGGGAGGATTTTGGAGGACGCATGAAGCCCCAGAGAGAGAAAGGAAGAGTGCACCAGAAACCTGTCAAGACAGGCTGCAATGTGCCCAGGCCCCAGTCTTTTATTGGTCCAAGTAAATTTACCCTTGGATGGTTTGATGTCAATGAGGTCCCACCCCAGAATGATATCTTCAGCCCATTCCTGGGAAGGGTCTCTCACAATGGAACCCCCTTTTTTCTTAGAGGCTGCTAAGGTGACGTTTAGATCTCCTGTAATGATAATATTTCTGGGCATGTGGGCATGAAGGAACGAATCAATGGACTCCCAGCACTCTTTTTTTTCAGCTGTTGAGATAGGAACGTAGAGGTTGAACAAACTTACATGCTAGCCCGATTCTTTATGAATGAAGATGGTGAAGATCCAGTGCGTGGTGCTGTGAACATAAAGCAGATCGAACTTGGAGGAGTCCCAGAATGTGGCTAGGCCTCCTGAGGCTCCCCTAGAACTCACAGCTTCCCCATGGCATTTTTTCCAAAATAAATTTCCAGCTTGGAGGGAAAGGCCACCCTCCAATTTTGTCTCCTTGACGAGGAGGATCTCAGGCTTATTGATTCTAACCAGATCTTTCATTGCTTCAGCTTTCTGGGGACTTCCTAGTCCTCTGTAGTTCCAGGAGATGTACCTCATTATTTACTCTGAGAGGGGGCGGCCCCTTTAGAGGCCTGGCCTATCTTCAATCTTGTATTCATCATACTTTTGAGGGTTTTTTGGGAGCCCTGTAAGACATATGCATAAGACTTTTCTTCCCTTTGCTTTTTCTTGGATTTCCGGCACCTTTGGATATTGACTGGGGTTGCATGCGAACTACTCGACTCGGTGGCTCCTTCGTCAGAAGATCCTTTTGGATCAGATTCAGCTATTGAAGGTTCCTCGTGCACTTCTCGAATTTCTTCACGGATAGGGGGCCTCTCAGCCCTAGGGGTCACAGATTCAGGATGGGAAGGGATTTCCCCTGGTTCCAACGAGTTTGCAGCTTGGGTGATGGGTATCTCCATGGGACTTGCGTTTTCAGGTGGAGTGGCTTCTGGAATGATTATAAGCGGAGGATGATCTGGGACATTCAAAACATAGGAGCTTGCCCCTTGGACCATGTTAACTGGAGTCGGCTTCGCAGGATGGGGCTGGACTGGATCTTTCGTTGGGACTTTAGGGTCTGAAGTCTGAGCAGTACTTGTTGCTCTTTTGTCATTCGTCTTGGAGGGAGCCTTGATTTTTTTGACCCTCTGCCATCCCTCCCCTTCTTCTATCGGTTGGGATTTAGGGCAGTTGCATTGAAAGTGACCATGTTCATGGTAGTGGCAGCACTTAAATGGAAGCTTTTCATATTCAAGTTTCTGGAAATGGTTCCAAGAGCCCACCAAGATCTTGACAGCCTCCGGTAGCCCCACCTCTAGATCCACTTCAACACATATTCGAGCATAGGAATACTGGCCTTTGGGCTCACCTTTGTCAATGAAGCGTCCTAGGGCATTTCCTATTTTCTCCAGAGCTTGAATGTTCCAACAGTGGATCGGAAGATTGGGAAGCTGTACCCAGACCAAAACCTCTTTGGGAATAGCTACAGTGGGATTGAAGTCCGCAGACCATATGTTGAGGTATAAACCTTGAGAGCCCATGAAATAGGGTCCACTTCGGAAGATGATATCGCGATCCTCTTTGGAGATGAATTTGAAGACGAAGAAACCTCTTCCCACCGGATAACAGGTGACACTGTGCTTCAAGTGGGGTCTCCAGTTATGCTGAATCCAATCGTTCGTGGTTTTGGGTGAGGGCCATAGCCCCATGAATTGGCCAACCAAGCCTCTTTCGGCAAGAGCCAAAGCTATCTTGATCGAGGGTTCCTCTGGCAGAGAGATTTCGGGACCTCTTGGGCCACCAGTTTCTTCCCGGGGGGCCCTAGTAGCCTTCAGAAAGCTTCAGCCACAGAGATCGGGGATGAGGGAGGGGACTCCCCTCCCCCTGGAGGGGCCATGACGCACGTCCAGAGAAGCTCAGCTGGGAGGGAGGGCTCAGGCAGCGACGGCAGCAAAAAAATCAACTTCTGTGAGCCCTAAGAGCAATCGCTTCCTGCACATCCAGAGATCCGCATTAACTGTTATTATTATTATCAATCTAATTAGATTGTGTTATTATGCAGTGTAAAGGAATGAATAATACACACTGAACAAGACAAATTTCACAGGAAAAAGATAAGTATTTCTCAGTATAATTCTAGAGGAAGAAGATTGATTGTTGCTGGGTGAATTTTGATAATTGCTGAGTCTCCTTTGACACTGCTAGAGTCTGTATACACCTCTGTTTCTGACTAGAGACCATTTTTTTAGGGTAAATTTCTTTTTTAAGAATGTTCTTGTCATTGCATTTTCGATTTTTTGTTTTGGGATTAGTGCATTAGATTTCTTTTACCTTAGTACTTTGTGTGAGTGTTGTTTGAGTGTGCTTGCTGAGTCTAGGGGTAGTAGAATCATTCTTTTGCTTTAGTAACTCATTTTTGTTTCAAAAAATCCAAAAATATTTGCTTATTTGCATCATTATGCATTGCATTTTTGCATTTTGCATGGTACTTGCACTAGGTTTTTCTTTAAAGTATTAGTCAGGACTTCATATAGGAATGATTGCACTTATCATTTGAAGAAAATTTTTGCATTTCATGTAGTAGCATACCCTGTTTTCATTGGACACAATGCATTTGCATTGATTGTTAGGTGTGCATTTTGCTTCATGTTGTGTCATAACACCATTAGTTGCACAACCATCTACCTCTTTTGAGTAATAAAGCCAAATAAAATCAACGCTTAATTAAAATGGATTACACCTTTTTCTTTTATAGGGTTCACCAACAAGATTAGGTTTTAGGGTCTTGGAATAGTTCATTGTCAGTAAATTTTGCAAGACCACTAAACAACAACATGTATGTGTCTGTCCAGGTGAGAGTATGAAATTCCTTGGTGTAATTGGTGTTTCTCAGGATCCTCATCTCAAAAGGGAGTTAAGCACGAGGTAGCGTGAGCGGTTATTGATTGGTATGACCCCTAGTCATAACTGAGTAGCACAAGAGATATTTCTAGGATTGTATTCGCATCTGGGGGCTCTTTTGAGAGTTTCTGGGTTTGCTACCCTGCACATACGGTCAACCTTGCCTGTGACTGTCTGCTTGAGCATTGATTATATTGAGGTGACCTTAGTTGCATTACCTAGGATATCGAGGGGGTACTTTGTAGGGGTTATTCTGCAGGTTTCCCGTCCAGGTTGGGGTCAGACAGCACAGTCGCTTTACGCATTGAAGCTGACGGCCACAATAATTGGTTATGTACCTCTGCTTATTGTGTATGGGAGTCTCAAGCCTCTCCTAGGTGAGACATACCTGCTTCATTTGGGAGCTCACTTATCCTACCCTTGATTGCTTGTGTTTGGCTTTAGATTTTATTGGTGTATGCTCTATGCATGTTAGCTTGCTTAGGGTTTGCGTAATTAGAGAGTCTTTTATATTTTTGAGTCATTGTGGATTCGGGTGTGGCTCCTCGCCATTCTCGTCGTTTAGCAGGACTTTCTCCTTCTACATCTCCTCCTCCTTTGGGAGAGAGAAATAGACGGTCTAGGAGAAATAATTCACACATTGATTCACACATGATGGGAGATCGTGAAGATGGTATTCCTGAGCTGTCTTATCCACTTCGAGTGGATGACAGGGAGTTTACTCCTACCTATGACCCTTCACCTGATATGCCTATGATTTCTGAGTTAGGTCCTGTAATTTCTGAGATAGGTACTTTCCATGATAGACCTACTCACTCTAGCTATGATCCCCCATTCACGGGTCACCAGTATTGGATGTCAGGCGATGAGACTCGTTATGAACCCGCGAGCACTAGTTATGGTAGTTATGGTATGTGTGGTATTCCCACACATGATTTGGGATTTCATGTTGAATCGGAGTTTGAGCCTAACACTATGCTTGGGGGCACTCCTATTCCTTACCATGCAGAGAGGTTTGGGACCACGAGTCATATTGCACCTTCCATCCTGGCGGTGGAAGCTACATCACATATTCCTCCTAAAACTAGGGTCAGTGATCATATTAGGATACCATATCCAAGATGAGTGACTATAGGGAACAAGACGTACATAATTTCATAGGTCCCTTTGTCCTCAATTCCTTGTTCTTCGAATGTCATTCCTCCACCTCATTCACATGGTCCTTCAGGATGGAATGCTGCTATGAGTCATGTCCTTACTGCTGCTACTCGTACAGTTGTGTCTCAAGTTCAAGTACCTCCTGTTGTTTTGGGGGGTCGTATCCCTACTTCTGGAGGTCATGTCATTACTTCCGAAGCCTACATTCCTACTTACGGAGTGTCTCATGGGACATCTCATGGGATGTCTTATTGACCTTATTATGGGATGCAGTATGGAAATGATTATTCACCTTATGGGTACGGGTATCAACAAGCCACTTACTCTCCTAATTATGGCTTTGTAGCCCCAAATAGTCAAGGTACACCACATTATGGTGCTTCCATGCCACCCTACACGAGTCAAACGGGAGGAGGGCATTATGGCCAAGGCCATGGTGGTTACAGAAATTAGACCTATGTGAACCAAAACTATCAGCAAGCGGTGCATCGACCTATTCATCATAGGCTCCCTTTTCTCACAATGCTAAATATTTCTGACTTGTCGAGACTAACGAACGATCTTGTATCTCATGACCCAGCTTGACCGACTATCCCTAATAAGCTTCCCTCGGACATACCTAAGTTCGAGGGAAAACCAGGAGAGGATCCGAGTGAACATGTTACTACATTTCACCTATGGTGCTCTTCCAATTCCTTACACAAAGATTTGATCCGTTTAAGGATGTTTCAACGCACCCTTACAGGGCCTACCGTGAAATGGTATATAGAGTTACCTAGGGGGGCATTCACTTTGTTCGATGACCTAGTGATGAATTTTCTCAACCACTTCCAGCTACCAGTGCGTTATGACATTGGTATGGAACTCTTGTCGACATTTCGACAGGATAAATCCACTCATATCTCGGACCATATCCAAGAGTGGCGTAGATGGAAGAGGTTGATTAAAGCCTTCATACCACCGGAGTTTCTCCTCGAGTGGTTCCTTAAGTCGTTATTTCCGTATATAGCGAAGGATGTTTCTACATATGGAGTTCAAAATGAGGAACAAGCCATTTTTAGGGCACAGGAATTGGACTTGATTTATGCTCAATCCGGTTTGTTATATGAGATCATTCCCAACGCTCCGCGTTCCAGTTTCGACCCCAAAGTTAAAAATGGACCACATGCCGATGGCATTGTTGGTTGTGCAAGTGCTAAGCTTGTGGATTTGGTTGTGCAACAGGTCAGTCAATTGTTAATCAACCAATCTGCTTCGAGACAAGCCACAGTTTCGTCTCAACCCACCCAAATGACGAGTGTGCTTTCGGTGCAATCGTTGGACCAGAAGGGTAACCAGCAACCCAGAAGGAATATAAAGAAGGGTAAGAACAATCGTAAGGGTGGGAATAGGAATGAAAATGCTAATACTAATGACAAGAACAGCTGAAATGCTAGGGGGGACAAGCAATCTAAATGTAAGGTTAAATTTCCTTGCAAGTTATGTAAGGATGATCACCTCACTTACTTGTGCCCTCGTATCGATGAATCCTTGAGATTCTTAGCGCAGGGCCCAGCTGTACTGACCAACCCTTTACCTCACAATCAAAACATGAAATCGAGGAGCCATGCTTAGTCTGGTGGTGATCAAGATCCACCGAAGGCTAGTGTTCATGGTTGCATCAACATGGTGCGTGCTACGAAGGTTGTGACCCGTGCGAAGGACTATGGTTTGTCACAACACGACCCAGGAAGGGAACCTGATCCACTAGGGACTCCTTTGCATATTGAAAAACCTATGGATAAACCTGAAGTTGCACCTCGCATTCCTAAGGGATTCCTTAAGCGTTCGGGGCACAATCCTAATTCTCGAGCCGCCCAGAACTATTCTGTTGTCGAGGATTTGGGACACACTCCTTGTGCAATGTCTGCACTAGAAGTACTTCAGAGTTGTCCTTCACAAAGGAAGGCTTTGCTTTCTACCCTTAGTGCGAATGATGATAATTCTTCCTCTGTGATTAAATTTGAAACTGCGGGACTGCATCCTTGCTTGCCTTATTATGCATCTCTTTTGATTCATGTACAATGTCTTAACATGACCGTCAAGGGCACTGTGATTGACGAACGCACTGCTGCTTCTATGATGTCTTTATCATGTTGGAAGGGTTTAGGTTCCCCTGAGTTGTCTAAATCTGGTACCATGTTGACTACTTTTGATGGGAGATAATTTAAGCTGCACGGAATCCTTCCTTCCCTTAAGGTCCATTTGGGAGGGAAGACCGTTGCGACAAAGGTCAAGGTGGTTGATGTGCCCCTTGACTATAATATCTTACTGGGTAGGAATTGGATGTATAGTATGCAAGCCATATCTTCTTCTCTATTTCACATTGTATGCTTTCCATTTAATGGGAAGATAGTTACGATTGATCAAACATCATTTAAGAATCCGTCGATTACCGCATCTTCGGGAGCTTCAATCCCAATTGTAGATCACTCTTAGCTGGAAGCTGGGAGTGTGGGTGTGGGCATGTATCCATCCCTTGTGGGAAGCTTTAGTTGTCCTACACTTGTCCTTATGATAGGGTCTAGTTCCAGTGAGGCTTCGACATCTGTGAGATTGGTGTCTTTTTGCACGAACCATATGGAAGATCCTTAGATTCTTCCTACACCGAATACTTCGAGTGAGCCCATTGCAACAGACGTGTCATTGCCTACAACTATGGTAGCTTATCAAGCTAATCTTGGGTGTGTTGCAGAGCCTAGTCCTTCCTCTTCGCGGACGGAGGAGGAGGACTAATATGTGCTTCCTGCATGGGCAGTTCAATCTTATCACACTCATGATTTCCTTGATAGTGTTTTTCCTTTAGACGAAGCGATTATTGAGGCCATGTCAGGGGTTGAGCCACCTTGAAAAGAATTGCATCATAGATCTTATTTTCTTCCCGAGCTTGACCGCTTGGAGCGTGAGGACTTTAGGGAGGTTCTTAGTGAGAGAATTGGTAGTCCCATGGTTCCATTAAGCTCTCCTGGTCTGATGGCTGATGGGAACATGGAAAATATATCTCCTACCATTCCTATCAATATCTCCCATGATCCTGGCAAGATTGAGAATGTCTATATTGGGGCAGAATGTTCCCATGCTGAGATTCAAGAGTACACCGAGTTGTTTAAAGAATTCTGTGATATCTTTGCTTGGTCTTACTATGAAATACCAGGTATCAATCCTCGCATTGTTGAACATGAGATTAAAAATTATCCCAATGCTAAGCCTATTTGACAACGCTTGCATGTAGTGAATCCTAGGAAAGCACCCACGATTAAGGCAGAGATAGAAAAACTGTTGAAATCCGGTTTTATCTGTCCCGTTCCCTTGACGGAGTGGGCTTCAAATCCTATTCTGGTGGATAAGAAGCATGGAGTGATCCATATATGCATTGATTTCTGTGACTTGAATCGTGTCTATCCTAAAGACAATTTCCCCACACCATTTATTGATCAAATTTTGGATGAGTGTGCGAGTAGCAAGGTTTTTTCCTTTATGGATAGATTTTCCAGATACAATCAGATACAAATTAAACCTGAGGAGCAACATAAGACTGCCTTTATTTGTCCTTGGGGAACCTTTGCATATCGAAATATGCCTTTTGGCCTTAAGAACGTCAGAGCCACTTTTCAGCGGGCTATGACCTTGATCTTCCATGATCTCAAATCAATTATTGAGGTATTTTTGGATGACCTTGCTGCACATTCTTGTATGAGAATGCGTCATTCCTATCATTTGAGATTAGTGTTTGAAAGGTGCCGCCATTATTTGGTCAGGTTAAATCCTCACAAGTGCATCTTTTGCATGAAGTTTGGTCACTTATTAGGGTTCATTGTCTCCAAGGAAGGTATAAGAGTCGACCCTTTGAAGGTAGAGGCAATACTTTAGTTGTCTCCCTCGAAAAACATTAGACATCTTCAATGTTTGCAAGGCATGGCAAAATTCTTATGGAGATTCATTATCAACTTTGCCAATTTGACTGGAGGCTTTATGAATCTTTTGAAAAAGGACACCACCTTTTTTTGGGATGAGCAATCCCAAGAGTCCTTTGATGCACCTAAACGAGCCTTAGCATGGACCTCGGTGATTATTCCACCCAACTATAGCTGTGACTTTCTACTTTATGTGGCCGCGTCCATGGAGACGATTGGTATGGTTTTGGTTCAAGAGGATGAGGAACTCCAAGAGCATGTCATATACTACTTGAGCTGAAACCTTATTGACATGGAGGTCCATTATTCCCATGTTGAGAAGCTTTCCTTATCTACCTTACATGCGGTTCAACGGTTGAGACATTATATTCTCCTTCGCCAAACCTTGGTTGTAGCCCATGTCAATCCATTTCAATTCATCCTCACTTGAAGGATGATTGGGGGAAAGTATAATAAATGGATTTTCATCTTGCAAGAATTCATTCTCAAGTTTGTTTTGGAAAAATCAAAGAAATCATTAATTTTTGTGGAGCTTATATCAGATTTCCCAAGCGAGGAGGAGGAGATAATTTGTGAAGATACGTTTGTCAATGAGCACATCTTCTTAATATCAGCCTTGGATCCATGGTATGGAGACATTATCATATATTTACAAACATTGAAGGTCCCTACTCACCTCTCACGAGATGAATGACGATGATTACGTCACATATCCAAGAATTACCTCATAGTGGATAACACCTTGTACCCCCGTGGGGTAGATTCCATTTTACTTCGTTGTTTAACTCATGAGGAGGCTGAGCTTGTGCTGAATGATTACCACAGAGGGGCGTGTGGTGGTCATTTATCTGGGCTTTCTACAGCCCAAAAAATATTAAGAGTGGGTTATTTCTGGCTGTCAATCTTTAAAGATTGTGTAGATGCGGTCAAGAAGTAACACCCTTGCCAGGTGTTTACATGGAATATGCGCTCGTGACCTGCCCCGTTACATCCAATCATCACCTCTAGTACCTTCACTAAGTGGGGGATTGATTTCATGGATTGCATCCCAGCTTCAGCTGGGGTGTAGAAATTCTGACCAGCAATAGATTAATTTCACTCACAACAAATTACAATTGATCATGCAAAATTGTCAACAATGGAGACTGAAAATGGAGCTGTAACACAAAATTATATTAACTCAGTGTACAATAGCCAACCCTGTAATAACATAGGTTTCTAAATATATAGAATACATTAATAGGTCTAATGCATAAGGAGGCATCCAAATCTAGCATAAAGCAGGCTTACCCAAAATAGGCAAATCCCCCATAGGTGTAAAAAGATGATCCCAAATCTGTCATGAGGCTCACGAATTGGCAAGGGCACATGGGAAAGATAATGAGTGGTGGAATGGAAGCTAATACATGCTTTTTCATGGAGGAAAGAGTGGAGGAGGAAGAGGCAACAAAGCTAATTCACCTCACCTAGTCTTGCTTTCCTATGTGCCTTAAAACACTGAAAAAGCAGGCAATAAAGCAGAAAAAGCAGAAGGGCGCCTAGGAGGCCAGGAATAAATCAGATTTGATTCCTAAGGCTTTCCCAAGTGCTACATGAGTCAAACATGGAAAGTTTGACCTCTATGGATAGGAAATTAACAACTTGCACATGGTGGGACTCATGAACTAGGAAAATAAGACAAAAATAAATGAATTAATGTA